>JAGXJF010001285.1:0-212954 GCA_019208055.1 Stipa capillata
CATACGTACAGTAGGAAGAAAAGAGATAGTGAACGATCCACATTGCTCTCTAAATAATGAAAAATTATCTTTATAGCTCTATCAAGAAAAAAGACCTTCAGGAGTAGCCTGACATTCTCGATATCACTTTCTATACTGTCTGCAACCCCAGGATACTGTATTTTCATCACAACATCTGAACCAACCTTCAAGACTGCCTGATGGACCTAATCAAAAGGAGGGAAGGAATGGATAAGCAAACGGCAACTCACTTGTCAAAGCAGCACCAAACAAATATATTACACTACCTCAGAAAAACACTTCTGCTGCACAATCATCACTGATATGCAAGAGTTGCCCGTCACTGATGAGAAACATCACTGACGGGTAGCCAAACGCCCGTCAGTAAAGCTGACTACGATGTCGGAGAGATGACTTTTACTGACGGGCACGGACGCGCCCGTCAGTAAAAGTAGGAGGAGAGGAGCATTTTGGCCTCACCACTGACAGAGATCCTCCACTGATGGGCATAAAAGCTCGGCCCATCAGCGAAGGTCTTACTTCCACTGACGGGTTTCGTGGCGCCCGTTAGTGGAAGTTGCTTCCCGGATAGCCTCTTAGGGCAGACTTGTCACTGACGGGGTCCTATGGCTGCCCGTCAGTGATATGTCTGCACATAAAACAGGGGAGGCGCCCGCAGCTGGCCAGTGAGCTCGCGCGCCTCACACGTTCAGTTGCGAGCACCTCCACCTGGGTCGCGCCGGAGCACTGCTCCTCCCTCCACCCATTTTCCCTCTCTTCCCCCTCCCCTCCTCCCCTCTCCCTCCTAGATGTATGCAATCTAGATTTAGAATTCTCTTGACCCTCCCTCCACCCATTTTCCCTCTCTTTCCCCCTCCCCTCCTCCCTCCCTCCTCCTTCTAGACGTATCTAGATCTAGATCTCTCTGAAACTTCACTCTTCTCCTCCTTTCCTCCTCCTTCTAGATGTATCTAGATCTAGTTCTCTCTGAAACTTCCCTCTTCTCCACCCTTTTTCCCCTCTCTCTCTTCCTACCCTCTTTGGAAGGCTCTCGAGTCCGCTTCTTGACAGCGCTAGCTAGATCTCTTTTGTACGATGCAATACATGAAAGAAAAGAATAAAATTTGTGTTTATTTTATTAATTTGAACTATAATCAATAAGTTTCTTGTTGTAGGAATTGATGGATCGAAGTTGGATGTACGGCGAAAGGGCAACATGAAGTTTCGTCGATACTTTGAATGAGTTTCTAGATGTGGCCGAGGAAGATAGGGAGAAAAAGGGTGCGAACAAGATGTGTTGTCCGTGTTGTGTATGCAAGAACACGATAATGTTCAGGGAGAGACACGTTGTAGCTACACTTGTTGACTAAAGGTTTCATGGAAGGTTATACATGTTGGACAAGTCACGGTGAGAAGACAGAAATTTTAGCTACTCCTGAATGTTTAGAAGAAGAGGCCATACATGAAGACACAGAAGAAGATGAAAACCATATTTCTGAATCTAGGGATGACTTGACGGGAGAGGCGGGGAACAGTTTGGCTGACATGTTGAGGGATAGTCACATGGCAGACCAAGTGGTCGAAGACCCCGAGGATGAAAGAGAGGTCGCAAAGTTTGTGAAACTGATTTAAGACTCGACAAAACCACTGTATCGCAGCTGCGATCCTGAGCACACGCGTCTATCAGCCACGCTAGAACTTCTAAGGATCAAGGCAGCCCACAACTGTCTGGACGCAAGCTTCGATGAGACACTGGCTTACCTTGCGACGGTTTTTCCGAAGGAGAACGTGTTGTCTACGAGCACCGAGGAAGCCAAGAAGGTGGTCTGTACCCTTGGATTGGATGTAGAGAGACTCCATACTTGTCGGAACGGCTACATTATTTATCGCAAGGAGTATAAAGAACTACACAAATGTCCAGTGTGCAACACATCTCGATATAAGCGGGGCAAAAACCAAGACGATGATGAGGAAGAAGTGACGAGTGGTGCCCCTGCAAAGGTTGTATGGTACCTTCCAGTCCTGCCTCGTTTGAAGCGTTTATTCAGTAACAAGAA
Organism: Stipa capillata; assembly: GCA_019208055.1. Lineage (NCBI taxonomy): Eukaryota > Viridiplantae > Streptophyta > Magnoliopsida > Poales > Poaceae > Stipa > Stipa capillata. The sequence goes on from JAGXJF010001285.1 coordinate 2,058, forward strand.
GGAGGCAAAGCTGATGCGTTGGCACGAAGAGGGGCGAAGAAAGGATGGGGTGTTGAGACACCCAGCTGATGCTTGTCAGTGGAGGGCAATTGACGTCGAATACCCAGATTTCGGTAGTGATCCGAGGAATATCAGGTTTGGTATGAGTACGGACGGAATAAATCCATTCGGCAACATGAGTAGCAGACACAGCACATGGCCCGTTGTTCTTTGGATCTATAACCTCCCTCCATGGTTGTGCATGAAGCGGAAGTACATGCACCTATCTATTCTCATTCAAGGGCCAAAACAACTTGGAATAGATCTTAATGTGTATCAAGAACTATTGAAGGACGAACTAGCTACGCTATGGGAAGAAGGGGCTCAGTTCTGGGATGCGGACAAAGAAGAGTTCGTCACTCTGAAAGGCCTGTTGTTCACAACGGTGCAATTATCCCGTGTACGGGAACAACATGTGTCAGTGCACCAAAGGATACGAAGCATGTGTTAAGTGCATGGAAGAAACCACAAGTGTTTTCTTAGAGGGCTCTAGGAAAATCGTGTTCATGGGCCACCGAAGGTGGCTGACCATGAATGACCCATGGAGAGAGGACACGGGAAGGTTTGATGGAACAAAAGAAATCCATCAAAAGCCTCGCGAGAAGACTGGACATGAAATCTATGAGCTCTTGAATGAAATGGACGAAGTTGAGCCAGGAAAAGAAAAGAAACAACTGCCGGTAAAGGGCCTCTGGAAACGGAAATCTGTTTTTTGGGAATTGCCTTACTGGCCTCTCCTAGACACACGTCACAGCATTGATGTAATGCATGTCGAAAAAAATGTCTACGACAGCTTGCTTGGTCTCTTGCTCAACATTCCGGACAAGACAAAAGATGGACCGAAGGCACAAGCAGACATGCAATACATGAATATAAGACATGAGTTGTGGGCAACCAGAGAAACGACCAAGACGGGGAAGAATGGTATCAGAGTCAAGACCAGCTGTCCTACTGCTTGCTACACTCTAAACAGAGACGAGCTCCATAGCCTTTGCGAATGCCTCTATGGTGTCAAAGTTTCTTTGGGTTACTCCGCAAACATCCGAAAACTTGTTGACATGAAGACTCACCGACTAATTGGCATGAAGTCTCATGATTACCATGTGATGATCACACAGATACTGCCTGTTGCAATTAGAGGTATCATGGAGCCAGGTGTCTGCAAAACGATCATGGACCTTTGTAACTTCTTCAACACTATCTGTCAGAACTCAATCACGGTGCAACGCTGCCTGAAACTGAAGACCGAGATCACTGTCATACTATGCGAACTTGAGATGTATTTCCCTCCAGCATTCTTCAATGTCATGGTACATCTCATGATCCATATCGTCCCAGAGATACTGGACCTTGGTCCTGTATTTTTGCACAACATGTACCCGTTTGAAAGGTACAATGCGGTTATCAAGCGCTACGTTCGTAACAGAGCGCATCCGGAAGGTAGCATCATCCAAGGCTATGCTACCGAAGAGGGCATCGAGTTCTGCACGGATTACATGCGTGATCAAAAACCTATAGGTGTTCCAGTTTCACGGCACACAGGCAGGCTCGACGGTAAAGGTGCGATCGGGCATAAAAATTTACATGTCTATCGATCGGAAAGATCAGATGACTACAACAGAGCATATTTTGTGGTGTTGCAACACTTGGCTGTGGTACGGCCTTACATTCAGATCCACATCAGACAGTTGCGCGAAGCGAATCCGAGAAAGGGCACAGTTGCGCTCACGAAAGAGCATAACGCAAAGTTCTCCGGGTGGCTAAAGGACTACTGGTACGAAAGGGAGCCGACTAATGGAGAAGAAGAAACCGTCCAAATGTTGTCACAAGAACCCGATAGCAAAGTCGTGACGTGGCAATCGTATGATATCAACGGATACACATTCTATACGAAGGCTCAAGACCGGCACAGTACGTACCAGAACTGCGGTGTAACGTAGGAGTCTAGAACTGGTCATCAGGGCAAGAAGTGTAGGTACTACGGCGTGATCGAAGAGATCTGGGAACTTGACTACACCGTGACCAAGATCCCCATGTTTTGTGTCAGGTGGGCGAAAGACGTCAAAATCGAAGATATGAACTCCAGTACCATGGTCATACCTCCACCGATTCCTATGGAGTCACGTCAAGTCAAATCAATCAGTCCCAAAGATGAGCCATGGGTATTAGCCAAACAACTCGCCCAAGTCTTCTACATAATCGACCCAAAGAATAAGAAGCACGTTGTCGTGAGGAAAGGGAAAATGAGTATTGTCGGAGTCGATGGTGTAGTTGATGAAGAGGACTACGACCAATTCGACAATCCGGACACAGATGAAGAAGATGTTGACGATCGAACGAGCAAAAGGCGCAAAGATACTCAGGATGCGTGTGCCTACATAAGACGCAGTCACGCCAAAGGACTGACATATACCAGCAAGAAGATCAAAACTACTATTGAGAAGCATGTCGAAGACGACGAAACCTAGCTTTTCGATCAATTCAGAACAAACCTCAATGTGTAATAATATCGTTTTGATGAATTTAATGGTTAATTATGTTCGGGACTTGGTGAAATAGGCATGTGTTGCATGTATGCTCTAAGTCTACTCCGCAAACCCTAAAATTAGCCCCTAAGTCCACTCCGCAAAACCTAAAATCATCCTTTATTTTCACTCTGCAAAACTTCGCAAACCTAGAAATCGAGCAAACTAGTCTGAAACCCTAAAACAGATCTACTGACGGGCATGGACACCGTGCCCGTCAGTGGTATATACTTTCATTGACGGGCATAGATTCTGTAACCGTCAGTGATGGACACAAGACTTCCACTGACGGGCGCATAGTAAGGGCCCGTTAGTGGTGATATTACACTACTTAACCAAGGACTTGGTGAAATTTCGCAGTCTCGCGCGTTCTCTTTTCGAACTAGCTGCGAACAACAAGCCCTATCCCAGCCGCTAGGCTGCCGTGCCGCTGCCCAAGGCCCCCATCCGTGCCGCCGCTCGAGGCACCCGTCCGGCGCCGCCTTCGAGCCGCCGCCCAAGGCCCCCGTCTGGCGCCACCTCCAAGCCCGACGCCGCCCCCGAGCCCGACACCGCCGGCTGCCTCCTCGCTGGACTCCTCTCCGTGCTGCCGTCTTCCTCGCCACCCTCAAAACCCTACTCGAGTCAGGAATTAGGGTTCCTTGCCACCCCCGCCTCCACCGCCAGCTCTTGTTCCCGTCGGTCAATCATCCCTCAGGTATGCCTCCGTCGGCTACCCAGGTACTCTGTGTGGTTGGTTGGGTTCCCGCCGTGCGGGACTGCTTTGATTCGTGTAGTTTGGGGGTTCTGAAATGAGTGGAATTCGAGCATTAGGTTTTGTGGTTCGGCTCACGAATTTGTGCTTGATCTGTGGAAGGGTCTATTCATTGATCAAAGTTTTACTACGTTGAGTCTCAAAATACGTTGATAAAGTTCAACAAAAGAAGTGTCTGATTGGTTTGCTATTAACTCTTAAGCCAACATTTGGCATAGTAACATATGGAAACAAATTTTTTCTATTTTATTGATAAAGATAGACATTTTATTGATTCTCTGATTTCTATATCCAGAAGTAAACTGAGGAATTGTTGATACCCCAATGACTCTATGTCTTGTTAGTTAAGTTATGAGCTACTGTAAGAAAAATTAACGTGCTCCAACCAAGCTTCAATCCCTTGCAAAGCTATACTAGCACTTTTTGTTGGTTTTAAATTTGAAACGTTAGCTTTTCTGTTTGGCCCTTTTAGCCATTGCAAAAATAACATGCTGTGCAGGGCTCGCGGATGTTGACTATGATACCAGGTGCTGCGAATGCTGATTTAGATATCGCCATGTCACGAACCATTCGATGCCACCTTAGCGTGTTGGAATCTTTGACTTGATTCAATGTTATAGTACATGTTTTGTTTGCTCCTAGTTATTCTTATCCAGTATCACCTAAACCCTGCTTTGTTTTTGCTGTTGTAAGCTTGTATAGATGTGACTTCCTGTACCATTGTAGCCTTCCAGTATTAATTTGTTCTTGACTTAATGGATGTGTATTTGGAGTGATGAAGAAATTGTTTCATGGATGTTATCGGTTTTTTGTTCGATGAATGTATGGATGTGTATGATTGATGAGCTAGTGATTAGATGATGCATTGTAATCTGATTCTTGTTATTAGTGATATCCAATTGTAATCTAATTCTTGTTCGACCACTGGTTGGTTAAGAGATGATTCCTGTAGCCAGTCGTGGCCGTGATGCGATTTAGTTGTTGAGCCGTGGCATCGCGATTGGTTAGTTCGTCAAGTGTTGAGGTTTGAGTTGTGATGATGCGGCCTGCCTGTCTGAGCCGTGTGCTCGTGCTCTAAGCTTGTTGAGATCTTTTTGTTAGGAATGCATCGCTGTAGTGTAGGAACAGGAAGATTGGCCTGGGGAGGGCTTACACCTTGTGCTAGTTAGTGATTTGGAACAGTTTGCTAGTTAGGGTATGCTGTAAACTCCACATGTGTTTGCTTTTTCTTTCCTGAAAGCACTAACATATCATATGGATTGGCACTATTATACTTTTGAAGTATTCCAGTAATCTTATCGAGATCATCTATATAATTTTATGGACCATTGAATAATTTAGTGGTTTGTCTTTACTTCTGAATAATTTATCGGTCCTTTCTAGTTACTTGTTTTGATACATGGTTTTAATTTTTTAAGTTTCTTAATATATCAAAAATGGACTCGTCGCCAACCTAGGAACTAGCCCGCGTAGATGATGACAAGGCGGCGCCCCTAGACGTGGCAGCCCCTATTGACGCCCCGCCCCTAACCGATCAAACAGCCCCCGAGCCGGCCAGTAGACCTGCCGTCGAGTTGGCCAATGTACCTTCAGCACCTGCACCTCCCTTGGTGCGAGATGAAGAGAGTGCGTCTGGCTCGTTTGACGATTCTCCGTCTAGCGAGTCAGGATCGGAAGAACAGCAGGCACCCGAGCCGTCGTCAGCAGCACCATCGAAGCCGAAGAGATGGTACAACCCTAGAGGTGGCAACCAGCTGATGAACGAGACATTCGTCATCACTCGAGTCGGTGTAACAGGTGTTCCTGCAAGTCCCAAGAAGGCTGCGAGGTCGTTCAGCAACACCTGCGGGTGCATTGTCCATGAGCTTGTCAGGATCACATGCCGGGACTTCAAGAAAATGACCGATGCCCAGAAAAAGGTCCTGTTCAACAAGCTGTGGGATAAGTACGCTATCCCAGAGGCTGACAAGGAAAGAGTACGGAGGAAAGCTGACACCATCATATGTGCTGCGCTAAGGACATGGTGATATGAAGCAACGAAGCTGCTAGACGCCGATTTCGAAACTGCAATTAAAACTAAATGGCCAAAGATAGAACTCGAACACTGGGAGGACTTTGTTGCTGACAAGAAGAGTGACGCATTCAAGGAGAAGAGCGCCCGAGGCAAGGAGCTGTGCGCGAAGAACAAATTCCACCACCACCTTGGCAGCCGAGGTGTTCGAGGGAAGAGACCAATCTGGGCCAAAGAGGACGCCGCACTGATAGCGGCTGGCAAAGTGGTTCCTTTCATCGATATCGAGCAGGAACGCGCCCAGATTTGGATGAGGGCGCACACAATTTCTGACCCAGCTACTGGGTCACCAATTATCATGGACCCCAAGCTTCAGGCGGTTTCCGAATGTTTGGTATAATCTAAACCCAATGTCTTCTTGAAATATACTATTGTGCTTCCAATACACTGACGGCCCGTACCTTGTGCCGTTTCCCTTGCAGAGGCAGCTGTCTCAGCAGCCTGAGAGCTCCCAGGACTCCGTCCATAGTGAGAGGTGGGAAGACCATCTCTTGAAGGCTCTAGGAACGAGGGAGAAGACAGGGCGCGTCCGAGGGATCGGGAGCGGGGCTATATGGGACGAAGTCTTTCCTCAAGACCGCGAGGCTGCCCGCCAGAGGAGGAGAGGAAGGCAAACATCTCTTATGCAAGAGATGATAAGGGCAGCCCAAGAGGCTGGCAAGCTGACGGCGCAACATTTTTTAGTCTAGAGGCTACGACGCCCACGATGCATCTTGTCCACCTATGCATCCTCATGGACATCAGGGCTCCTATCCTGCTGGATGGAGTAGCTGCGCCTTAGCCTCCGACGTCGCCCCCGAGTCATCAAGTCCATCGAAGACATCACTGTAAGCTTCGTCGCGACCTTGAATCACTTCTTTGAGGGCTCTAATTCACAGTATTGTGCGGATAACAATGGGTACGACGTATTGTTTATTATGTAGGGCCCCACAAAATGCCACCTCACTATCCCTTTGCCCGGCATGAAGAAGACGGCTGCACATGGCCTAGTCTTCCCAATAGTAGTGGGCGCGACATGCCACAACGCTGCTATACCTTCCTACATGGAGAGGGTGCAGGTGGACCGCGTCGTCACCAAGTTCAGTGACATCACAGTTCCTGTCGCCCCTGAAGAGGATATCACAAAGCTAGGAGACCACAAGGGGTACTACATCCTGTGGCCGAAGAATCAGATAGTTATCCCCGGGGTCTCCTCTCCTAGTACGTCAACCATCCCCTCTCCATCAATCGGAACCGGCCCGTCTCTGCTCGGCCTGTGCCGTAAGCCCGTTTCGTTTGATGATTGGGATGACGATCTTGTCGAGCAGCAACACACGACGATCCTTCCGTCCCAGGATGTTGGAGTATTATTCCGCCAATACTGAATATGGAGCGACGTGAGCATAGCAAATCAGGATGGGTGCACACGGGAGACAGGATTTAGACAGGTTCAGGCCCTCACGGAGAGGTAATACCCTACGTCCTGTGTTTGGTGGCTAGTATAGCTTGAATCCTGAGTGCCGCAAGCCCTCGAGAACCAATCTCGAGGTTGCTTGAGCTAGGAAACAATGGAGACTATCTATGACTAAAAGCTTACCGATCGGAGGTCCCCTACTAGGCCTTATATAGGTGACCGGGATAGGGTTACAACAATCCAGATCAGGTAACAGATTGGTTTGCTAATTAGTTACAACAGAATCCGGGTATGCCGGGCAAGTATCAATCCATGTCTTGTACTCCACGTTGATGAGGCGCCCCCGTGTAGAAGTCAGACTCCGAGTAGTCGGCCCGGCCCACCCTGTGGCCAGATGGCCAGTTTTATCCTCCTTGACAAACCTGGGTGCTATGTCATTGTCAGTAGCCCTCGAGCCTTCGGCCAACTAGGATAGTCGGGTGGAGGCTCCTTTGTCTTCTGTAGTATTCGCTCTGGGGGCACGAACAGTGCACCCAGAGGGTGTAGCCCCCGAGCCTCTACTCAGTTCAAGGAACCGAGTGGAGGGTCTTCAATGACTCTTTCCGAGTAGCTGGTTTACTTGCCTTTCCGTAGATTTCATTCTGGGGGCACGAACAGTGCACCCAGAGGGTGTAGCCCCCGAGCCTCTACTTGGTTCGAGGAACCGAGCGGAGGGTCTTGATGATTTTCCCGCCTTCGACCGACTCGGCCAGCGCAAGGCCGAGTGCTCGGTAGCTTGAGGTGGAGAAAGCCACCACCGAGCCCTCTCTGAAGAGAACTCAGGACGCCGCCACTGGTAAGCCCCCGACTCACGTCTGCTCAGTCGAAGCCTGCCGAGTAACTTTGCTGCCGACATTGCCGATGAAGAGGTCCCCGTGCTGATGGAGAAAGCCCAGTCGGCGGATACCAGTGCTGACAGCCTTGTCCTGAAAAAGTAGGGAGAAAACACATGAACCATTCTATATACATGTGAAGTACTCGGGAAGGCCGAGCGTAACTTGATTATGCATGTTTTGGTTAACTTGTTCTGTGTTTATTAACCCCTTCTTTCGTAAAAATTCATTTGTGTGTAAGTTGGCCCTTTGTGTGTGCTCTTGCCGACCCGTCGTAGCCCCCATTACCTAGAGATTAGCCGTGGGCTGTTTCCCGTGTAGCGCAGGGTTGTGGCGTAGATCGGCGATCGAAGACGAAGAGTTACGCGGGGCTATTTACACAGTACTAAAATAATTATTGAAAGAGAAGAGCCCAAATGCACTTAGGCGCAATTGTGGTGGTGTAGCCCCCGAGTGTCCGCTATGCGTGGCCGTGGGCATACATAGCGGGCCAATCGGAAACCCCAAGGGTTACTCGGATGGAGCAAATAAAATGTTTATTCATTTAAAGTATGAAAGTACAAAGTTTAAGCATAGAAGCGACTTAGCTGTTCAATGTTTCAGGCGTTGGCGATGTGCCGTCTTTATCCTTCAGTCGGTAAGCCCCCGGGCGTAGTCAGGTGGCAACATATGGCGCATCCGAGTCCGCCATGAAGTCCTCCCGAGAAGGATGGTGGCTTCCCAAACTCTCGAAACCGTCCGAGTGGTAATCGAGGACGGGTAGAAGGGACTCGATCATACCGACCAGTCGGGATCCCTGCTCGACGGGTGAAGACCCATGCCCGAGCAGTAGATCCATCTTTCACGTGATCTCGTCCTTGGAGATGGCCACCGAAGTCATCCACTCCGACGAGAGTCCGAGTGGGAAGGCGGTGAAGCCTCTGCCGACTGGCTGGAAGCCGAGTCACAAAGGTGAAGCTTGCCGAAGCCACTAACTCGAACGAGAGTCCGGGTGAGAAAGGTGATGAAGCCTCTGCCGATTGGCCGGGCGCTGAGTTGCAGAGGTGTAGTTTGCCGAGCTTGTCGATGATGAAGTTGAGTTTTCCGAGTCGGAAAACTTGTCCAGGATCGGCGACGGAGTCCTGGGGGCCAAAACTCACTGCTCGACCTGGAGCGAAGTCACCGTTGCCGAAGAAAAAACCCATCTGGATCTGTTCAGATGGATCTACGCACATAGCCCCCTACCTGGCACGCCAACTGTCGGAGTATTATTCCGGCAATACTGAATATGGGGCCGTGTGAGCACATCAAATCAGGATGGGTGCACACGGGTGACAAGATTTAGACAAGTTTAGGCCCTCACGGAGAGGTAATACCCTACGTCCTGTGTTTGGTGGCTAGTATAGCTTGAATCCCGAGTGCCGCAAGCCCTCGAGAACCGATCTCGAGGTTGCTTGAGCTAGGAAACAATGGATACTGTCTATGACTAAAAGCTTACCGATCAGAGGTCCCCTACTAGGCCTTATATAGGTGACCAGGATAGGGTTACAACAATCCGGATCGGGTAACAGATTGGTTTGCTAATTAGTTACAACAGAATCCGGGTATGCCGGGCAAGTTCAATCCATGTCTTGTACTCCACGTTGATGAGGTGCCCCCGTGTAGAAGTCGGACTCCGAGTAGTCGGCCCGGCCCACCCTGTGGCCAGATGGCCAGTTTTATCCTCCTTGATGATACCCGGGTGCTATGTCATCGTCACAGGAGGACGAGCAACCCAAGACGGACTCGCCGCCCCGTGAAAGGCGCTCCAAGCATCACCATGACCCGAAGGCAGCAGGAAAGGTCTTATCTACAAGCACGCTCAATGCCGCAGTGGGCAAAGTGTTGACGGGAGGCAAGAGGGCCTCCTCTCCAGAGCCGGAGAGGAAAAGAAAAAGAGTGCACAAACGGGGCGGCACCGCTACGAAGGAGGCAAGCAAGGAAAGCAAGAAAAAAGCCTTATCCTTCCAAACATCTGCCGAAACTGTCAAGAAGCCTCGATGAGTAGTGTACGAGGCAGGTGAGCTCTTGCTCCCAGATGGTGCAGAGGTTGCCTGCACAGATGAAACTTCTCCATGACACAATCATGATGAGGTCACGGAATTGGGATGATTATGAGCTACACTTTAAGGTCGAGGTGCCAAAAGATTATGGTTTCTTTCTGGACAGACAGCATGACACCTTCGACATCAATTTTGAAGATATCTTTATGTTGTTCAACCTCTTCCAGCTCAACACCATGCTCGTCAGGCTATGGGCGCTTCACCAAGCCCAAGAGTGTAGGTGTCTGTCCAATTGCGCTTTTGGAATAATAGATCCGATCATCATGAACGACTACTATGTACAAGAAGCGAAGCCGGTCCTAATAAATTTCGTCACTGAGTCATTGATATACCATAAGGACAAGGACTACATACTCATGCCCTACAACCCCCCGTAAGTTACTTACTACCGTGCCTAGTTTGCTTTTCTTAAGGACGTATCCCCGTCTGTTTATATTCGTTCGTTATCTTTTACGTAGCGACCACTGGATCCTCATTGTCATCCACAAGCCTTCAAGAATGATATACTATTTTGATTCCCAAAGAAGTGCCAAGCGAGACTACTCAGGAATTAAGGAAGTTCTGGAAGCCGCTTTTTGGGAATACAACTTGTGAGGAGGAGGAGCAGAATGCAAGAGCAAAAAGCTGATCCACAAATTCAACTTCCCTTGCAGGCAATAACCGGAAGGTAGCGTGACATGTCGGTACTACTTCTGCGCTCACATAGACGTGTTCGTCATATCCCACAACCTGCAATGGAGCCAGGATCAATTCAATAATTTCATACACGACCTGGCCGATGATAAGTACGACTGGAGGAAGGACTTTGCCCGCATCCAGAAGATCTTCGCGTACGTTATCAACAACAAAGTCATTCGGCCAAGTAGTGATTTCTATGCAGGAGTCCAATTACCCGCTTACCATCGCCCTGCAAGTACTAGCCAAGTGTCATAGACCTAGAGTAGGGCTAGTGAAAAAAACATTGTTATATTCATTTGTTTGTCATTTTAATTCGTTGTAAACTTGCTTTTATAGTGTACTTAATATTTGTGATATTTATTGCTATATATGCTTAATATTTGTGATATGAAATGCTATATATGCTTAATATTTGTGATATTAATTGCTACATATGCTTCATATTGTCTATTTGTTTAAAAACAATGTATGAAAATACTTTCACTGACGGGCACCGTCCATTTACCTGTCAGTGGAAACAGATACCACTGATGGGAGGAAGTGCAACGCCCGTTAGTGGAAGTACCCCCAGGATGCCACTCGGGTAGCACTGCAAGTCTTTTCACTGACGGGCAGGTTACACCCGTCAGTGAAAATATATCTCTACTGACACCTCCCGTCAGTGAAAGTAGAACTTTCACTGACGGGAGGTTACTGACGAGCTCGGAACCCATCAGCGATTGCCTTTTTGCGCCCGTCAGTGCTGGTGTTACCTGAGGTAGTGTTAGCTTCAACTCCTGTTGAATCCGGTATACTTTTTATTCAAAATATAAGTGGGTTGGCTCTACTGGACCAACCTACCTAGTAGTCGCTACACCCAGTGGTATGTAGTCGAAACTCGTCAAGTTAGAGGGCAGCCTTGACATAATTGCTAAAAGATTACAAAACTGAATGCACACCACTTAGCATAATTGCTAGAATTGATATTTTAGTTCTGCTGACATTTTTTGATATCAGCCTGTTTGTGCCTAGCTGGCATGAAACTCCCTGTCCTCTGGGTCAGTGAGCCAACAGACTGTAAAAGAGTTGATAATCAATCCCTAGTATCTAAAATGGTCAAGCAAACCTCTTTTCTCTTTCTAGAACAAACATAACTATCTAACAGCTAGCGTAACAGGTGAATCAGGTAAGGCACGGATGCTAATAGTACATGAAACCTTACATTTTGTTCTTACTCATGTTAAAACACTCCAACTCGGAAGCATGAATGCCTTAAAAATATAACATGTTAGGACGGTACACTATATTACATCATAACTTGCATGGAAGCTACTTGAAATCTCAATGTATAGAATTTCTCATTACATAGCCACATTACCATTTTGATCAAGCGCCTCTATGTGGTGAGCACTTCCTTGTACACTATGTTCTTCGTTCTCGTAACAATGGAATTGGAAGCCTTGGACCGCTTGCGTTTTTGGGATTTATCGGCCTTCTCATTGCCCGTGATAGCGAGGATCTTTATATGCTTTTTTGTGGTGGCTCTAGACAATGCAACGTATAGCTGGCCGTGGGAGAATACCAGATCTGGTAGGTACACACCGATGTTCGGGGTGGTTTCCCCTTGCGCCTTGTTAATCGTCATGGCGAAGCTTAGCCTGATCGGGAACTGCTTCCGCTTGAACCAAAAGGGAAACATCTCGTCATCAGAGAGGCATAGGGGTATTCGAGGCAGGAAAACCCTCCTCCCAGCATGCTGCCCTAGAACTATCTCAGCGTCAATGCCATTTCTTTGGAACCCTCGGACCACCAGCCTCATGTCGTTGCACAATCAGTTAGCAGGGTCAATGTTCCTGAGTAGTATGATGGGGCAGTTGAGCTTTAGCTTGAGCACATGAGGAGGGAGACCGGTTGGTGTGAATGAGTCAAGGAACTCAGGGGGGTAGTAGTTATGCGAATCATCCTCCGCATGGTCGAAGCTATGGTAGATCCTCTTCATGCCCCGGAAACGCTCTATCATCCTCATGTTTATCCTGTCAACATTGTCATTCTTGGTCGAGATGATCACCTGAGAAGTTATATAGTTCAGGCCGGCCATGTTCTCGTCTAGAGCAGGGAATACGTGCTCTATCAGCTGCTCTAGGTCAGCCTCCCCCCTGTACATGGCACACAGATTTCTTTAGGAAGCCATATGTGATCTTCCTCATCGGCCTCCTCGGTGCCACTCCCGATGCGTAGCAGGTAATCCGCAAACCATGGGTCAGCCTATGCCCTCATGTTCATCGTAAGCCTGAGCTACCACATGCTCTCCCGAAGGTGTGAATTGTGTAGAGATGCGTTGATTATTTGAGGCCGTGTCCCCTTCCTCACGACCAGAAGGACCTGCTTGAAGTCCCCACCGAACACGACGGTCTTCCCCCCAAACGGCCGGTCCCGTCGGCTAATTACATCCCGCATACTACTTGGTCTCTAAGGAAGTGGTGCCTCACTTCTATGTGTTTGGATCTTTGGTGGTGTACTGGGTTGTTGGCTAACTTAATTGCACTTTTATTATCACAGAAGAGGCATATTTGATTAAAAGATATGCTAAAATCTTTCAAGGTCTACCTCATCCATAATAACTGAGCACAACAACTACCAGCAGCTATATACTCAGCCTCTGAAGTGGAAAGGGCTACTGAGTTCTATTTCTTGGATGACCAGGACACCAAGGAGTGCTCTAGGAATTGACAAGTACCTGAGATGCTTTTTCGGTCAACCTTACACCCTGCATAGTCACTATCAGAATAGCCAATTAGCTCAAAATTTGCACCTTTGGGGTACCACAAACCAAAACCTAAAGATTGAATCAAATATCTCAGAATCCTGTGCATTGCCACTCTATGACAGTCCTTAGGGTTAGCTTGGAATCTAGCACACATGCATACACTTAACATGATATCTGGCCTAGATGCACATAAGTATAGTAGAGAGCCTATCATGGACCTAAACTCTTTCTGATCAGCAGATTTACCTTCAATGTTTAAGTCCAGATGATCATTAGTTTGCATGGGAGTATGGATAGGCTTTGCATCCTTCATGCCAAACTTGGTGATGATGTCCTTGGTGAACTTTTCTTGTGAGATAAAAGTCCCTTCCTTGAGTTGCTTAATCTGGAGTCCTAGGAAGTACTTAAGCTCTCCATCCATGGACATCTCAAACCTCTTGGTCATTATCTTGCTAAACTCATCATTCATTGAACGGTTAGTACTACCAAATATTATGTCATCGACATAAATTTGGTACACAAATAAGTCCTTTCCATTTCTCTTAGTAAAAAGAGTTGTGTCTACTAAGCCTATTTTGAAAACTATTTTGAATTAGAAAATCTTTCAGTGTATCATACCATGCTCTAGGTGCTTGTTTTAGCCCATAAAGAGCTTTGTGCAATTTGACATAGTGTGATTTCTTAGCATCTTCAGAACCAGGTGGTCGCTCAACATAGACTAATTTAGAAAGTTTACCATTTAGGAAAGCAGACTTCACATCCATCTGATATAGCTTGATGTTATGATGTGCAGCATAGGCAAGTAGAATTCGGATTACTTCTAGTCTTGCCACTGGTGCAAAAGTTTCACCAAAGTCTAGACCTTCCACTTGAGTGAAACCTTGAGTAACTAATCTGTCCTTGTTCCTCACCACCAGTCCATTTGTATCTTGCTTGCTCCTGAAGACCCATTTTGTTCCAATGACATTTGTGGTCATGGGGTCTTTTTACCAGGGACTAGACTTGATTTCATTCAAACTAATTCAGCTCTTCATGCATGGCATTTATCCAATTAGCATCCTTGAGAGCTTCATTGACATTCCTGGGTTTAACACTGGAGACAAAAGAGTAATGTTCACAGAAATTTGCAATACGAGAATGAGTAGTCACTCCCCTATGAATGGCACCAATGATTTGATCTATAGGGTGATCCTTTTGCAGCCTACTGATCACAAGGGATTTGGGGCCAACCATCTGTGTCACAGCTGTTGGTGTTGCCTTGACACAGCTGGTTCTTCCTGCGACACAGCTGGCTGAGTCAGGTCCTCTGCATCCAGTTGATCATTGGCTAGGTTGTACTCGAACTCGATGTCTTGCTCTCCAGTGTCTTCACATAGTGGTGGAGCAGGTGGTTCATGATCACTTGGTGAGGTGGATTCCTCCTTGATAGTAGGTCTGATCTCACCAGTGGATTTCTTGAGAATGTCTTTACTCCCTACATCATTAGCAACTTGCTCTCCTTGAGAGCCATAAGATTCATCAAAGTCCACATCTATAGATTCTTCAACAACCTTTGTAGAGGTGTTAAAAATCCTATAGGCGTGAGAGTTAGTAGTATAACTAAGAAAAATACCAACATCAGATTTAGCTTCAAACATATAGAGACATTTGACTTTTCTAAGAATGTAGCACTTACAACCGAATATTCTGAAGTATGACAAAGTTGGCTTGTTGTTGGTGAGCAACTCATATGGAGTCTTCTTGAGCAGTGGGTGTAGATAGAGTCTGTTGATTGAGTGGCAGGCAGTGTTGACAGCTTCGGCCCAAAATCTTGGTGAAGTCTTGTACTCATTGAGTAGTGTCCTTGCCATCTCTATTAATGTTTTGTTTTTCCTTTCCACTACACCATTCTGCTGTGGGACATATGGACTTGAGAACTAATGCTTGATTCCATACTTGTCTAGAAATGCCTCCACCTTGGAATTTTTGAATTCAGTCCCATTGTCACTTCTGACTTTGACTAGATTCACCTTCCACTCATTTTGCACTCTAACTATGAGATGCTTGAATTTCTTCTAGACATGTGTCTTCTCTTCAAAAAGAACACCCAAATATAGCGAGGAAAAATCATCTACAATGAGAAAGCCATACTTGTTACCTCCCAAGCTCTCATATGTTGTAGGACCAAAAAGGTCAATGTGTATGAGTCCAAAAGGAGTGGTGGTGGTCATGATGGTCTTGGGACGATGGACAGCTCCAACTTGCTTGCCGGCTTTACATGAAACTGCAGGGCTTGTCCTTCTCAAACTTCACCTTCTCTAAGCCTATGACATAGTCATGTTTGCTCAGCTTGTTGAGAAGTTTCATCCCTACATGTCCTAGCCGCCTGTGCCACAGCTAGCCAACACTAGTCTTGGCCATGAGACACCATGGAGCTGCCGTAGGCTGTTCATTGAAATTCACAATATATAATTTTCCAGACCTGCATCCTTTGAACACTTGTGAATCATCAGATAGTTTAAGGCTATAACCTCATCAGGATAGAAAGTGACTTTCATACCTATGTCACACAGCTGTGACACAGACATTAGACTATAGCCTATCTAATCCACAAGCACAACATTTGATAAAGAATGATGCTCAGATATGGTAACTTTACCAATGCCATTTACCTTTCCTTTAGAGTTGTCTGCATAGATCACATATTTGCTTTGTAGATTCTCATTAGTGATCTCTACAAACTCCTCCCTGCCTCCAATCATATGCTGTGTACATCCACTGTCCACAACCCAATCAATTCCACTGGAGACAGTGTCCTGCAAGATTGGTTATGAAACTTAGGGACCCAAACTTGTTTGGTTCCCTCAGTAGCTTTACATAAGCAAAGACAGTAGTAATAGGATTAGCAAGTTTGTTTCTAGAGTTTACAGCCTTAGCAATGGACGATATAATATGAATCATTTTTGGCTGACTGTCACCTGCAACCTTAGGCATAAGAGTTAATGAACTGTGCGAGCCACCTGTGACACCTGTATTCCCACAGCTGTGTGAGATACCAGTGACATAGGCAACAAGAGCCTTAGATACCCAGATGGTAGGTGACCATTTTCTCAGATGCTTGCGACCAACATATTTGGCCACTGTCTTGCCTCTCCTATCCTTCTCCACTTGTTATCTCCTCATCAAGGTCTACACTGCTCTCACTATCTGGTTGTGAAGCTGAGGCAGTGGTCTTCAAAGCAATGTTCTTCTTGAGTGAAGAGGGTAGACTGTGCTTGCTTTCCTGGTTGATCACCATCTCATGTGTTAGTATCCTTCCTAACACTTCAGTGGGCTTCATTTGATCAAAACCATCCTTCTCTTTCAACATCAGCACAAGAGTCATGTAGGGCTTTGGCAGCACTGACAGAAACTTCTTGATCACATCTTCATCATCCACACGGTTTGATCCAAGGGCTCTCGGCTGATTGGTGATGATGGTGAGTCTTGAGAACAAGGAGTTGATATCTTCACCATGTTCATACTCAAACCTCTCAAGCTTGGATTCCAGCAAGCTTCTCTTAAACTTTTTCAGAGTGTTGCTACCCTCATAGATCTACTCCAAAGTATCCCAGATTTCCTTGGTAGAATCCATTGTGCCGACTCTATTGAAATCATGTTCTTGGAGACCCATGAATACAGCTATGGCAGCCCTTGCATTGTTCTGGATATTTCTCTTGTCATTGATGCTTGATATAATGGTGTCTTCCAACCTGTAACCTGTATTCACCACTTCCCAAATATCTGGATCTATTGCGATAAGATGCATTTGTATCTTTCTTTTCCAGAATGCATAGTTAGTTCCATCAAAGATAGGGATTTTACTCTCATAGCCTGATATCCTTTAAACTCTAGCTGTTAGGCCAATTCAAAGAGCAACCTGCTCTGATACCATTGAAAGGATCGTAGGTGCCGACTAGAGGGGGGTGAATAGGAGGCTAACTAATTTTAAATAATTACTTCAATTTATCAAGATTAAAGCTTAACAGGTTGAAGGGTTCAGCTAGCTATGTGACAGGTCAGATACCCAGGCAGTATTTGATATGTAAATTAACACACAGCTGTCATAAGGTACCTAACACAGGTGTACTGGCAACCCTAAGCAAATGTGAAAGACAGATAGCTGTGTAATAGATAACTTGCATAGATATGAGACAAGCAATAAGACAACTGTGACACGGCTAAATTAACACAGGCAAAGAAGTAAAGGTCACAGCTAGATTGTGTATATTAGTGAATCATACAAGCATGCAACCAGATGAGCAAGTAATACAGAATGAAAAGTACTCAGAGAGACAAGGGATTTTTCACCGAAGTTCCCACTCTTTTCAGAGAGGTACTTCTCCATTGGAGAAACTACTCCGAAGAGTTAGCCAGCACTTAATCGTGCTTGTTCTCCGAGTACCTAAGCTTTCAGGTCTCTTGCCTTAGCTTGTGGAAGTCTTTTCGCCTTGCAGCAGGTAGACTTCAGATCACCTTCACAAACTACTGGGTCAACCCACACAAGCTTGGGAGGTCACCAACAACTCCTAACTGAACCGCCTCGGATAAGGCCTTATCGGAGGCGGTTAAAATTTACCAACCGCCTCGGATAATGACTTATCGGAGGCGGTTACGTTTCACCGACCGCCTCGGATAATGTCTTATCGGAGGCGGTGAAGATAACATAACCGCCTCCGATAACTCCTTATCCGAGGCGGTTGGTGAAGTGTAACCGCCTCCGATAAGTCCTTATCCGAGGCGGTTGAGATAGAACATCCGAGGCGGTTCTTTATTTCCAACCGCCTCGGATATGTTTTTGAACAGGTATTATTTTGCCTAATTTACTATCCTCCCTGAAAAAGCAAACAGTTCATATACAAGATATATCCAAATCACAGCACGCACAACAGATTTATATAGCACACTTCAATCATTTCACATCAACCACAAGACATAAACTACAAACATTCACATACATACGCATACAAATAATATTACAAAACTTGTTCATTTGAGACATGTACTCAATTACCAGCGGAGATATTGATCAAATTCAAAAAACTTGTTCACTCAAGTTCTTCACATGAATAGAACCACTCGCCGAAGCCTCCATGCACGATATCTGTTGATAAAGAAGTCTGATTTGTAAAAGAGTGATATTCACAAGAAAAAGTTATAGTTATGTCAAACCCACTTACACGTTTGCAGTGAGAGGAAAAATGAACAAGACATTTAGAAACATCAAGTGCACTTGTCATTTTAAACCACAAGTTGGATAGATAATTACAAACTTTGCAACTTTGCAACCAATGGAGTAAGTAATGACCTAACTAGAAAACCTAAGTAATGATCTAACTAGTCGCAATCCTAAGTTCCTAGCTTGCCGCCGAGGAACCGAAGCGTCCTTGGGGACGAATGACCTCGTTGTTTAGGAAGCTAGCGATGTGCGACCAAATCTGGGCCATGTCCATATCTTCCAACTGTTTGATTGCCATGGTTTGCGCCGCTCCCTGAAAACATGAGGCTTACACTCAGGGCGAATAGCATGATTAAACACTAGATATTAGTTAGTGGCGATGGTTTCATACCGCTAGATCTCTGTACTTTGGGTTGCTGCAAAGGGCTAGCATGTGGAAACACACGTAATACCCACAGACGTCGGTCCCTTCGAGCTGCTGCCGGCACTACAAAAGGGATATCGATTAGGTATAAAGGGTAGAAGTATGATGGCATTAGTTCGAGGAGTCAGGGACATTACGGAATACCTTAAACTTTGAGTCATGATGTAACTCGACGGCCACTCCTTCCTTGACCTCCTTGTGCCTCCCTCCTTGTTTGACATACGTGTCAAATGCTCTAGGTGATTCAAAACAATTAGCATCGAACTGTCGTTTCCTTTGTGAAGAAGAAAGAATAGGCATGGACGAAGTCAAAAGTTTTGGTACTCACTCATCGAGTAGACGCATGATGTCCATGTACCCTTGCTTGCGTGCGTCAATGCTACGCCTCATGGAATCAAGGTACCATACCTTATTCCACTTCGGCACGATCACGAGGAGGATCCAATGGCCCCTAGTTATACGATAAGAAGTTATTACATGTTTAGCCGTCGAACCATGAGAATTTGCAAAGGATATGGCTTACCCGATGTTATAGGCAACCTGGATGTAATCTCGTGCGGAGTACTCGTGGAGTAAATGCACGACGTAATCCCGCACCATGTTCTTATTTGACGCGATGCATTGGGCCGAGATCAAATGTGGGTCGCCGAACCCCACAGAGTTCTTAATCTTTCTTCTTTCGCTAAGATCAATCATGTATCTGAGTATAGGAGAAGAACAACTTATATTGCAGGCACTTAGCGGTGATAAAACAAATAGGTGCTGTGTTGTAAGGACTTACAGTGTGAAGCATCTCATGAGACTAGCGTCCAGCTCATGGAAGTGCATCATGTTGAAGATGTCCGAGAAATCCACGGGAAACATATACCCTTGGCGATGCTTGAAATGCTCCTCCTTGAAGCAGACTACGACGCCGACTCTTGTATCTGGGAACGGCCTGTTCAACATATCGAGATAATGGTCATGAAGTGTCCAGCAGGCTACGCCCAGGTTCACGTCAGCGTCAACCATAGGTTGTCCCGCCACGTGCTGCCGAGCTAGCTCCGCTAAAGGATACTCAACATCATCCGCCTGTTTTGAAGCAGATTTCTTGGCTTTGTATACTTTCAGCTTGGATGTGGCCCCTTGACTCTTCGTTGGAACATGGCTTGGCCATGAGCTCTCCACTGGTGGTAGTGCCAAGAGTTGAGGGGGTAGCAAACAACGTGAAAGCTCGACATGTGGCAGGCTCGGCATAGGCTGAGGAAGGACGAGCTGCCTCGAAACCTCCGGCGGAGATTGAGCAACCACCGGTGAAAACCTGAGCATCCCTTGATCCGGCGAGCTTGGAGGAATGAACGGTGCGCTCGGTGCTGATTTGAGGACTATGTCCTTCTTCGGCCACTAGACGAACGACTCGACCGCGCCGCTTAGCAACTGCATCTCATCAGATTCTCGCGCGTTTGGCAAGGGACAGTTAGCGAAGGTCTGGTTGATTGACTCGACCTGCACTCGTGCGAAGCCTGGCGTTAACGGGACACCGTGCATCACCGTTCCAGGAGCAGATGGCCAGACCTGACCGTACGCGGCGTCCATCGAGAAGTTCGTCGTAGCGAACTATATCTGCATCTTGCACCGCGTCGGACCCCCAATCTGGTCGACGGGAGAACAATCCTCCGCACCCAGGCGCAGCTACTGCGGCGGGCACCCGGGCTAATTGCGACTGGCGCCCTGTCCTGTAGGTACTGTACTGAAAGCCTCTCCTCCATCGCCCTCATTCTCTCCTCAAACTGCGCCTCAAGGGACGACTGTATCTAAGCTTTCATCTGCTCGGCTCTTGCTCACTTTCTCTGCCGACGTGCCTCCTACGTGTCCCCGGTGAAGGCTTTACTCCATGTTGCGAGATTACCGAAACCCCTGGTGCGTTCATAGGGCTCTCTGGTGCCGATGGCCTCGGAGAGTATGTCTTTCTCCCGACTTGGCACAAACAAGCCTTGAGATGCCTGCTCATTAAGCCCCACTATCCTCTGATAGACCTCCTCGTCTTCAGGGTTTCTCCAGACGCGTTGACCACGAGGATCCACCTTCGTCCTCGCCCTGCACCAGTCCCGGATTCAGCTGTCGCTGAAATCCGAGAACACCGGCTGCTGTCCGTGCTTCTCCGCTTCCTCGTCCTCCTTCGCCCACTTCTTCTTAGCACCGACGTACCCTAAGGTGCCGAGAAAATGCGGGTGCTTGTTCCTCCTAGCTAGCTCTTGCCCCTTCTGGCTATCTGCCTGGAACTCTTCGGATGACTTCAGGGCGCAGAACTCTACCCAATCTTCTTCGGATACATCTGGGTATGCCTGGCAAGGTGACTTCTCTTGCTTCAAATAGTCTCTCACCAGTCTGTGCTTGAAATTCCTCCAACACTTCCCAGCCGTCAATATGGTAGCTCGGTAGAATTCGGCTTCGACCTCTTCCGGGTACATGAAGGAGCCCTTCACTTCCTCAAACAGGGATCTCCGCTCCTCCCGTGTCAGCTCACCCCAATCAGCGAGGGTGATCCTCACCCTAGAACGGGCGACCACCCCCATAACGTCCTCCACTTCTTCCGGGTTTCTTCCGGCTCAGGAACTCCGGTCACTGGATCCAAGCTTTGAACTACCCATCTGCCCTTCGGCCGACCCGATGGCTTACTTGGTTTGCGAGAAGCCTTTCCTAACGATGTCGACGGTCTTGGCGACCCCGATGGCGATACCGTAGGGGAGGACGACGGGGAGTTCGTCTCCATTCTAGTAGCATCAGCATAACCAATTCAACATGACAAATACGGAAAGGCACATGATTGCTTGACTACCACATGGCATATATATATATATATATATAAGGCTAACATGCTATTGCGAGAATCAACATGTAAAAAATCTCGAATTTGGGCTCTTAAAATACACTTATATATTCAGATGGAGAGAGTACAAGAAAAGCTCTCGATTAGCAATAAATAAGTGTTGCTATGTGTATTAATCCTGATGATGCCATGCTGTCTCAATGTGTTGAAGGGGAGCAACGAGGAAATAGACCACTTCATAAAATCCTATAGTTCCTTGGATCATGGTACATGTCACTTTGGTGGAAAGATGCCTTTAGAAAATTTCTGGCGTTAGTTTGGGAATATGATGCTCCAAATAGGAACGAGTCGTGCATACGATGATTTCTTTGGGTTGGTGGAAGTGGACTAGGAAAGGGATAAGAACTTACTTTGTGTCTGTGATATGCTATTTTGTTGCATAAAGGTTGAGGAGAGACCAATTATAGTTTGTGGAGGACATCTCACCTGCAGAAAACCTTCCCATTATTCCTTTTAACATTTGAGCTTCTTCTACATTATCCTTAGTTAGGAATTAGGATGACTCGGATGCCAATCATATCCCAACTATTTCGGCAAACATCACGAGCAAATCCTTTTCTCTTCCCGTATAGAAAAGGACTTTTCTCTACCGAGAAAACCGAGCGACTTATGAACTACAGATTGCTTGATAAAAATGAAACAAGAATAGGAACCACGAGGTGTTCCATATGGTTTTCTAGTTGCTACCAAAGGTGTAAAAGTACTTCGTATCTAAGCATATCACAACGCTATCTTCTACCATCCATAAATCACATAACTCTACTTAATACAAACTAGGCAAAAACATGAGAAATAGTGACACTAAAAGGCATATTCCAGGCCAAAAATACCATTGTAAAATTTGGGATGCGACTCCTACCTTGCGGTTCTAGGAGGAGGAGAGGCCGGCGGTGGTCGGGGAGGAGGCGGCGGTGGTCGGGGAGGAGGCAGCCGGTACTAGTCGGGGAGGAGCTCGGGAAAGCCGCCGGTAGGGGAAGCCACCGCTCGGGGGAGGAGTCCGCGGTGCTCCGGGGAGGCGGCCGCGTTGCTCGGGGTCGGAGGCGGCGGTGCTCGAGGGCGGCGGTGCTCAGAGGAGGCAGCGCTGGTCGGGGGCGGCGATGCTAGGGTCGGAGGCGACGGCGCTGGTGAATGCTTGGAGTTAATGCGCGCGGGTGAAGGCAGTTTGAGTTTTTTATACGGGCCATATCGGAGGCGGTTAAACCGATCTAACCGCCTCCAATTACGAATAAAGGAGGCGGTTACGTGGATCTGACCGCCTCGGATATATATATATCGGAGGCGGTTACGTGGATCTGACCGCCTCTGATATATATATATATCGGAGGCGGTTCCTTTTATCTGACCGCCTCAGATATATATATCGGAGGCGGTTTTTAGATATAACCGCCTCACACAGTCGTTAAAGGAGGCGGTTGGTAAATTCTAACCGCCTCGGATAGGTTTTCTAAACTTTCTGCATAATTCAGTTCACAGTTTCAGAACTGACAGCAAACAGATATAAACATCACAAATACAACACCATTAATTTGCACATATACATTGACAGCACACAGATATCAACAACATAAATACATCACCATTTGCACATACATGTTTCTTGCATGTTCAAACCAACAAAATCAACACTTCCTCAAAAATGGTCATGAACATCTCGAAGGATTGCATTGCTTCAAAGGATTGCACAAACCTACAACCTTTACCATGAACATCCCAAATATATATATCACCATTCTACAACCTTTGCATGTTTCAACCAACAAAATCAGCACTTCTCAAATTATCTTTGCTTCCTCATCCTTTTCTTCTTGCGAGGCATTCCCTCTTCGAACTCTAGTCCTTCTTGATGATCTTGACGTGCGTACACCGCTTCGTTTGGTTCATCGGTAATCGCGTCTCTTATGCTATGTTGCATCGGAGGTGCATCTTCAAAGACCTTGTATTCATCCTCATCCACCACTCCCTGAACTCCCACAATCTTCCTTTTACTCTGTAGGGCAATATGAAGATTT
The DNA here is from genome assembly GCA_019208055.1 of Stipa capillata. Taxonomy (NCBI): domain Eukaryota; kingdom Viridiplantae; phylum Streptophyta; class Magnoliopsida; order Poales; family Poaceae; genus Stipa; species Stipa capillata. The sequence continues at coordinate 25,716 of JAGXJF010001285.1, forward strand.
TTCTTCGCCGGGTCGGTCACATAAACACCTGGTGAGCTTGATTGGCTAGAATGAAAGGGTCATCTTTGAATCCAGGTCTACTGTTGTGAAGCCGTACTTATCGACCTTCGTAGATTGCAGATTGACCCAATGGCAATAGAATAATGGGAATTTGAAGTACACATAGTCCAGCTCCCAAATATCCTCGATGAACCCGTAGTACCAGCTCCGTTTACCGCTCATGTCAGAAGCCTCTATGCGGACCCCACTATTTTGAAATGTGCTTTTGTTATCTTGATCTCTAGTGTAGAATGTATATCCGTTAATGTCATATCCTTGCGAAGTGACGACTTCGAATGTTGGGCCCTTCGCGTACCAGGTTAGAATGTCGCTAGAGGCACCTAAACGAAGACGCTCCTTGAACCACTTGTTGAATTCTTTGTTATGCTCTCTCGTCCTCCACGCATCGGTTCTATCTGGATGCTCCCGCCTTAACTTTGCCCTATGCTCGTCCATGCACGGGGCAATGGCGGTCGTGTGTTGCAGCACTGTGAAATGGGCGAGAGCGTGGCCAGGTTGATCGGCCGTTATTGATTTCTTTCCGATGGTCCCAACACCATCAAGCCTGCCTTCGTGCTGAGAGCGTGGAATGCCAATTGGTTGGTTCGACTCCATGTAGTCAACACAGAACTCGACAACCTCCTCTGCAGCGTAACCTTCGACAATACTTCCCTCCGGTCGATACCTGTTTCGCACGTAGTGCTTCAAGATTCCCATGAATCTTTCGAACGCGTACATGCTCCGAAGGAAGATGGGCCCGCACATCTTGATTTCATGGACGATGTGGACGATGAGATGCACCATTATATCGAAGAAAGATGGGGAGAAATACATCTCTAGCTGACAAATAGTCTCCGCCGCCGCTAACTCCAGATCATCTAGTTCGAACACGTCCATCACCTTCTGTGAGATCTTGTTGAAGAAGAAGCAGAGGTTGGTGATTGATTCTCGGACGTTAGGCGGCAGAATATTCCTGATTGCAATTGGGAGCATCTGTGTCATCATGACATGGCAGTCATGAGACTTCATGCCAATTAGTTTCAAGTCCTGCATCGAGACGAGCCTCTTGATGTTGGCGGAGTAGCCCGACGAAACCTTCACGCCATGCAAGAAGTTGCAAAACTCGGTTCTCTCGGCCTTGGATAAAGTGTAACAGGCAGGGGGATGTATGTCTTCCGTTAGGCAGTAATACAGGCGCCAGCTCTGGCCTGATTCCTTCGTCTTGTCCTTCATGTTTAGCAGTAGACCCAGCACGTTGTCACAGACATTCTTCTCTATGTGCATCACATCGATGCAGTGCCGGACGTCTAGATCCTTCCAGTACGGTAGGTCCCAGAACACTGATTGCTTCTTCTAGTACGCGGACTCATCTGCAGCCTTCTTTTTCTGACCCTTTCCCAGCACGACGTTGACATCATTAACCTTCTCGAAAACCTCTGCACCGCTTATTGGCCTTGGTTTCGCACCGTTCTCCGTTCTCCCGTTGAACTGTGACTTCCACCTCCGGTAACGATGCCGTACAGGTAGGAACTGCCGGTGACCCATGTACACGACTTTCCCGTAATTTTTGAGACTTAGGCTCACGGTATTCTCCATGCATATGACACAACCTTTGTGTCCTTTCACCGTCTAATCGGAGGTGTTGCCGAGAGCGGGGAAGTCTTGGATTGTGCAGAATAGCATGGCCCGCAGAGTGAAGTATTCTCTTTTGTCCGCATCCCATACCTGCACTCCTGTGTTCCATAGTGTTTCTAGATCATCCATCAATGGTTGGAAATACACGTCGATGTTGTTACCAGGTTGCTTAGGCCCTTCGATAAGTACGGACATCATAATATACTTCCGTTTCATACAAAGCCAGGGAGGTAGGTTGTACATACTAAGAAGTACGGGCCAGGTGCTATGTCGGCTGCTCATGTTGCCAAATGGATTCATTCCATCCGTACTCAGCGCAAACCTTACGTTCCTACTTTCCGCAGTGAATCAGGGATACTTCCTATCGATGTTTCTCCACTGGATAGCATCGGCAGGGTGTCTGAGCTTTCCATCGGACGTCTTCCGCTCCTCCTCATGCCAGCGAAACAGTTTTGCTTCCTTCGGGTTTGCAAACAAACGCTTCAGGCGCGGGATTACAGGCAGGTACCAAGCAACCTTCGCAGGAGTCCCCTTCGTCGCCTCGATGAATTTGTCAGCTCCTTCTTCTCCAATCTTACCCTTGTACCGAGAAGTCTTGCACACAGGGCATGAATGTAGCTTCGCAAACTCTTTCTGGTATAGGATACAGTCGTTCCGACATGCATGTATCTTTTCAACTTCCAGTCCCAACGGACAAAGCACCTTCTTGGCTCTGTATGTGTTTATGGGTAACTCATTCCCCTCCGGAAGCATGTCACCTAGGAGGCTCAACAACTCGTTGAAACTCTTGTCGGACCAGCTGTTGCTCGCCTTCAGCTTCAATAGTTCAAGCACGGCATTAAGAGTCAATCGATACGTGTAGGTAAAGATGTAAACCCTTGTAAGATTTGAACTATTCGAATAGCCGTGTCCGCAGTTATGGACAGCTTGGTGAGAATCCACATCGAATTAGATAACTTCAACGTTACTCTAAAATTTGTCAACTTTTCTTTAGAGGAGCTAGTGACTACTTCCTCCCGGGTGGTCGACGAAGAGGGGGGTGGTGTTAAGCTGAGGATGGACGGAAGTTCTGTACTAGTTTTGGAAGCATGCTCGCTTACCCTTTTACGAACTACTCTAGTAGTCAATTTACATCTATCTAGAGTAATGAAAAACAAAAATTTGCTTTATGCAAATTAGTCCACAATTATCCTCCTTTGATACCTTGTGCATCTATTAATAATTTCCTGTAAGTCTTGCGGAGTACAATTTTTGTACTCATTTTGTTGTTATTATGATCGGATTGTCCACTCAGTTAACTCTCTACGAGAAGGATCATCTTCGGCAACGCCTCGGCTTAGAGGATCCCAGGTAGCGATCCAGGAAGGTGATGTTATCGCTCTGATGTTACTTTCTAGCCATCTTATGGCATTTGTTAACTTTGCAACTGTCTAAGTTGCTAATATGCTTCTACTGTGTTCGTACTTGGTCATCCAACCATGTGTGCATCTGGTTGTTAAACTTGCTTGTTGTAACAGCCTCTTATTATTAAAGTTTATCTTTGAATGCTATAAAGCTATGTTGTGATGTTGGTTTGTTTTCGCTTATCTCACGTGTCATGCGTGTATGATTATTAAGCACGTGATGTAGGTAGGGTTTCAGAATCTATGGTATAGAATTGTTATGTGTGATCACCCCTGTGCAGTGACCCTTTCACTGAGAGTTTGGGGACTATATTATCCTACTCCAACCGAGTATTGATTTGCTGGGATGAGTCTAGGATTGAAGTTCTAGCTTAGTGAGAAAAGGGTGAGGAGACCATATCACTGCATTAATTTGCCGCAAAGTGTTCGGGGTTGAAGTCTCGGGCTATTTGAAGCCATATCACTCCACTCCTCTTGGAATTTGTACCCAAGGGTTGAGGTCGGGGTTGGCATTTCGACTTAGTGGGTGATTCCACTTAAAATTCCATGTTATAGATTCTGGGTCCCCACATATTGGCCTTTCATTTATTTCTTGCACATAGTTGGTACTTTATATGTTGAATAATTCATATTACTTGATTGAGAATGGCTACTAGTGAACCCATATACTTCATGCCGCATTTTCCACCATTATAACCCTCTTCCTAACACTTTTTGTATTTCCTCATTTCTGCTTTTATTTATTCCAAAAATATTTAGCTTGGTGGTTCTAGTATTGCATATTTTAATTATTAACCGCCTCCACGAGGTCCACAACTATTTGAGAAAGGTAGTTATACATCTCATCCTTCACTTCAACTTGTTTTTAAGTGTGATTTCAGATTTGACCAAGTGACTCCTTTGATACTTCCTTGTGGGTTCAACACTATTTGTCATTGAAAAAGTTACGATTGATCTTGTGCACTTGTAGGTCATCAGTTGGGTGTATGAACTAGATATCTCAAGGTTCTCTTAACAGCCACAAGATGACACTGCTTAGGAGCGGTTTGAAACCATGCACACATGTACACAATTAGCATACCTTTTGATCCACGTTTACTTTCCACATTGAGGTCGAGGTGGCCGTTGGTTTGCAAGGTTATATGAATAGGCTTGGCTTTCTCCATGCCAAATGGCTTGAGCATGTCCTTGATGTACTTGTCTTTATGAAGGTATCCTACTTGAGTTGCTTGACTTGAAGTTCAAAGAAGAATTTCAACTCAGCTATCATGGACATCTCAAAATTACTGGCTATCATTTTGCCAAATTCTTCAATAAAGGCATTGTAGTAGACCCAAAGATAATATCATTCACATAGATTTGACAAATGAAGAAGCCACTATCTATGAATTTGGTAAAGAGGGTTAGTTCAATTTTTTGAATTTTGAAGTCCTTTTTAAAATAGAAACTTCTTAAGGCACTCATACCATGTTCTAGGATCTTGTTTGAGTCCATATAGTGTCTTATTGAGCTTATACACGTGATAAGAATGTTTAGGGTATTCAATCCTGGGTGGTTGCTCAATATATACGAGTTCAAAAAATTTACCATTCAAGAAGACATTCTTGATGTCCATTTTATACAACCTAATGTCATGGTAAGTAGCAAATGCAAGTAATATATGAATGGCCTCTAATTTAGCAACAAGAGCATAAGTTTCACCAAAGTCCAAACATTCGCCTTGCATGTAACCTTACCGTGTCTTGTTTCTCACCACTTGGCCATCTTCATCTTTCTTGTTGCAAAAGATCCACTTGGTGCCAATCACATTTTGGCTTGGTCTTTCCACAAGTGTCCACACCTTGTTACGCTTGAAGTAGTTGGCTCTTCATGTATTGCGTTTATCCAATCCAGATCCTCCAAGGTGTCTTCCATCATTGTGGGCTCCAAGGAAGAAAAAATGAGTAATGTTCACAAAAATTTGCATCAGGAGATTGAGTTTGAGTGCCTTTACGCATGTCACCAGGATTTGGTCAACTGGATGATCTTTTGCAAACTTCTATGAATCTTGGATGGTCCTTTTGATCTTGAGGTTATACTTGAGATGGTACTTGAGTTTGGACTTGAGGTTGAGCCTCGCCATCTGTACTTGGGTTGCCTCCACAATTCGAATCCCATCATGTGTAGATATAGGAGGCTCTACTTGAGTTGATGATATGCTCTCCTTGATCTTGGTTGGTCTAACCTTTCCAAGTGAAATGTTCTTGATGACATTTGCCAAGTCATCTTCATCACATACATTAGCACGCACATTTTCTACTTAGCAGTTGTTAGTCTCATCAAATTGCACGTCACACATTTCTGCATAATACGTGAGGTATTGTTGAAGACCTAGTAAGCATGCAAATTTGATGCATATTCAAGGAAAACCCCTTAATCACAATAGGAGCAAATTTAGAAAGATACTGCTTCTTGATATGGATATAACATTTGCTCCTGAAGACACGGAAGTAGGATACATTGGACTTGTGCTCAGAGATGAGCTCGTATGGCATCTTCTTCAAGAGTCCATGGAGATACAAATGGTTGATGGCATGGCATGCAGTGTTGACGACCTCTGCCCAATGATGGTCAGGTTCTTGTACTCATCAAGCATTGTCCTTTTTCTATCTCAATGAGCTTGCGGTTCTTCCTCTTTACCAAGCCATTTTGTTGTGGTGTGTAGATAGAGAAGAACTCGTGCTTAATACCTTTTTAATCGAGGAACTCTTCAACATTAGTGTTTAGCTCAATTTTGTTGTTGCTTCTCATATTCTTGAGCTTCATTTTGAACTTGTTTTGAGTTCTTCTTGCAATGTACTTGAAGATCTTATTTGTCTCGCCCTTATGATGCAAGAAAAATAACCAAATATAGCGAGAAAAGTCATCAGTAATAATGAATTAATGGGAGCTACCTCCTATGCTCACGTAGGCAAAGGAGCCAAATAGATTCATTGAAGAAGTTTAAGTGGTCTTGTTATCGTCATGACATTTGCGACGGACATGCTCCACCAACTTGCTTTCCAGTTTGGCACGCACTACAAATGCGATCATTATCAAAAGCCATATTCTTGACATCAAGTAAGTGATCACTCTTGAGTAACTTATCAAGATTTCTCATTCTCACATGAGCTAGCCTGTTATGCCATAGCCAACTTAAAGAATACTCTTACGAGAGTTGTTACTAGTGAACTTATATACCCTATGTCTTATTTCTAGCCATTAGAACACCTTTTCTATCACTTTTAGTATATTCTTTTGTATTTATTCTAAAGATATTATTTATTTTTTAGGTTAAGTAATTATTCATTTTAATTATTTGTTGCATCCTCACGATACCCAACTATTTGTGAAGTTAATTGGGCATCTCAACCTTTATTTCTAATATGACTTTAGATGTTTATCACCTTTTTCTTATGAATTGAACACTCTTTCGCATTGAAAATATTATAATTAATCATGTATATTTTCAGGCTATTACCTGGATTCACCTATTTAGAATATATTTTAGTGAGTCCGGCTCACCCGTAGGTTTCCTCGCAGTGATTATTGCACAAGGCCAATAAGAGAAGGCCACACGTCCTGGTAGGCCCACTCCCCTAATTACATAAGATTTTGTGTTCTTTTTGTTAGTTTCTCATTTTCTCTTTCTTCTCGCTTGGTTCTTCTTGTCTTGCGCTCCGATGTTCCCTAGCAGATGGCGGAGATTCCCGTACATGACGTAGACCGAGAGAGAAATACGAGAATGCTTGCTACTCTCGAAAGCATCAAGAAGCAGTTCCGGTGGCGATCCGTCCTCGTCCACCCGAGCAAGAACCGCTTTGTTGCCGTCGAGGGCACCTGCGAGCTGCTGTGCCAACCGTGCGAGGCACTTTCCGCCAGCCACGAGCTGAACGAGAAGGCCATGGGTGGGAAGTCCTACTGGAGATATAATGCATGACCAGTACCCGTTGAACGCGCTCGTCGATGTCGCCGGACCTAGGCCGTGCAAGTACAGGCGGATCTGCTCTGGCACAACAACTCACTACAATATAAATCATTTGTACAGACGGTTCAGAACCCCTGTACGGGACAGTTTTTCGAACCGTCTGTACGAAAGAGTCTGTACAAATCAGATTTGTACAGACGGTTTTTGAACCGTTTGTACAAATCGATTAGTACAGACGGTTCCAAACTAGAACCGTCTGTACAAAGTTTGGAACCGTCTGTACAAACGGTTCTAGTTTGGAACCGTCTGCACTAATCGATTAGCACGGACGGTTAGCACCCGTCTATGGTGTCGTGTCATAAAAAAAATATGGCCCCACGCGCCATGTGCCTAGTCTTCAATCGCGTCTCATCCGGCCGTCCACGTCGTCCCATCCAACCACTGGAATTAAATCGCACAATATGCTTCCAGCGGGATTCGATCCCGCAACCTCGTGTTGTCCAAGCAAGGGGAGTTGCCAGCTGACCTAGACTGAGTACGCGATACAAACTGAGTAGCTTTCTTCTTAACTAATCCCTACGAGTAAGCGGGACGCTTCTAGTACAGACGGTTCTAAATTTGGAACTGTCTGTACAAATAGCACAGACGGTTCCAAGTTTAGAACCGTCTGTACTGTTAGATTTGTACAGACGGCTCCAATTTGGACCCGTCTGTGCTATTTGTACAGACGGTTTCAAATTGGAGCCGTCTATAATGTAGCACCGAATGCTAGTTTTAGAGTCCAGATCCAACCCTAGTTTGAGAGGTTTTATTAAAACAGCCATAACTTCTCATACGAAGTCCGTTTTAGGTCCACGACCACTCAAATCAAAGCTAACAACGAGGCGCATCTGAAAATTCTACACATGTCTACACTTGTACACATCTTGACCCTCAAAGTTCAGCTTCTAAGTAGGAGTTTTTCGCTCCGGAAGTTTTTTCGTTACTTTTTTTTATCTTGCGGAGGGCATATCTCCTACACTCGGACTCCGAATTGGGTGATTCTTGTTTCCCTGGTTAGCTTGAGCCGAGGACTTGCTTTCCACCTTGATCCTAGCTTCTGTCGAGCATTTTCGTCGAGGTGCCGTTTTCAAAATCTTCGATTTCGGGCCGGGATTTCCACTAGTCGTTTCGTCGACTTTCTCGGAATTGGCTCAAAATTTGTGGAGACGTAGAGTTTGGCCTCCCGCTCATAGCCGTGAAAACCATTCGACAATCGAAACTATCAAACTCCCTCCCTGACGCTGCCACTTTCCTGCTGCGGCAAGGGAAATCTGCAGTTTTTGCTACCGCAGCAGCAGCCTATCAACCAGCCTTGCTTATCTATTTGTACAGACGGTTCTAGTTTAGAACCGTCTGTACTGTTCCATTTGTACAGACGGTTCCAAGTTTAGAACTGTCTGTACTGTTTACAGACGGTTCCGAACTTAGAACCGTCTGTACTGTTCGATTTGTACAGACGATTCCAAGTTTAGAACCGTCTGTACTGTTCACAGATTTGTACAGACGGTTCCGAACTTAGAACCGTCTATACTGTTCGATTTGTATAGACGGTTCTAGTTTGGACCCGTCTGTGCTATTTATACAGACGGTTCCAGTTTAGATCCACCTGTACTGTAGCGTCCCGCTTGTTGGGAACCGCTTGTACTCATTTTCTTAGACGGTTTTCTTTTGGAACCATCTGTAATACTATTTGTACAGACGGTTTCAAAAATCTGTCTGTACAGGGGCGTCCCGTTAAATCGTTTTTGTAGTAGTGACTGTGAGTTCGGTAGGAAAGTCTGTCCCATGAAGGAGATTTGAGTGTGTGGAGGTCGAGGAAGAAGTTAGCATATGCATGGACGCCGGTGTATGGATGGACGCCTCACCGCCATGGGAAAGGAAGCCACCTTCGGGCTTGTTTGGCAAGTAGGGATTAGATTCCCTAAGGGAACCAATCCAAGGAGGGATTGTGTTGATGCCCCTCCCACCACCCAATCCCGAGTTTTTTTTACAAATATTTTTTTTGAAATCAAAATTTTGAGATCTATAGGTCTAGCTCCAGAATTGGTAAAAATATTAGCCTGTCGGCCCACCGTGCACTGACAACAGGCCTGTCAGTCGACCGCCGACCGACAAAGGGCTTGTCGGCGAATGGTGGACCGACAAGCTCCTGTCCTTCTGTCGACGTCTAAACACCGGCGTCGGTGGTCCGGAAGGACCCCCTTTGGGATTCGGCCGGGGACGCGCAGATCACGGAGCTACGCTGAAGCTAGAGCTTGGCAGGATGGGAAACTAGAGATCACACGGTGGTTTACCCAGGTTCAGGCCACCTTCTAGGTGTAAAGCCCTACGTCCTGCTTTGTGTGTATATATGAGTGTTGGGATGATTACAATGAGCTCGGAGAACACAGGTGTTCTTGCCCTTCTCCTTCTTCGGTGATTGTCTAATAATCGCCCCAAGAAGCCCTTTTTTCTCCCCATGGCCTCGGTTCTCCCCTTATATATCCGGGGGTCACCACAATGGCTGAAAGGTGAACATACTGTAGGAGTACTGTTGCTGACGGATAGGGCGTGGGCAGCCCACGCCGGTGGTTGAGATTCGCTGTAGCGGAATAGTGCCGGTCACGCCTTGGTTATAAACCGGATCATCATGATGTGGTCGTGTCAGAAGGTGAAGACTTCCTGGGACATCTCCTGACACAGGCCATGCTACAACTACCCGGGCCCCACGGACCAGGTGCAGAAAGCGTGCGCCGCGCGCCCTCAAAGTCAAAAAGGCGTCAGACCTCTCCATCACCTCCAAGACTGATAGCTAACAGGGCTTATCACTTGGGGGGACGGGAACCAGTGAGGACACCGCATCTTGTCTGCAAGGACTTGGAGTAGGAATGCCTGACAGACAATGCACCCGACACATGCATTGAATGCACCTGCCAGGCAACAGGGACCGAGGAAGGACCTCTGGGGGGGTGCTCGGGGTTCCGGTCCCCGAGCACCCGACTTGGGCCATTCCGCCGTCTTGGAAAGCCACTCGGCATCCCGAGTGGAGGCCGAGTCGCCTTGGATGCTCGGGAAGAATCCTTAAGGGACGACTCGGGGCTCCCCTCGAACCCGAGTGACTACAGTGCTCGGGGTTCCCGGATGGGAGACAAGTCGCCTTGGATGCTCGGGAAGCATCCTTAAGGGACGACTCCGGGCTCCCCTCGAACCCCGAGCAACTACAGTGCTCGGGGTTCCCGGACGGGAGACAGGTCGCCTTGGGTGCTCGGGGAGCATCCTTGAGGGGCGACTCGGGACCCCCCTGAGGGCTTGAGTGGGTACGGTGCTCGGGGTGAGCCCCCGAGCACCTTTTCTTGGACCCCCACGCCTTTGGCGACGTGGCATCAAGTTTGGCCTTTTGCCAGCGATTTAGGGGACCCTGCTCCCCGTATCACCAACAGTAGCCCCGGGCCCTGTCACCAGGTGACGGCCCAGAAAAGGACGAGGCTGGGGTCAGGGCCTTCTCTTCATGGGCCAACGAAGACGCCGGTCCATCTTGAGCGCCGAGCAGGAAAAATGTTTCAACTTTCGGCCGATTCCTCAAATCCCACACGACGTGGGGCGACGTGCTCCAATTTTCGCGCCTCGTGGGTGGGGGGCGTATTACGCCAGGAAGCCAAAACGACACATTTGAACCTCCCACGACACGAGGCGCCTCAACTTCTTGATTCCTTCCTTCAAAAGCTTCGCCTGCGCCTCTTCATCTTTCTCTTCTGCAGACCCTCCTTCGCCTCCTTGCACACTTGCTTTCTCGCGCCCATTCGCCTCCAGCTCTCATTCCACATTGCCACCATGCCGAGATGCGAAAGGTGCCGTGCTTCCCCGCTGCCAGCCATCCTTCCCAAATCACGCCTCCTTAACGAGGAGAGCGTGGATAAGGTGCGGAAAATGTTGTTCCCGAAGGGCCAAAAGGGGGCGGCAACGGTGAGGCCAGCCACGTACCCGCCGGCGCCACGGCCGGAGGAGACGGTGATCTTCGCGAGCTTCATCGCGGTGGGCCTGGTGCCGCCGTTCTCCGCCTTCTTCTTGGAGGTATTGTCGGAGTATGGGATCCACCTCATCCATCTCTCTCCCAACTCTGTGGTGATGCTGGCGATCTTCGCCCATCTCTGCGAGATGTTCGTGGGCGTGATGCCTTCGGTGGCGCTCTTCTGCCATTACTTCGTGCTCCGGTCGGCGGGGAAGAGCAGGGGCTCTGACCAGGTGGAGACCACGGGGAGCTGCAATTTTTGCCTCCAGGAGAAGATTGGTGACCACTACATTCCGCAGGAGACGCGAAACAAGTGGGACGACTGGCGCAACCAATGGTGCTACATCTCCACCGACCCGCACACCCAACTCCTGCTTCCCGACGGATCGGCGCCGGTGCACAAGGGGCAGTGGGAGTTCTTGCCGGAGGACGACCATCTGCTGCGACCGGCAATGGAGCAGATTTCGCAGCTGTGGGCCGTCGGCCTGACGGTGACGATGGTGGTTGGTGACTTCCTCCGGCGACGGCTAGCGCCACTGCGGGAGCGCAACCGTCCGGCTTGGATGTACACCGGCACGCGGGACATTGGTTGGACGTAGATCGGTGAGGCGGGCGACCTCAACCCCGACGCGGTGAAGGCGATGCTGCGGATTCTCCTGGGTGTCGGAGACCCCGCTTCCGCCGAGCTGACCAGGCCGGACTTCATGCTCTACACGAACAAACAGCGCAACGCGATCCGGGCGACCCTCCCGGAGTTCGACTCCAGGGGGATCAAGTCGAAGCCGACGGGCGCGGATTGGGTGGCCGGAACGCTGCACATTCCGGAGGGCGACGACGACGGTAAGGGTCCGACCGCGGGGACCCCGGGGACAAGCGTCGCCGGCGAGGATCCTGTGGACCCGAGGGGCAAGAAGGTGCGGCCGCCATCGCCATCGCCGCCCAGACAGCGGGCGACCGGTACCTGGGGCGGTGACTCGAGCCGAGGCAGCGATCAGCCGGCGTCGGCTGGGGGCCCGGCGCAACCGAGCCTGGGGGCTGTCAAGACCAAAACAGCTAGCAAGAAGAGGAAGGAGCGGTCGCCGCCGACGAGCTCGGGGTTTCAGATCCCGACCGTGCGCTGGTGGTACAGAGGGGCCTCGCCAACGTAAGACGAATCTCCATCTTCGTTCTGCAGGGTGAATATGCTGCTTGGGTACTGACCTGAGCTTTATTGTGTTGTTATTTTCAGGGCGCCCAAGAAGACTAGGACCGCCCCAAGTGCCGAGACCGCCCCGAAGTGCGGAGGTCGCGCCGAGGACTGAAGTCTCCCCGAGCACCGTGACCGCCCCGAGAGCTGAGACCACTCGGGCGACACCAGTCCTGATCCCCGACAACTCAGGTGCAACGCCGGAGCGGAGTGCGGCTACGTCAGCCGGGGACCCGAGGACGGAGGCCGAGGGGGCGCTCCCCGAGGGAGGGCTCTGGGGCCCGGCAGCTCCCAGGGGCCGAGAGGACTCCCCGAGAGACGTACTCGGGGGGAGCTCGATGCCCGAAGGCGGGGAGGCCACCCTTGTCTTTGAGGAGACCCGTGGCCGTCCAGGCGCCGGGACGCCTCGGGGGCTCTTCCCTGCAGTGTTCGGCGCGGCGCATGCCGCGGTGGACAAGATCCAAGCCGCCCTAGCATCGGAGAAGGCTGCGCTAGATGAGCAGGAGGCTGTCCTCGCGGAAGCCGCGGAAGCTTTCCTCATGTGGGCCCAGATCGCCAAGCGCGAGCATCAAAGGAAAACCGCAGAGATCCTCCAGGAAAAGGCAGCCCTGGAGGAAATGCGCGCGGAGATCCCTGATGAGGGCGATCAAGTGGCCCAGCGAGAAGAGCAGGTGGCCCTCCGCGAGGCAGAGGCCGCCACGTGGGAGATGGTTTGGAGGGTCTGAGCCGGTTGATGTGACGGCTTTGTGTGGTATTGACACGCTTCGCAGCGCCGAACTAGCTCAATGGCATCCTGGAGGGCTGTTGGCCAGTAGAAGCCTTGTCGAAAGGCCTTCCCAACCAGCGTGCGAGATGATGCATGGCTACCACACTCACCCTCGTGGACATCCGCAAGCAAGTCGCAGCCTTCTTCCCGGGAAATGCACTTCAGAAAGACGTCGTTGGTGCCACGCCGGTAGAGATCCCCATCTACCAGGGCGTAGCGCTTGGCTTGGCGCGCAATCCTTTCCGCTACGGCATCATCTTTGAGAAGGATATTTTCTTTCAGGTATCCCTGGATCTCGGAGATCCAGGAAGGCTCCTGAGAACAGGTGGCGAGCACGGGGTGCCCGCCGAGCGGCAGCAACCTGACGGGATTTCCCACTGAAGGTGCTGCCTGGGTAGCCTCGCCTAGGCGCGAGGTTCCCCCTTCGTCTTGGTCGGCGGCCTCGACGGACGGCCGGGAGAGCCTTTCTTCAAAGGTCCCAGCTGGGACCGGTTCCCGAGAGGACGCCAGTCGCGATAAGTAGTCGGCGGGTTCGCTATAGCGGCGCGGGACGTGTTGGAGTTCCAACCCGTCGAAACGCCGCTCCAACTTGCTGATTTCATTTAGGTACGCCGCCATTTGCGGGTCGGAGCATTGGTACTCTTTGGACACCTGATTGACGACAAGCTGAGAGTCGCCTTTGAAAAGCAGACGACGGATTCCGAGGGACGCGGTGGCACGGAGCCCCGCGAGAAGTCCCTCGTACTTAGCCATGTTGTTGGTGGCGTGGAAACGGAGTTGCACGATGTACTGGAGTACTTCACCTGTCGGGGAGGTGAGAACTACTCCAGCTCCCGCGCCCTTGAGCGTGAGGGATCCGTCAAAGTGCATCATCCAGTGTCTGGCTCCTTCATGTCCCGGATTCACGGACAATCCTTCGTCTTCAGGCACCGGCGTCCACTCGGCCACGAAGTCGGCCAGAGCTCTGTTCTTGATCGCTCGATTACTGACGAAGCGCAAGTTGAACTCTCCGAGTTCAATGGCCCACTCGACGATGTGGCCAGTGGCCTCCCGGTTGTGCAGGATGTGGTCGAGGGGGAAGGCAGTAACCACCAAAACCTCATGTGCCTGGAAGTAGTGCCGTAGCTTTCTCGACGCAACGAGGATTGCGTAGAGCATCTTCTGGGCTTGAGGGTAGCGCGTCTTGGCATCGCACAGCACTTCGCTGAGGAAGTAGATGGGCCACTGCAGCACGAGGCCCTCGCTTGGAGACTCCCCGAGCATAGCGCCCGAGGGGTCTAGCTCGGTCCCGAGCACGTGTGACTGCTTGGGATCGCCAGGGAGCTCGGACCCTGACTTCTCGGGACCACCAGGGAGCTCGGACCTTGGCTTCTCGTTGGACATGTCGCTTCTCGGGGGCTCGGACCCGAAAGCTTGCACCCCGGGCATGGCGCCCGCGGGGTCGATCTTGGTCCCCAGCGTTCTTGACGCTCGGGGTTGCCAGGGAGCTCGGATCCTAGCTTAGATATGTCGCTTGTCGGGAGCTCAGGCCCGAAAGCTTCCACCCTCGCGGGAGATGTCGGGAGCTCGGACCCGACCTCTCGCTCGACGACGAGGACTGCGCTCATCACCCGGGGAGTAACCGAGATATAGAGGAGCAAGGGTTCCTCGGGTCTCGGTGCCACCAAGACCGGAGGCGAGGTGAGGTACTTCTTAAGGTCCTGGAGGGCCTGCTCGGCCTCCGGAGTCCACTCGAAGCAGCCCGATTTCTTGAGGAGCTTGAATAGGGGGAGGCCCCGCTCCCCGAGCTTGGAGATGAACCATCCCAAGGTCGCCATGCAGCACGTTAGGCGCTGCACGTCCTTGAGACAAGCTAGCGGGCGCATCTGGTCGATGGCCTAGATCTTCTCGGGGTTGGCCTCTATTCCCCAGTTCGAGACCAGGAAACGAGGAGCCTTTCCGAGGGAACCCCGAAGACGCACTTCTCGGGGTTGAACTTTATGCGAGTACTGCGGAGACTGTCGAAAGTCTCCGCCAGATCCTCGAGGAGCGTTGCTTGATCTCTCGTCTTGACGATGAGATCGTCAATATAGGCCTCGATGTTGCGACCTATCTGAGATTGCAGAGTAATATGCATGGCACGCTGGTACATGGGCCCAGCGTTTTTCAACCCAAAAGGCATGCGAATATAGCAATAAGTCCCCGCTGGGGTTGTCAATGAGGTTTTTTCCACATCCTTTACCGACATACTAATCTAGTGATAACCAGAATAGGCGTCTAGAAAGCATAAAAGGTCACATCCCACAGTGGAATCGACTATCTGATCAATGCGAGGTAAAGGGAAATGATCTTTTTGACATGTCTTGTTGAGGTCGGTGTAATCCACGCACATCCTCAGCTTGCTGTTGGCCTTTGGCACGACCACGGGATTGGCGAGCCAGTCCGGGTGGAGGACTTCCCGGATGAAACGGTCAGCAAGGAGCTTGCCGACCTCCGCCCGGATGAACTCCTGGCGTTCTGGTGCTTGACGGCGCACCTTCTGCCGAACGGGCCGTGCGTCGGGGCGCACCGCGAGGCGGTGCTCGATCACCTCCCTAGGGACCCCAGGCATATCCGATGGTTGCCAAGCAAACATCGGCATTCACCCAGAGGAAGGCGATGAGCGCGCTTTCCCTATTTGGCGGCCAGGCGGCCACCAATCTTGACGGTCCTGGACGTGTCTTCGCCAAGGGCCACCTCCTTGACGGGGACAGACTCATCTGCGGCGACCCTAACCCTGGTCAGGGGTGGACCCGAGGACTCGGGGTGCTCGTCGATGTTGTCGGCCATGGCGGCGGTGGCTGAGAACAGCTCCTCGGTGTAGAGGACGGAGCTCTTGAGGTCGGCCGGCACCGTGATCGCGCCGTTGGGCCCGGGCATCTTGATGGTGAGGTAGGCGTAGTGGGACACAGTCATGAACTTGGCGAGCGCCGGGCGCCCGAGGATGCCATTGTACGGGAGGTCGAACTCGGCGATGTCGAAGACGACGCTCTCCGTCCGGAAGTTGTCCCTGTTCCCGAACGTGACCATCAGGGACACCTGCCCCAGGGGCACGGTGAGGCCTGGGGTGACACCGTGAAACGGCATCGTTTGCCTCAGCTGCCCGGGTGGCACCTGCATCTTGCTAAAAACCTTGGGGGATAGGAAGTTAAGGCCTGCCCCCTCATCGATTAGCATGTGGGTTACCTTGATGTTGCACACCGTCGGGGAGACCACCAACGGGAGGTGGCCTACGCCCGACGTGTTCTCAGGATAGTCTGAGCGGTCGAAGGTATCGGGGTACCCGACCACTTGAGTGGTCGGGACGACCCGGTGCTTGGGGTCGCCGAGTACACTTCGCGTGCCATCAGCTTGAACTGGCACCGCGAAGTGGGTGTGGAGGTGCCCCCATTGATGCATGCCATGGCCTCGCACTACAAGAAATCTGTTAATCCATGACGGTTTGAAACCGTCACATATGTGTTCAAAACCGTCACGGATTTGCATCTGTGACGATTATAAAATCTGTCATGTATATCGCGTCATAGATTGACCGCGGCACCTTCCATGACGGTTTCCCCATACCGTCACAGATCTTCTCCAATCCGTGACGGTCGTAAACTGTCATAGATCAGTCCCCTTGGCCCTGGCCAAGCCTGGAACTCTGTGACGGATTAAACCGTCACGGATTTACATGATGTGGCATCTACGTGGATCCGACGTGGCATCTACGTGGATCTGACATGGCAGTCAAACATGTCATTCATGCATATCGATTTGAGAGAAATTTTAAAAAAATTTATTCATATCGCACACATGTACATCTGATAAACAATTCACATATATATATATGTACATATATACATGAGTAATACAAATCATTCAAATAGGAATACTCATAAATTCGAATACAAATACGGGAGTTCAAAATTTTGATTTACAAAGGGTTCAATATTACAAACTATGAGTATTACAGAATATCTACAATAAAAAGAAATCAAGTTAATGTCTTCATTCTTCTCTTTAGTCCTTTTTTTTCATCATCTTCTCCAATTCTTGATTCTCCAACCTGCACAAAGAAAAGGAGCTACAAAAGGGTATTTTGGTTAGGATTAAATGTTTGCATCTCCTGGGGAGATGCAATGTTTTATTTTGGAGATCAGCCTTATGAACCTAGAGAACTAATTCTAAATTCAATAAGAACAGTATTGACCTATGGAACAATTCTTTTCAAAGGCACCAAAGTTTTAAGGCAACATGTGAACCAACTTTAGGCAACTAAATGAAGGCAGCAATAGGCAACCAATCGAGGCATCAATCCATTGAGTTCCATAAGTCAATCTGTGTTTAGACTAATCTCCGTGAATTAGGCAACCATGAGTTTGTTAAGCCGAATTAGCTTTCATGTAATCATCCAGCTAATCCAGGTTTAACATTTTAATTAAATTCACCAAATCAAGGGAAGAGTCACCCATAAGGTGTCAAGCATAGCTGAATTCAAAATCCCAGCTCAGCAGCTTTCAAACTCCTATAAATAGGTATGAGCTTCATTTTCATCCAACACCACAATAGAACAGCACCATATGCATAGCACCATTACCTCACATATACATGCATAAAATGACTTAGCATGTTAATAAGACCCTCAGAATCCATGTATCATCACAGAATTCTTGTAAGAGAATTGGTAATATCTGTTCTTGTCAATTGACACCACATGTTTCTCAAACAAAATCTCAGATTTCTAGATTCGTCATAGGGTTTTAAAGGCAACTAATAGGCAGCATTTGTAGTATCTATTCTTATCATTTTTCCTGAGTCCTTTCAGTTTAAACCATCACAGAAATGAACTAAGAAACAAGTATAGCAGGTCTGTTCTTATCCGCACATGATTACTAAGGCAACCACTTAGGCAGCAGCTAATCTTACCAATCGACCAATCAAATGTTCCAATGCCAAATCTTAGTAAACCTAACAAAAGAACCAAGTAGTAGCATCTGTTCTTATCCCAATCTTGAAACACTAAGTAAAGCATAGTGGAAAGGAATTAAGCATAGCATCTGTTCCATCAGATTAGATGAGCTACAGCACATGAGGAGTAATAACCAATAAGTGCATAAGCTGAAATAATCGAGTAGTACTATCTGCCCTTATCAATTTCTCTAAACACTAAACATCATTGTAATATAGCAAAGAAACAAAAGATGGTATTAGTTTATACCAGAACATAACTTTTCCCTAAATTCTTCTCAGGTAAAGTCATTTGAGAGTTGAGCCAAACTAAATGAAGCAACTGTTCTTTCAGTTTAATGAACTGCGACACCTGTATACGTGTACATATAGGAAGTAGAGGGGGAAACTAAAATCAAGTGTAAAAATTTGTTCTCCCAATTTAAAATAATCTGACATGGTTCAAAATGATAAGGATATGAGCGTATCTCAGATAGCAATGCATTCGAGCATCAGTTGAGCACTGATTAAATGAGGGGGGAAGGCAACAACAATTCTCTAGAACCAGTATTGGAACCATTATAAAAAATTGAGCATAACAGTTCATACTGATCATGAGTAGACAAGCTAAACAAGGCCTAATGGGACCATGATCGCATATCAATTGAGTAAAAGAAATCAACAGCACAACCCTAACCGAGTTCCAATTAGACCTCATATAGCAAGGAATCAATCGAAATCACCAAGGAATTCTAGAATCAAGGTCTAATTAGAGGAAAGGGGGAAATTGGGGAATTTTTGGGTAGAACCCTAGAATTGGGGAGTGAAAGGAAAGGGGACTCACCGAGCGCGGCACTGCCACCGTGGTTGCGGTGCGTGAACTCACCACCGTCCAGCGGTGACGGCCGTGAGAGAGGAGGGGCAGCGGGATCCGAAGGGGAGAAGGAGGGGGCCCGGCCCTGCCACCGCTGAGATCCGATGACGCGTTCGACATCATCGCCGCCGGCCGCGGGCATCAGCCCACCGCCCTCCTCATCGCGCCCCACCAGTGACCCGCAGCGCCTCGCTCCCAGCACCTACAGCGTAGCCGCGAGGGGCCGCACCAATGGGGGCCCGAGTCGTGCCCCGCGGGGGAGCACGCGGGGAGGAGCCGGAGGAGGCGGTGGTGGCCGCAGCAGCAGCACGCGCACGGCGGCGGGAGGTAGGGTTCCGAGGCAGGAGTGCGTCAGATCCAAGTGCGGAGAGGGGTTTGGGAGGGGAAGAGACTAGCGAGCTAGCTGGAGAGAGATCGAGACGAAGTAGGGGAGAGAAATGGAGAGAGAGAGAGAGAGAGAGGTGGAGGAGGGGAGGCGAATGGATAGGGGTGAGGAGAAGAATGATTTTATCTCCCGTGTGCGTGTTGTCCCGCCCAACCCCGCCTCTCCCGCCTCTCAGCCCGCCTTTCCCGCCTAATATTTTCTATCTTCCCGCTCTATCTGTGACGGATTAGTATCTCACAACTATGACGGTCATGTATGTCCGTCATAAATACACCACCATCACATTAAACCTGCTGCACCTAAGGAATATCTGTGACGATTTATGGAAATGTCACGATAAAACCGTCATGGATTAACGGTTTTCTTGTAGTGTCGGGCTCTTGGAACCCGAGACCGCCTTCTTCGTCACCCGCGCTTGGCGTCGCCACCTTTCACGGCGATCCTCACGCTCCTTCTTGTTCCTCTCGGCGAGGAACTTCACCGTCTGACACTCAGAAAGGTCGTGCCGGTCGGTTTGATGTATTTCACACCACCTGCTAGGGCCCTGCTCGGGGGCCCTGGGTGGTTTCTTGCCGCTACCTGATCTGCCATGCGGCGGCTTTTCCGTGTCTTGGGGTCCGCTGCCGCGACGGGCTCGGACTTGCGCTTCTTGTTCTTCTTATCCCCCCTAGGGGACGGGAGGAACCTGCACCATCGACCGTCGGCTGGTTTGGGGCACGGACTGTGCCACGCGCGAGCCTCAGCCACCTTGGCGCACGTTGTCCGCGACCGTGAATAGGTCCCGCCGTGGACTGGATGTCGCGCGTGCCCAGCTTCTCAAGCATCTTCTCGTCGCAGACACCTTGCCTAATGGTGATGATAACTGCTTGAGGGGAAATCTTGGGGATGGTATAGCGAACCTAGCTGAAACGCTGGATGAAGTACCGCAACGTCTCCCCTTGCTGCTGCTTGATAGCGTGGAGATCGCTCTCCATGCCGGGGCACTCGAAAGTGCTCTGGAAGTTGGCCACAAACTGGTGGCAAAGGTCCTCCCACCAGCGAATTGAGCTCGAGGGAAGGTTCATGAGCCATGAACGGGCAGAGCCCTTCAGGCCCATGGGGAACCAGTTGGCCATCACCTTTTTCGGCTCCTCCAACCGCTTGCACAGCGGTGGTGTAGATCTGGAGGAACTCTTCCGGGTGGAAAGAGCCATTATACTTCTACGGCAGGTCGGGCCAGAATTTCTCCGGCCAGCTGACGCGGCGAAGGTCAGGAGTAAAAGCCTGACAGCCCGCTCCGTAAAGCGGGGTGCCGACCCTCCCGATCGGTGGCGCGCGGACGTGCACAGGAGAGCACGTACGACTGGCAGCGGGGGCCGAAGGATGACTGTCCCTCGATAGCCCCTGCCTCACGTTGCTTCTCCCGTTGGCGCTCGATAGTGACGCGCGCCATCTTGACCTTCTCTGCGCTGGTTGATGCGGTGGCGAAGATCTGGGCCGTCTCCTAAAATAGAGAGGCAACCAAATGGTGGGACCCGCCGCGGGGCTCCATCGCTTCACCACATCGAGGACGTGGCGGTAATGACGGAGGCGCCGCTGAGGGGCCAGCTTGGGGGTCGCCATGCCTCGACAGTGAGCGGTGTCGACCAGGTTGGCTACCTCCTGGAGCCAAGGGCCCACAGGAGATATGCCTTCTACCTGGACAGGAGGGTGCCGGAGGAGAAGCTGCGCGGCATCCAGCGCGCTTGCTTCGCTCGGCTTGTCGAAATCCAGCCGGCACCAAACCAGCTGGGGAAGCTCGACGGAGGCTGCACCGGCATGCGATCCGCCCTTGCACGCTGGGCGCCGCAACTGTGACAGTGCAGCTATTGGAAATATGCCCTAGAGGCAATAATAAAGTTGTTATTATTCTATTTTCATGTTCATGATTAAGTTTATGTTCTATGCTAGAATTGCATTGGTTCTTGAATATGAGATTCAGAGGAAAACCTAATTGCATGTGTGGAATAATAAACACCATTCAGATCCCTAGTCAGCCTCTAGACTAGCTCATGTATTGTTGATGGTCTTGTGTTCCTGATCATGGGCATTGTTAATGTAACAAGGATGCCGGCAATAATGGGAACACATTGTTAGGGTAACAATGGTGTTGGATAGACCCCCTTATAAGATACTGCGAGATCACTTCGTCAATATGTTGTTAGTATCTTCTCATTATGTGTTAACGTTTACTTGCATCCTTAGACCATGAGAATATCGTAGACCCGGATACTGGATGGTTGCTTTGGGGTCATCAAACGTTACTTCCGTAACTGGGTAATTATAAAGTGACTTTCAGGTACACCAGAAAGTATATCGTGGTTCAAGATATGTCAAGACTGGGATTTGCCCATCCAGCGATGGAGAGATACACTCTGGCCCACTCGGTATTACGGTGTCCAGCATCGCCTGGCCAGGTATTGTGACTAAAGGGTTAGTCACGGGACACCGGAATATGGAAACGAGAAAAGAGTACAAACCGGTAACGAGGATAACTAGGTATAGTGATCAAGGAGTTGATCACAGGGATACCATAAAAGTCTCGCCTCGGGTTGTGTAATGTATCGTGAGGCAAAAGGATGATATGCGGTAATACGAGGTTCGCTCGATAAAGATCTTCGATGATATGTGGGAGTCGTTATGGGTATCCAGATCCCGCTGATGATTATTGACCGAAAGGTGTTCCGGACATGTCCACATATACTCGAACCTATAGGGTCACACGCTTAACGTTTTAGCGACATTTAGGAATGCTACGATTTATGGAGAACGAGAGAGAAGGGTTTCTGAAAGTGTTTCGGATGATCTAGAAAGTGTTCCGGGAGGTCCCGGATGGTTTCCGGTGATGTCCGGAAGTGTTCCGGAAAGTATCGGAAGGTTCTAGAAGGTTCTGGAGGGTTCTGGAAGGTACTAGAAGGTTCTAGAAGGTTCTAGAAGGTTCTGGTGGAGTTGGACTCCAACTCCATCAGGGAGTTCCTGCTGGAGTAGAACTCCACCTTCTCAGGGAGAGCTGCCCCCACCCCCTTTAAATAGAGGGCAGGGCACCTCAAAGGGCATCCCAAGCAGCCCCAAAGGCAGCCCTAGTCCCTTGGCCGAACCCTAGGCAGCCGCCACCTCTAGATTGGCCGCAGCCTCCTCTTCCTCTCTCTTCTAGATTGGATCTAGTTCAGCTGTCAGCGCGCTGCTGCTTCTCCTTCTCGTAGATCCCCGCTGTTCTTGTGTGCTAGTCCACACATTACCGCGGTGTCACTGATCCAGTACGCATGGATACCTCAGAGATGTCGTACCTTCGGCGTTCGATCGGCGAACTATTCTTGAGGAGATCACTCTCACGGCTGGGAGGTATAACCTAGCTGCGGGAGTCTGCGGACTTCATCGACATCGTCAACTTCTCCGCTGCATTGACGTGATCGGCGAAGGTATGATATCGCTGCCTGCACCTCGATAGTGGATCTTGGTTTGGTTCGTGTATGGTAAATTTTTTGTTTTGCGTAGCATGTTCCCCAACAGCAGCGTCTGCTGCTGCGGTCCCGCTGGGCACGGCATGGCGCCCCTGTACTCGAGAGGGCGCCGAACGTGCTGGAGCGGATGGCTGCAGTCATCCCCGCTGCTGGGGATATGACTGCTGGCCTGCCATGAGTGGTGTAGCTTCGAGAACTTGGCTTCCCCTACCTGGCGCGCCAGATGTCGACGTCTAAACACCGGCGTCGGTGGTCCGGAAGGACCCCCTTTGGGATTCGGCTGGGGAAGCGCAGATCACGGAGCTATGCTGAAGCTAGAGCTTGGCAGGACGGGAAACTAGAGATCACACGGTGGTTTACCCAGGTTCGGGCCACCTTCTAGGTGTAAAACCCTACGTCCTGCTTTGTGTGTATATATGAGTGTTGGGATGATTACAATGAGCTCGAAGAACACAGGTGTTCTTGCCCTTCTCCTTCTTCGGTGATTGTCTGATAATTGCCCCAAGAAGCCCTTTTTTCTCCCCATGGCCTCGGTTCTCCCTTATATATCCGGGGGTCACCACAATGGCTGAAAGGTGAACATACTGTAGGAGTACCGCTGCTGACGGATAGGGTGTGGGCAGCCCACGTCGGTGGTTGAGATTCGCTGTAGCGGAATAGTGCCGGTCACGCCTTGGTTGGAAACTGGATCATCATGATGTGGTCGTGTTAGGAGGTGAAGACTTCCTGGGACGTCTCCTGACACGGGCCATGCTGCAACTACCCAGGCCCCACGGACCAGGTGCAGAAGCGTGCGTATGGGCACGCGGCGGCGTGCCCTCATGTCAAAAAGGCATCAGACCTCTCCATCCCCTCCAAGACTAATAGCTGACAGGGCTTATCACTTGGGGGGACAGGAACCAGTCAGGACACCGCATCTTGTCTGCAAGGACTTGGAGTAGGAATGCCTGACAGACAGGCATTTAATGCACCCAACACATGCATTGAATGCGCCTGTCAGGCAACAGGGACCGAGAAGGGACCTCCGGGGGGGGTGCTCGGGGCTCCGGTCCCTGAGCACCCGACTTGGGCCATTCCGCCATCTTGGAAAGCCACTCGGCATCCCGAGTGGAGGCCGAGTTGCCTTGGATGCTAGGGAAGCATCCTTAAGGGACGACTCGCGGCTCCCCTCGAACCCCGAGCGACTACAGTGCTCGGGGTTCCCGGACAGGACACAGGTCGCCTTGGGTGCTCGAGGAGCATCTTTGAGGGGCGACTCGGGACTCCCCCCCTGAGGGCTTGAGTGGGTACGGTGCTTGGGGTGAGCCCCCGAGCACCTCTTCTTGGACCCCCACGCCTTTGGCGACGTGGCATCAAGTTTGGCCTTTTGCCAGTGATTTAGGGGACCCTGCTCCCCGTATCGCCGACACCTTCCCCCGAGCAATGACCCCGCGCCGAAAGCGCTGACAGGCCCCATTGTCGGCACCTGTCGTCCGACGGTTGAACGACAAGCGGCCCAGTCGTCCAACGGTCGGACGACAGGGCTTTTAATCCGCCCGTGAACGCCTCTAGCACCCCCATTCTCCCCTACATCACCTCCAACGCCCATTCTTCTCCCCGTTCCATCGCGCACAGCCATTCCAGAGAAAGAAAAGAGGAGAGGAGAAGAGGAAGAAAGGGAGAAGAAAAGAGGAGAGGAAGAAGGGGAGAAAGAAAGGAGAGAAAAGAGGAGGTGAGCTCGAGGGAGAGAAGGTGGAGTGAAGAAGAAGAGTGAGAGGCCGAGCTCCACATCCATGGTAAAAATTTTGAACAAGTTTAGTATGACTATTATTATGGTTATTATAGGTTATGTACGTAAATATAGATTATTATGGTTGTACTTCTTCTCATAGTTTAATTAGGATGTTTTGAACTAGTTTAGTATGATTATTATGGTTATGTACGTATAAAAATGTTAGTATTATTATTAGGGTTATGTACGTATTTAATTAGGATGTTTTGAACAAGTTTAATTTCATAGTTTAGTTAGGTCTCGTTGAATAGAATAAGTAGAATTGATTAGACACTGGAAAGAGATGAGGTTAATTTAGGTCGAACTAATTAAGAATTATTAGACATGTAGAATGTAGTTGTTTAGTTAGGTTAATTATTACGTGTTTGTGTTGACCGTTGCATTCGATCGTGTTAAAAGTTCTATCCCGATTTGTTGGTTGATAACCCTGGTGTGTTCCGGATCACCCTTGTACATGCCATAAGCGTGTACTCAACGTACATTTAGCACGAAAGAATTTAGCGGCCGCACGATGTAATAGAACTGCATGTCTTACTAAGTATGTGACGAAGATACAAATTTATGTTATGGCAGGTATGTCGGAGTTAGTAAATATGACGGAGTACTATGGTCCTAGGGTTGTTCGATCAAATCATAGTGGGGTTGATCTTAGTGAATTCAGCTATGTTGATTTGCCTATATCCGATCCGGAGAGGCTGAACTTTAAGGAAGCCAATCATTGGCTTACACGTACCTTCTCGATGGATCCTGCACTATATGTTGTGACCATTCAGGCAGTGTTACCAAGTCTTGCACTAATATTAAATGAGACTTGTTGCCGATCGAGAGTACTAGAGACTGGAGATCGTGGATGCAGGTTTGCAATGCTAGAAAAAGTCCTCCAGTCACACTAATGCAAGCCATCATGAAGGGTGTCGGGTCAGAAGGTGGTGGGTATGAAGCAGAGTAGAACAATCCAAAACCATAGGTGGACGAGGTAGTTTCATTCCGCTTGGCAAGCTGGGCAAGCTGGGCAGAGCAGTAAACCAGCAGAAAGAGTTCCCATGGGCAGGCGGATGAAGAAGAGGATTTTGAGTCCATGCAGGAGGTAATGGAACAAAAAGATGAAGATGGAATGGCTGAAGATGTTGATGAAGATAGCGGTGATGAAGATAACATTCATGCCTCTCCGATTTCGAGTGCATGGAATCAAGAACTTCATGGTGGCATGAGTGTGAATGATGGCCATGATTCTGGTTGGGAATATAACAAGAACCAAATCCAAATTGGTTCAATGTATGCTACCAAGAAAGAATTGAAGCATGCCGTCACGCAATGAGCCATGTCCACGCAGAGGATTTTCAGCACTGACATATCTTCCCCAAATAATTTAACTTTAACATGTACTGCTAATGGCTGTGAAAGCAAGGTGCACGCCCATGTGCTCAAGTATGAAGTGAATTGGGTCGTGAACAACGTCGTGCTGCACGCTTGCGTCAGAAGCAATGTCCTAGTACGCCACCCCAATCTGACATCTACTCTCATCGCAGAACTGATGTACAGCGAGATAGTGGAGAAGAAAGATATGGAAGCAAAGCACATACAAATTGCAGTAAAGAGCAAGTACAAGTACGAAATCCCATATGGGAAGGCTTTGAGGGGTAAGCAGAAGGCCATGGAGATGGGCACTTTCTATGACTCCTATGACAACCTGCCCCATCTGCTTTATACACTCCTCCGGAACCCAGGGACACATGTTGACATCTAGCACTCGATGAACCCACATTTTCCAGCCTATAAAGTGCTGAACCGAGCTTTCTTCTCTGTCGGTGCATGCATTGAAGCTTTCAGGCATTGTCGTCCAGTGTTGTGTGTGGATGGGACATTTCTGACAGGCAAGTACAAGGGGCAGATCCTCATGGCGATTAGTGTGGACGGCAACAATCAGATCCTGCCATTGGCGATGGCGTTCGTTGAGGGTGAGAACTTCTCGAGCTGGTTTTGGTTCTTCAGGCAGCTTAAACATAGAGTAGTGAAGAATCGGGAGAACGTATGTGTTATTCACGATAGGCAACCTGGCATACTGAAAGCCGTGAAGACACTGCAGGAACCAATGACGGATGAAGATCAACCTTGGCCAGACCTGCAAAGCCATTGGTTCATGCGCCATCTAGGGGCTAATTTCTTTAGCCAGTTCAGAAATAAGTGCCTCATGAATCTGTTCAAGAGGTTGTCCAAGCAGAACAAGGAGAAGAAGTACAAAACTTTGTGGGCGAAGCTCGATGACTTTACTAAGCGCGAGATCAATGATCGCAAGAAAAAAATTGGAACTTAGCCCGGAAGAAGAGCCACGGGAGCTCTGCGTAATTCTAGCAATTGACCCTCCTGGTACGAGGAGGAGGAAAGGGAAACAAATAAAGAGTTTCTCTCAATGGATAGAGAAAGAGCCGGCTGAGAAGTGGTCTTTGTTCATGACACTCATGGTGCTAGGTACGGCATCATGACGACAAACCTTGCGGAGGTGTACAACTTTGTGCTTAGAGGTCAGTGGGGTTTACCTCTAAGTGCTATCATGGAGGGTGCGATGTATGGCACCGTGAGGTACTTTCAAGAGAGGTACAAAAATGCTGCACTGCATATGAACAATTTTCCTGCGACCCCATACTGTGAAAAGGTCATGAAGTACATGAAGGATAAGATTCAAAAGGGATTGGGGCACACAGTCTACAGCATTGGGAATCTAGAAAGGAGGTACGAGATACGTCTAAGGGATAAATCTGGTTTCGGGGCTGCGAACGAGACGAAGATGCATGAGGTTATAATTGGAATGGAAGGCACGCCCACTTGCAGGTGCACATGCAACAAACCGAAGCTACTACACTTGCCTTACTCTCATGTGCTGGCTGCATGTGGCCAAATAGGGATGGAGTCAATCTCGTTCGTGTCACAGTATTATCTGAAGCAGTCTGTGCTCCATACTTGGAGCAGGGAGATAAGTGGATTCCGTGCGGTTGGCAACTTCAACAAGGTAAATGAGGCTCAAAGGGAATACATCCCAGATTTAAGTCTACCCAGGTAAGACAAGGTCGACGGCAGGTACGTCGTATTCGTAACGACATGGACCAATCAGAGGTTGGTGGTTACGCAACTTTCAGGTAACTCCGCTTGCCTTTATTATTCATTGCAAACTTACTTTCAAAATTTTATTACCTTTCTGATGTCATTTTATTGCATGTAGATCAGCGCGCTGGGTTACCCTGCTATCGCGCTTACGGACCAGCAGGTTGACCGTTGTCTAGAGGCATACATCTTGTGGCTCTTCGACAAAGTGATGTTCATGTCCAATCACGTGAACACTGTGGATGGTCGCTACATCGGAATAGCGTGGAGATCGCAGACGCACGTTGTCGTGAGGACATAGTTCAGAGGAGTTGGGGTTCAGCCGTCCTGGCCGCCACTTTGAAAGCCATGTGCAATGCTGGCAGGAGGCGCGTCGAGAAGTCGGCGGTACTAGGTTGCCCACTTTTGTTGCAGCTGTGTTCGTACGAGCGATTCCCGATCGGACGACCAGACGTGCAGTTCGACGTACCATATGACGAGAGAGAGTACCGTGGGGATGGGGACCTCATTGACAAGCCTATTTTTGGGACCCTCTGGACACGGAGACGAGTTAGTTTTGTACTAAATATAGTTTCTTACAAAAATGCTTTGGTTTTTTGCCTTTTTATTAACTATTTTCATTCCAGACAGGTACGATATGCTAGCGAACAGGTCAAGAACTGCTACCCAGCCTTCACAGCACAGTTTGATAACTTGCACCCTAGTTAGGTGATCTGGGAGCCGTACAGTACCGAGTCGTTGACGCAACGAGCGCCAGCGGGGATTTCATTATTATGTACTAGAGACCTCGACTACTGGATGACGAAGGCTACCGTACTGTTCGTTGTCACTGTGGAGGTAACCGCTGTGAACCGAGTGATGCGTCAATTCGGCAAACGGCAGCTGTGTCCTCCCCCACCACCACCCACGCTTCAGCCTCACACCATAGGTAAGAGCATGTAAGGTTTTATTATCACATAATAGTATTGTAATACGTTTTGCTCAGTTTCTATGAATAATCATGAAATGTAGGTATAACCGCAAGGGTGGAAACAAGACGGCAACCACTTGGGCATGAAACTTGGCACCGTTTGTTGAACGGTGGACAACGGCAAGCGTAGATCTCTGGCACGAGGACACGCCGTTCGACCCAGCCGAGTACGAGGCGTACCTCCAGTGGTACCGGCCTGGTACGAGGTTGTTCTACGTACCACGTGTCGACCCAGATGAGATGCAGCAGGCCCGCACGTCGGATCACTAACCCGCTACTTCAGTTGTTGGCGTCAGGCACCACGCGATAAGTACTATGATTTCCATTGTTTGATATCAAATTTCGAAAACATAAATAATGAACCAGAGAAAATTATTTTCGCATTTGCAGGTGCAGATGACGCTTGAGGCTCAGGAGGAGGTTGCCGCACTTATTAACCAACTTGACATGGGGATTCAGATGAGTCCATCCGATCATCGATCCGCGTGGGAGTGTCTCAATGGCAAGCTCCGGAAGATCTTCGAGACTTTGACCTGTACGCGCGCTTCAGACATCGCAGTTGCACGGCCTAGTCGCCATGCACACCGTCCCCCACGGCACTCCTCGTCGTCGTGGCAACCGCAGCCGCAAGTCCAATCACCTCCTCGTCTCCCGATGCAGGCGGGTGGCTCGTTGTGGCATCACCAGCCACAGTTGACACCCCAGCCAGCACCACCTCAACCGACGCAGGCGGGTGGCTCATCGTGGCATCACCAGCCACAGTCGACATCCCAGCCAGCACAACCTTTCCCAACACAGGCGGGTGGCTCGTACTGGTACGGTCCCCGGTCTGTGATGGTCCACACTATAGGTATAGCCGTATTACTAATATGCGCTTATTTTTCTTGTTGGATTATATTACTAAATACAATTATTTATTACAGGTGACACGGTTCCCATTTTGGCGTTTACGGGTTCATCAGATACTGTTGACTACAGCGACCTATGGAACCAAGCGGACGCTTCAGGGGTTGTTCCTCACTTCTCGGCATTTCAGACTCCACCACCACCACCCACGCAGGTCACACAGTCACCGCCTCGTCAGCCGGACGAGCCGATTTACGGCAAGGGTCACCATCACCCACAGCCGGCACAGCCCTTGACACTTTCTGGTCCTCGCAAGAGACCATGTCGTCATACTCGTAGAGCTACCGCAACACAGGGAGGCCCAGGAGGACCTGACCAGGGAGACGAGCAGGATTTGTTTTCTTTTCCCGTACTTTTGGACCATTTCCTTTTGGATTTTATCTATCTTAGTTCTACTGAATTGCATGGAATGCTTTGTTTAATTCTTCAAAATTTAGAGTTTGAAACATCGTCAGCACTACACATGGCATGACAACACAGTACGATAACATTCGCATACAGCCGAACAACCTAATAGAACATTGAAATAACTACTCAGGGCCTTTGGGATATTTTTCCTTCCTCACACGACGAGCGTGAGCTTCCTCTCCTTCTTCCTTCGCACAACACGCCATCTCGCACTTCCTCGCCCTTTCAGCCTCACGTGCCTCCGCAGCTCAACGTTCCGCCTCCTCCTTTTCCTTGCGTTGCGTCTCCTACCAACGCTTTCTCTTCTCCTCCTCCTCTTTCTCGTGCATGCATTGCAGAAGGTAATCTCGACTACAATCAACCTTCCACATGAGTTCTTCCTCAGCCTCTTTCAATTGGGTACTATCCAGCCACTGTATGTAGTCACATATAGTAGGTGGAGACTGCAAGCAAACGATTGTTACCATAGTATTGCATCGTGTTACAAATGCGGGTATGTGTGAGTTTTACCCTTTCACGCCGTCTGAACACGCCAACCTTCGGTGGTGATGATGGCGTGGCACCCGGGTATCATCAAGGAGGACAAAGCCGGCCCTCTGGACATAGGGTGGGCCGGGCTGACTACTCGGAGTCCGACTTCTACACAGGGGTGCCTCATCAACTTGGAGTACAAGATAAGGACAAACACTTACCCGGCAATCTCGGATTCTGTTGTAACTAATTAGGAAACCAGTCTGTAAGACGATTAGGACACTTGTAACCCTACCCCGGTCGTCTATATAAGGCCAGGTAGGGATCCCTTGATCGGTAAGTTTTCCATAAGCTCTGATAAGCTCTCGTACGCTTTCATCAGTTTCCATACTCTTCACAAATATAGCCTAAGCAACCTAGAGATCTGTTCTCAAGGTCCTGCGGCACTCAGGATATAAGCAATACCATCCACCAAACACAGGACGTTGGGTATTACCTCTCCTTAAGGGCCTGAACCTGTCTAAACTTTGTCTCCTGTGTGCACCCATCTAATTCTACTGTGCGTACGCCGCCCCGCATTCATTATTGCCAGATTATAACACCGACAGTTGGCGCGCCAGGTAGGGGAGGTGCGCATAGATCCATCAGGACCGATCTAGATGGGTTTCTTCAACAACAACAGTGGCTTCATTCCAGGCAGCATCATGCGACTTGCTTCCCTGAACGTTGTCCTTGATCCAGGCCAGCTTTTCTGATTCGGAAAGCTGGACTTCATCGCCGATCAGGTCGGCAAGCTTCACCTCTGCGACTCGGCTTCCCACCAATCATCGGAGGCTTCATCGACATCTTCACTCGGACGTGCCCTTGAGTCCACACCTTCGGCTCCCCTCACCAACAACGAGGTTACGCCGAAGTAGGATCTGCTACTCAAAAATAGGTTCCCACCCGCTGGACAAAGATCCCGACTGGTTGGTGCAATCGAGTCTCTCCTACCTGTCCTCGAGTATAACTCAGATGACTTCGAGAGCTCGGGAAGCCACCATCCTTCTCGGGAGGTCTTCATGGCCAGTCCGGACGTACCGGTCAACAACGACGACCGGCTCGTCCCCATCGAAGAGCAGACTCCTGAGCAGCTAGCGGCTACTCGACTCCGCCTCATTGCCAAGGGAGGAAGAATTGGCCCAACAGCTAACCGTGTTGGCTCACCAGCGCAGAGAGAGAGAACGCAATGAGGACATGCAGGATCGTGGACGCCAGGTCCACAACGCACTCCGTATAACTACTACAGAACGGGCTTCTACTGACGGGCACTTAACCCCCTCTACTGACGGACGGGAGGCCCGTCACCCTGGGAATGTCAGCGGAGGGGTGACCTCCACCGACGGGCACGGGGACCGTCAGTGTAAACCAATCACCACTGACGGTCGTCTGATACATGACCGTCAGTGGTAGGACCTCACCACTGACGGTCTATGTATCAGAGACCGTCAGTGGTACAGGCTCACCACTGACGGGCTATCTCTACGCGCCCGTTAGTGGTAGGACCTACAGCTTGGCCATACGGGCTTCACCACTGACGGGCGTTTGTTAAGTGCCCGTCAGTAGAGCTTCTGTTGTGCATCTCCATTCACCACCTATTGCACAAATATATTCACAATTTTCACAAATATGTTCACAAATTTCACAAACATTCACAATTCTCACAAATATAGTCATATATTTCACAAACATCCATAAATTTCACAAATATACACAAATTTTCATAAATTTCAGAAATATTCACAAATATAAAATTTGATATAACTTATTCGTAATGACATAACACTTCACGTAACCGTTAATCATAGGTATGAAAGAAAACAAGTATATTTGACGAGCGACATAATAAGTTTTTTAAACAACTAATCTACTGATTCCCGCTTAAGTTTAGCTTCGGAAACTGGGGGCCGGCGTAGAATTGACCCATTGGATTGATTACTTCAAGATTGATGATTTTGGCGAAGACTCTTTGGATGCGGGCAAATTCCTGACGCCAATCGTACAAATGATGTCCTAGCTCACTCCAAGCCTTCAGTTCTTTCTGTTGGAAATATGCCTAGAGGCAATAAATAAAGTTGTTATTTGTCATATTTCAAGTTCATGATAAAGTTTATTCTCCATGCTATAATTGTATTAATTGGAAACATTATTACTTGTGTGGTTATATAAACAACACTGTGTCCCTACTGATCCTCTAACACTAGCTTGTTGATTAATTGATGGTTAAGGTTTCCTAACCATGAACATGAGTTGTTAATTAATAACAAGGTCATATCATTAGGAGAATGATGTGATGGATAGACCCAAGTTGAGCGTAGCAATTTGATCGTGTCACTAAGTTTTATTTGCTTCAGCTATCATATGTTAAATGTTTCTAGTCCTTCGACCATGAGATAATGCCACTCCCTAGTACCGGAAGAATGCTTTGAGGGCATCAACCATCACGTCATAACAGGGTGATCATAAAGGTGTCTTTCAGGTATCTCGGAAAGTACTTGTTGGGTTGCATATATCAAAAGTGGGATTTGTCCATCCACGTGATGGAGAGATATTCTCTGGGCCCACTCGGTAATGCACATTCGATATCGCTTGCAAGCAAGGGACTAAGGAGTTAGTCACAGAGGATGTTGTATTACGGAACGAGTAAAGAGTACTTACCAGGAAACGAGATTGAACTAGGTATGGTGATACCGACGATCAAATCTCGGGCAAGTAAAATATCGTGAGACAAAGGAATGGAACATTCGACATCGTGGTTCAACCGATAAATGATATTCGTTGAATATGTGGGAATCAATATGGACATCCATGGTCCCCGCTATTGATTATTGATCGAGAGGTGTCTCGATCATGTCCGCATATTCCCGAACCCGTAGGGTCACACACTTAAGGTTCGTTGATGCTAGGGTAGAGAATGAGATATTAATATGGTGAGACCAAATTTTGTTCGAAGTCTCGGATGGGATCCAGGAAGTCACGAGGAGCTCCGGAATGGTCCGGAGATACAATTTCATATATGGGAAAGTATTTTTAGGGTTTCGGAAAGGTTCGGGATTTTTCCGGCAGAGTTCCGGAGAAGTTCTAGAAGGTTCCGGAGGGTTCTAGAGTAGGGCCCACTTATCCCGGAGGGGTCCATATGGACCAAGGGTACTGCATGAACAGTACATACGTGAATAGTGTCGCGTGAACAGTACCCCCCTCCTAGATGGATAAGATCGATATCCCTTAAAAATAGGAGATCTAAAGATAAAGGAAAAGGGAACTTGGGAGGTAAGTTATTGTTCACGTACTGTTCACGTGAACAGTACCGAGCCTATATAAAGGGCTGGGCGCAGCCCCCCTTGAACCCTAGCCGCCAGCCCCTCCCTCTCTCCCATCTACTCCTCTCCCGCAGCTGCTTAGGCGAAGCCCTGCAGGAATTTCTCCACCGCATCCACCACCACACCGTCGTGCTGCTGGAGATCTCATCTACCTCTCCACCTCACCTTGCTGGATCAAGAAGGAGGAGACGTCATCGAGCCGTACGTGTGCACATCTCGGAGGTGCCGCTCGTTGCGGTGCTTGATCGGATTGGAACACGAGAAGATCCCTCTCGCGGCTGGGAGGTATAACCTAGCTGCGGGAGGCTGTGGGCTTCATCGACAACGGTCAAATTCTCCGCTGCGTTGACGTGTTCGTCGAGGGTATGTAGATATGATCTGTCTCTCGTTGCAAACTTCTTCTAGATTGGATCTTGGTTTTTTAGATTGGATCTAGGTTTTCGTTTGCATCTCGTAGGAAAATTTTTGTTTTCTATGCTACGAATCCCATCAGTGGTATCAGAGCTAGATCTATGCGTAGATGCTTTGTACGAGTAGAACACAATTGGATTGTGGGCGTTGATTCTCTTGTTGCTACCTCTTTTCGTGCACTTTGGATTTTGCGGGATAGCAGATGAAGCGGCCTGGACCAACTTTACATGTCCTCCGCACATGAGACCGTTTCTGCGCTCGACATGCAACTTGTATTGCATAAGCAGCTGGCGGGTGTCTGTCTCTCTTGCTATAGTGAAATCTATTTGCAACGGGAGGCTTGAAAAGTTTATAGCAATAATTGAATCCACGTTGTGGCTTTGCGTAGGTAAGAACGGTTTCTTGTATACAACCCCTAGAAGCCACGTAAAACTTGCAAACAATAAGTAGAGGCGTCTAACTTGTTTTTGCAGGGGGCATGTGATGTGGTATAGCCAAGATGTGATGTGATATATGTGATGTATGAGATGATCATGTTTTGTAATATTTCACGGCTTGCACGTCGAGGAGTACGGCAACCGGCAGGAGCCACATGGTTGTCTTTAATATTTATTGTATGACCTGCGTGTCAACTCCAAACGCCATGTAATTGCATTACTTTATCGCTAGTGGTAGCAACAGTTGTAGTTGCAACACGTGGTGGTGACTATCATGTGCGACGCCCAAGGAGTTAGGCGTCATGCTGGTGATGATGGAGATCGTGCCGGTGCGTTGGAGATGGAGATCAAAGGCGCAAAAGAAGAAAAAGCTATACCATGTCACATTATTCTTGCATGTGATGTTTATCCTTTTTATGCATCTTATTTTGCTTAGTACGGCGATAGCATTATAAGATGATCCCTCACACTAATATCAAGATAAAATGTGTTCTCCCTTAGTATGCACCGTTGCGAAGTTCGTCGTTTTGAAGCACCTCGTGATGATCGGTGTGATAAACTCTATGCTCACATACAACGGGTGTAAGCCAGTGTTACACATGCGGAAATACTTTGGTTAGCTTGACGAGCCTAGCATGTACAGACATGGCCTCGGAACACATCAAACCGAAAGGTTAAACATGAGTCATATGGATGATATGATCAACATGTTGATGTTCACCATTGAAATTACCCCATCTCACGTGATGATCGGACTTGGGATAGTGGATTTGGATCATGTATCACTAAACAACTTGAGGGATGTTGAGTTTAGTGGGAGTTCATTAGTAATTTGATTATTTGAACTAATTATCATGAACATAGTCTAAATGCCTTTGCAATATGTTGTAGATCAATGGCTCGCCCCGTAGCTCCGTCGCTCAATTTTAATGCGTTCCTAGAGAAGAGAACTGAAATCCAATGGAAGCAACTTCGCGGACTGGTAGCCGCAATCTGAGGATCATCCTCACTGCTGCACAGAAGGCTTATGTCCTTGATGCAACGCTGGGTCAGGCCCCTGCTAATGACGCTCCTGAGGATGTCAGGAATGTCTATCAATCTCGCAAAGATGACCACACGATAGTTCAGTGCGCCATTCTGTACAGTTTAGAACCTGATCTCCAAAAACGTTTTGAGAAACACGGGGCATATGAGATGATTGAGGAACTGAAAGTGATATTTCAGACTCATGCCCGTGTGGAGAGCTATGAAGCCTCTGAGAAGTTCTTTAACTGTAAGATGGAGGAGAACAGCTCCGTCAGTGAGCACGTACTCAAAATGTCTGGGTACGCCGATCGCCTAAGTCAGTTGGGTGTAGTCATTCCCAATCAGTTGGGGATTGACAGGGTTCTCCAGTCACTGCCACCAAGCTACAAGAGCTTTGTGATGAACTATAATATGCAAGGCATGCAGAAGGACGCTTCCCCGAACTGTTCGCGATGCTGAAAGCTGCTGAGGTGAAAATCAAGAAGGAACATCAAGTGTTGATGGTCAATAAGACCACCAGTTTCAAGAAGAAGGGCAAGAAGGGAAACTTCAAGAAGGGTGGCAAGAAAGTTGCCACTCCCGCGAAGAAACCCAAGGCTGGCCCTAAACCTGACACTGAGTGCTTCCATTGCAAGGAGAGTGGCCACTGGAAGCGTAACTGCCCCAAGTACTTGGCAGATTTGAAGGCTGGCAACATCAAGAAGAAAGGTATATTTTGATATACATGTTATTGATGTTTACCTTACTAGTACTCGTAGTAGTGCCTGGGTATTTGATACTGGTTCGGTTGCTAATATTTGTAACTCGAAACAGGAGCTGCAGAATAAACGAAGACTAGCAAGGGATGAGGTGACGATGCGCGTTGGAAATGGCTCCAAGGTTGATGTGAT
This sequence comes from Stipa capillata, assembly GCA_019208055.1. Taxonomy (NCBI): domain Eukaryota; kingdom Viridiplantae; phylum Streptophyta; class Magnoliopsida; order Poales; family Poaceae; genus Stipa; species Stipa capillata. Next base: position 62,154 of record JAGXJF010001285.1, read on the forward strand.
CGCCGTCGGCACGCTCCCTCTACGTCTACCTTCGGGATTAGTTTTAAACCTCAATATTGTTATTTGGTGCCTGCGTTAAGCATGAACATTATATCTGGATCTTGTTTATTGCGAGACGGTTATTCATTTAAGTCTGAGAATAATGGTTGTTGTAATGACCCTAATTCCTAACACACGAGATCAGTGAAGATCATCGTGTATAATCGAATTTCTTCGCACAACACGCATGCATATAGGTCATGTTAAAATTAGCTCAATTCGAAAACCCTAGAAATGTGACATAAAAACAACTTTAAATAGAGTTACGAAGCCAACTTCACCGAAACATAACCCCAGGGTTTTGCTAAGTTCTAAACGCATCCGAGGAACATCACTAGGGTTTCGGATCAATTAAAGTTGAGTGGGAACAAGTGTTCTCCTAATATTTCTTTTCTTCGGATAAAAGTGAAATGAGTTGACCTAATGAATCTTCCTCCTTTTTAGCTTTCATAAAATCTTATAATTAAAGTTATTACTTTTCTAAGTCCAAATTGGAATATCTTAGTATAATAAGTATTCCGGACATTATATAAATCTTTTCAGAAACTCGAATGAAGATTTATTCCATTCTTTTTCAAAACCTTAAGCCAAAATGAAAGAAAATCTCTCCTTTTCCGTGGGTCCCGCATGCAGGTCCCTTCCCTCCACTCCACATGGCAGTCAGTTCTCTGCTGCAGTCTCTCTCTCTCTTTTCCTTCTCTGCGCAGCATGGCAGCAAGCAGAGCCTTTCTCCTCTCCACGAAGCAACCCCACCCGCTGCAGCGTCCTTTCTCTCACCTGGCCACATGCCCACCACCGCAGTGCCCCTTTTCTTCTGCCCTGCAACCTTCCTTTTCCTCAACCGAGCCTCCAAAGCTCCAATCCCCCCGCCTCGCCACCCTCCCACATCAGCAGCTGCCGCCCCCGACCTCATAGCTCGCCGCCGGCGTCCCCAGGGCCCGAGCTCCCCGCCGGATCTGCCCGCCCTCGGGCCTCCCCTTCCCTTCCTCCGCCGCCGCTCCTCCCTAGGGAAGCTGTCGCCGCCGCGGCAAGCCGCCTCCCTGGGTAGCTCCGGCGAGCCGCCGCTCCTCCGGCCTCCCCGCGCCAAGCCGTCGCCGGCCAGCCCCCTTCTCCGCCTCCTCCAGCGGCCGCCCTTGCTCCCCCAAGCCGCCGCCGCCTCTCCTCCCAAGCCCCGTGCGCCGCCCCGAGCAGGCCTCCACGCCCGCACCGCCGTTTCTCTGCCCCAAGCGCGCGACCTCCCGTGTCCGCGCCGCCCATCTAGCAGACGGCGCCGCCCACCCAGCCTGCTGCCTCGCCACTTCGTCACCGGCCGCCGTCAGGGGTCACCTCGCCGCCGCCCGTCCGCACCACCAGCTAGGCCCGAGCGCCGCCGTCCCGTAGCTCCTCTCCGCTTCTCCCCGGTGCAAGTCCAAGCTCCTCGGCAACCAACTGCGGTCCTTCCCCAAGTTGGAGCCGCCGGCTCTAGTTCTTCTTCTCACATGGTGAGCCACCTCCTGATTCCTTGCTCTCTGCCCTGCTCCCTGTGGTCACTAGGTGAACAGAGTAATTGACTAATTCCTCCCAAGCCGATATCCTAAGTAATGAGTCTAGTCTGTTCTTGAACGTTATACTGGTTGCCTAGTTCGCAGCGAGTCTCGTTAAGCTAAGCTCTGCGTCAATGTATTCGGTTGGAACCCCTTTTATCATTTCCAGTAATGAACTAACCAACAAGCTGCCATGACTCGAGCTCCCTTAACCTGAACGAGAATATCACCATGCTAAACACCAGTAGTTGCTCTGAACAGATTACTTAGTTGCTTGCTGATCTTGAGTATCTGAGCACCGATGGATAGTTAGTTAGTTATTTGGTTAGTTAGTCAGTGAGTTAGTTAGTAATCAATGAAGTGTCTCGTGACCTCCTATGTCCTAATGACCATTTAGTTGAGGTAATGACCTCGGTTATCTGCTAATCTGATAGATTAACAACTAATGACAAAGATAAGTTATTAATAGGTTGACATAGTTAACGAACATGTTAATTATTTCCTTTGTTCGATATTTTGGTTAAAACTCATTCGAGTACCAATTGATTAATGTTCTAAATCGGTGACCCTTGTTCATGCCAAACGATTTAAACAAACATCTTAAATCCACAATGGTGTGTATGGTATGGTTAATGCCTATAGTTGATTGATTAAGTATATCTTAATCTCGCGATGTTGTTGTTCTCAGGTGTATATGTGATTGCATTGAGTGGCTGTGAACATTTCCTTTAGGATGTTAATTGAGTTAATTGGATAAATTAAGAAATGGTATTATGCTTGGTCTTAGATGTTATTCATTCTCTAGACGTACGCACATGAGGGTTTGGGGTATTTAAACTGGATAAGGAACATATACTATATATGTGCATGTATGTATCATTTTAGAAATTAAAGAACAGATGCTCACTTGATTTTGTTTAATAAGGATGCTTTGTATCTGAAATACTTCGTATGTGCTCACATGATTAACAATCTGCCTATCCATTAACTCCATGATCAATTAAGATAAGATGGTTAGTGATTAATCTGCTTGGGGCACGACTAATACTATACTCTAGCATTAATTGAACTGGTAACACATAACCAATGCAAGAAAGTGTTCATTATACTACCTACGCTGACACCTTTAATAACCCATAGTTAGTTGTTAAACTCCAACATGTTAAGGCTTAATGTTTACATGTCGGATGGATTAAAATACCCTGGTTAAATATAAGTTAAGTATTGGTCAGTTAACAAGTATTGTTCAGTGGATGTGTTAATGATTAACAAAATTAACGCAAATATACTTGGGGTAAGGCATACTTAATTCCGACCCAACACCATTAATATACTGTTTTAGCATCTACAACTAGCTATCCCCAAATCAAATAATTCTAATTACGTTAGTTCCATTCTTGCATTTTCTATACTTTTCATTCATAATGTCATACTCTATGTTGCTGATTTTGATCCAATGCTTGCCCTTGCCATTCTCCCGGTGTTTCGGATTTTCTTATCAATAGAACCGGACCACGAAGGTTAATTGAGGGTTATTCCCAGCAAACACAGCACGTTCAAGGGCCAGGCAAGCATGCTCGCTTGTTGGAAATATTCCAGTTTCTCTTATTCGTACTTGGTTGATAAATAGTTTTGGTTGCTTTTGCTATTGCATACTTGGTTCTCGATTGTTTGCCTGCTCGTTATGTCCTATACGAATGTGATCTATTTGGTACTCATAACTGGGATGGTTATGGAGAGATGTTGTGACACCGTGAGAAATGATTACCTATGTGGGCTATGTGCAACACTATGGGAGCTATGTGCAACTGTGTGGACTGTGTGAACTATGTGAGCTACGTGCAGCTGTGTGAACTGTGTGAACTATGTGAGCTATGTGTGACTGTGTGAACTATGTGAGCTATGTGCGACTGTGTGAACTATGTGAGCTACGTGCAGCTGTGTGATCTACGTGAACTATGTGGCCAACTGTGTGGGCAAATGCGAGGCTAGTGATAGGAGTCACTAGTGCTCTGAATCCTTGTTGGGATGATTTGGATATATCTTGAAATGGTTGGTTCTACTTGTGGTGATGGTAGTCATTTGAATTTTGCTATGCATATGGGTTAATTTGTTTTATGATGAAAATCGCTATGCTAGCATGATAAAGATAACATGTGTAGTTCTCTTTAACATATTAGGATGAAATTAGTTAATGGTTTGGTCTTGCTATTTATTCTTCCATGCCATGAGTAAGTTAAACTGGAATGAGCAATTAGCATCTTGCGAGTACGAAAGTACTCAGTTGGGAATTCCATTCCTGCAGGTACACTAAGTTGAAGACTTACATGCTTGATGTGTGATGTGCTTGCTTGGTTTCCCCGGTCAGAAGGTCCTGTAGGGTTGTGAAGCTTTTGGAGTGTTGGCTTGGGCTGCCACCTCTGTTTATTTACCGTTTTCCGCTGCTGTTTTTAGAAGTTTCTTTTGTTATGGATGACCTCCGGGTCACTGGAATGTAAGTTAAATAACTGCCCTGTGTATGGGACGTGATTATATATATATAACTCTGTTCTGTAGAGTTTTGTTGTGATACTTAAGTTGTCGAATATGGCTGCCCCTACACCGTGCGTGTATGAATTGAAGTGTTTGGGTTAGCCGTGAAGAGTTACTGTCAGTCTTCCTTTCACTAGGTGTGACAGGTTTTGGTTGAGTGACCCGCTGACTGAGATGCAGTGCCGGTCAGGCAGGGTGTGGGTGATGATACCGGGCCTTCGGGTGACCCACTGTCCTCCGGGTCAGGTTAGGGTGAGGGTATCATCGCCGGGCTTCTCCAACCTTGTTGTGCTTAGTGGATTTGAGAGTGACTATAATTCTTCACAGGACTTCGTGAATTATATGTGGCTTTAGCGATAATCCGTTCCTTTAGCCATGTGTAATTCCGGGGCCCTGACAGTTGTTCTATTTATATGAGTAATATCTTTTATGGTCATTGCACCCATTGTGAATGGTTTATTCTTGTTAAATCTCGATTGTAGTGACACACATGTTCATAATATTGATGCCAAAAGATGCAAAGTAAATAGTGATAATACCACATACTTGTGGCACTGCCGTTTAGGTCATATTGGTGTAGATCGCATGAAGAAGCTTCATTCTAATGGACTTCTGGAATCACTTGACTTTGAATCATTTGATACATGTGAATCATGCCTTATGGGCAAGATGACTAGAACCCCGTTCTCTGGAACAATGGAGCGGGCAAGTGAATTGTTGGAAATCATACATACTGATGTGTGTGGACCAATGAGTTCTTCTACGCGCGGTGGATATCGTTATTTCCTAACCTTCACGGATGATTTAAGTAGATATGGGTATATTTACTTAATGAAACACAAGTCTGAAACGTTTGAAAAGTTCAAAGAATTTCAGAGTGAAGTAGAAAATCATCGTAACAAGAAAATTAAGTTTCTACGATCTGATCGTGGAGGTGAATATTTGAGTTACAATTTTGGTATGCATTTGAAGAAGTGTGGAATTGTTCAACAACTCACGCCAGCAGGAACACCACAGCGCAATGGTGTGTCCGAACGTCGTAATCGCACTCTATTGGATATGGTGCGGTCTATGATGTCTCTTACCGATCTGCCACTATCGTTTTGGGGTTATGCATTAGAGACAGCCGCATTCACTTTAAATAGGGCTCCATCAAAATCCGTTGAAACGACTCTATATGAGTTATGGTATGGTAAAAAGCCTAAGATATCGTTTCTTAAAGTTTGGGGATGCGATGCTTATGTAAGAAGTTACAGCCTGATAAGCTCGAAACCAAAGCGGAAAAATGTGTCTTCATAGGATACCCTAAAGAAACAATTGGGTATACCTTCTATCACAGATCCGAGGGCAAAGTCTTTGTTGCCAAGAATGGATCCTTTCTTGAGAAGGAGTTTCTCTCGAAAGAAGTGAGTGGGGAGGAAAGTAGAGCTGAACGAGGTTGATGAACCTTCTCTCGAATTGGAGAGTGGCGCAGCGACGGAAGATGTTCCAGTGCAGCCTTCACCACCTAGAGAGGAAGCTAATGATGATGATCATGAAACTTCAAACGAGGCTGCTACTGAACTTCGCAGGTCGACTAGGACACGTACCGCTCCTGAATGGTACGGTAATCCTGTCATGAATGTCTTGTTGTTGGACAACGACGAACCCGCGAACTATGAGGAAGCGATGATGGGCCCAGACTCCAAGAAATGGCTAGACGCCATGAAATCCGAAATGGGATCCATGTATGATAACCAAGTGTGGACTTTGGTTGACCTCCCTGATGGTCGGAAGGCCGTTGAGAACAAATGGATCTTTAAGAAGAAAACAGACGCTGATGGTAATGTGACCGTCTATAAAGCTCGACTTGTCGCAAAAGGGTTTCGACAAATTCAAGGAGTTGACTACGATGAGACCTTCTCATCGGTAGCGATGCTAAAGTCTGTTCGGATTCTACTAGCAATTGCTGCATTTTTGATTATGAAATTTGGCAGATGGATGTCAAAAACTGCGTTCCTTAATGGTAACATTGAGGAAGAGTTGTACATGGTGCAACCCGAAGGTTTTGTCGATCCTAAGGATGCTGGTAAAGTATGCAAACTTCAGCGTTCCATCTATGGACTGAAGCAAGCATCCCGGAGTTGGAACCTTCGATTTGATGAGGTGATCAAAGGTTTTGGATTTGTCCAAAATTACAAGGAGGCTTGTATTTACAAGAAAGTGAGTGGGAGCTCTGTAGCATTTCTGGTATTATATGTGGATGACATATTATTGATTGGAAATGATATAGAAACTTCTTGAAAGTGTAAAAGGTTATTTGAATAAGAATTTTTCAATGAAAGACCTTGGTGAAGCTGCTTACATATTAGGCATTAAGATCTATAGAGATAGGTCAAAACGCCTGATAGCACTTAATCAAAGCACATACCTTGACAAGGTTCTGAAGAAGTTCAGAATGGATGAGTCAAAGAAAGGGTTCTTGCCCATGTTGCAAGGTAAGATATTGAGCAAGGCTCAGTGTCCGGCTACGGCAGAAGATAGAGAAAAGATGAGTAATATCCCCTATGCCTCGGCCATAGGCTCTATCATGTATGCCATGCTGTGTACTAGACCGGATGTGTCCCATGCTCTTAGTTTGACGAGCAGATACCAGAGTGATCCAGGAGTGGAAACACTGGACAGCAATTAAGAATATCCTTAAGTACCTGAAGAGGACTAAGGACATGTTTCTAGTCTATGGTGATGATGAAGAGCTTGTCGTAAAGGGTTACGTCGATGCTAGCTTCAACACAGACATAGATGACTCTAAATCTCAATCAGGATATGTATTCATTTTGAATGGTGCAGCAGTGAGCTGGAGAAGCTCGAAGCAGAGCATCATCGCGGCATCTACAACTGAAGCGGAGTATGTGGCTGCTGCTGAAGCAGCACAGGAAGGTGTCTGGATGAGAGAGTTCATGATTGAACTTGATGTGGTTCCTAGCGCGTTAGACCCTATGGCTATCTACTGTGACAACACTGGTGCCATAGCGAACGCCAAAGAGCCAAGGTCTCACAAGAATTCCAAGCACATCAAACGCCGCTTTCACACCATTCGTGAGTATGTCAAAGAAGGTGACATAAAGATTTGCAAAGTACATACGGATCTGAATGTAGCGGACCCGTTGACTAAACCTCTTCCACGAGCAAAACATGATCAGCACCAGGAGTCCATGGGTGTTAGACCTTTACCAATGTAAACTAGATTATTGACTCTAGTGCAAGTGGGAGACTGTTGGAAATATGCCCTAGAGGCAATAAATAAAGTTGTTATTTGTCATATTTCAAGTTCATGATAAAGTTTATTCTCCATGCTATAATTGTATTAATTGGAAACATTATTACTTGTGTGGTTATATAAACAACACTGTGTCCCTAGTGATCCTCTAACACTAGCTTGTTGATTAATTGATGGTTAAGGTTTCCTAACCATGAACATGAGTTGTTAATTAATAACAAGGTCATATCATTAGGAGAATGATGTGATGCATAGACCCAAGTTGAGCGTAGCAATTTGATCGTGTCACTAAGTTTTATTTGCTTCAGCTATCATATGTTAAATGTTCTAGTCCTTCGACCATGAGATAATGCCACTCCCTAGTACCGGAAGAATGCTTTGAGGGCATCAACCATCACGCCGTAACAGGGTGATCATAAAGGTGTCTTTCAGGTATCTCGGAAAGTACTTGTTGGGTTGCATGTATCAAAAGTGGGATTTGTCCATCCACGTGACGGAGAGATATTCTCTGGGCCCACTCGGTAATGCACATTCGATATCGCTTGCAAGCAAGGGACTAAGGAGTTAGTCACAGAGGATGTTGTATTACGGAACGAGTAAAGAGTACTTACCAGGAAACGAGATTGAACTAGGTATGGTGATACCGACGATCAAATCTCGGCAAGTAAAATATCGTGAGACAAAGGAATGGAACATTCGAAATCGTGGTTCAACCGATAAATGATATTCGTTGAATATGTGGGAATCAATATGGACATCCATGGTCCCGCTATTGATTATTGATCGGAGAGGTGTCTCGATCATGTCCGCATATTCCCGAACCCGTAGGGTCACACACTTAAGGTTCGTTGATGCTAGGGTAGAGAATGAGATATTAATATGGTGAGACCGAAATTTTGTTCGGAGTCTCGGATGGGATCCAGGACGTCACGAGGAGCTCCGGAATGGTCCGGAGATACAATTTCATATATGGGAAAGTATTTTTAGGGTTTCGGAAAGGTTCGGGATTTTTCCGGCAGAGTTCCGGAGAAGTTCTAGAAGGTTCCGGAGGGTTCTAGAGTAGGGCCCACTTATCCCGGAGGGGTCCACATGGACCAAGGGTACTGCATGAACAGTACACACGTGAATAGTGTCACGTGAACAGTACCCCCCCTCCTAGATGGATAAGATCGATATCCCTTAAAAATAGGAGATCTAAAGATAAAGAAAAAGGGGAACTTGGGAGGCAAGTTACTGTTCACGTACTGTTCACGTGAACAGTACCGAGCCTATATAAAGGGCTGGGCGCAGCCCCCTTGAACCCTAGCCGCCAGCCCCTCCCTCTCTCCCATCTACTCCTCTCCCGCAGCTGCTTAGGCGAAGCCCTGCAGGAATTTCTCCACCGCATCCACCACCACACCGTCGTGCTGCTGGAGATCTCATCTACCTCTCCACCTCACCTTGCTGGATCAAGAAGGAGGAGACGTCATGGAGCCGTACGTGTGCACATCTCGGAGGTGCCGCTCGTTGCGGTGCTTGATCGGATTGGAACACGAGAAGATCCCTCTCGCGGCTGGGAGGTATAACCTAGCTGCGGGAGGCTGCGGGCTTCATCGACAACGGTCAAATTCTCCGCTGCGTTGACGTGTTCGTCGAGGGTATGTAGATATGATCTGTCTCTCGTTGCAAGCTTCTTCTAGATTGGATCTTGGTTTTTTAGATTGGATCTAGGTTTTCGTTTGCATCTCGTAGGAAAATTTTTGTTTTCTATGCTACGAATCCCATCACTTTCATATCCTTCCAATGCTTGTTCTTGTACCGGACAAATAGGTCCATATGGGCACAGGTGTAGTACCCACATGTCACGCTATTTTCGGGCTGAACTCTGCAAGGGAACTTGTAATGGTGTACCATTTTTATCACTTTTGGAGGTATTTTTTGATGGCTCGAGAACTTGGCTCTGAAAAAGGCTGCATCCAAAATAGAAGTGATATTTTTGAAGTTCGATCTCTTCTGCGCATTGGAGTCGAAGTAGAATGCCTTGGCCAGCTTGGAACTATCACAATGAGGACCCAGTGGTCGCTGCGTCAATGTGAACAAATGAACGTAAGAAGGCAGAGATACATGCGTAAAAAACAAAAAAATTCATACGGTGCTAAGTTAAAGGACTTACGGAGGGTTGTAGGGGGCTAGTATGAACTCCTTGTCCTTATGCACGATGAAGACACGCGATAGATATTCTTGTAGAAAGTCTCGACCGTCCGTGGTATCAGCGTAGCCTTCATTCATGCATATCGGATCGACTATCCCGATATTGGAGTCCTGTAGACGTCTGCACTCTTGGGCTTGATAGAGAGCCCATAGACTAACCATCGTGGTGTCGAGCCTGTAGAGGTTGAACATATTGAAGTGGTCTTCAAAATTGAGGTCGAAGGTGTCCTGGTCGTTCTCCATGAAGAAGTTGTAATCTCTTGGCACCTTGACCTTCCAATATTGGCAGAATGTTTGCGGCTCTCTGGACATCTTTAGGTAATCTTCATGCAGCGCCTTCATGTCCTCGGAAAGATTGTCCAACTCGTCCTGCGGGAGCAAGTCCAAACCTGGTTCGTAAACATATCGCCAGAGACCCATGCTCCGTGTAGATAATTTGGATGACGATGCCGATGCCGAGAAGGATAAGGATTTCTTCATCTGCTCCTTTCTTTCCTTCTCGCCGGTGCCAGCCCTTCTCTTCTTGCTTTTCTTCCTCCTATGCAGCGGCTCAGGACTCTTGCCTGCCGCCAGCGCCGCTTCCAGTGTTCCGGCAAGTGTGGCGAGAGAGAAAATCTTCCCTCTAGGTTGATCCTCCTCGCGCCTTTCCGGTGGATCGATCATGGGCTCGTCCCTCGCCGCCGGGGACTGCATACCCGTCTCCCTGTACTGGTCCCCGACAAGATGGTCTTCAAGGTCTCTGAACGTCGGAGCTGTCTGGCTGAGGCCCAAGGGAGATCGTCCGACCGATGGAGACGAGTTGGTGGACGAGGGGGCCGTGCGAGGAGATGGAGCCGTGCGAGGAGAGGGCACCGCAGCTAAAATAATTTGGCTCTTTGGCCACTGGATGAAATAGTTCTTGCACTGCCCTAGCCGTGTCATTTCCTCTTAGGGGGGACAGGGACTAACACATCGTTGTAGTCGTTGAGGACGACGTCCACCTGCACCTTCGCATGGTGCTCCCGCATAGGAACACAGTGCAGGATTGCCCCCTCCGGCGTCGGGAAGACCTGGCCGTGCGCAACCTTCACCTTCATGCCAGGGATCTGCACCGTCAGTGTGCATCTAGTGGCTTCCTGCAAAACAGGGATAGATGTGCCATCCTAACTGAAGTCAGGACAACGATATCAGGATTTACTGTAATGACTCGTTTTAGCGTACGGAACTTACGGTGATGCTGTCGATTTGATTCAGCGATTCCGGCCGGCCGTCCGAGGCGGATGCGCAGCTACTCCAACCAGACGGCTGGATATCGAGGACCATCGTCGCACCGCCCTGCGCTGCGAGGACTTGTATACGTACCCACGTCTGCTCGGCGATCTCTCGCATTTGCTCACGGAGATTATCCATGTACTCCTGGCTGTCTCTCCTTGGGCGGCGGCGACCCTCGGGGTTTCGGGGAAACACCTTGTCCCACTTAAAGCCATCCCCGACACCTACTACACAGCCCCGATGCTTCGGTTTCTATCGAGCCTTCGCCAGATCATCGTTCCACCTCGGGCAGCTCGTGACGGAGTCCTGTGAGCTTGCAGGCTGCTGGCTCAGCTCTGTCTGCAAGTTATATTGCATGATGAGAAGATAGCGTATTTCGATACAACGTAACTACGTAAGAAAAGACACTGAGTTGAGATGTTACCAGCCGGTTGGCCACCTCCTGGAGTTCTTCAGACTGTATAATTGGTGACCCCGTCACAGGGTCAGAGCTTGTATGCGCCCTCATATACTCCCTGGCGCGTGGCTCCCTGAGATGCGCAAAAGGAGGCACTTTCCCAGCCGCGGCCAGTTTGGCATCCTCTATGGCCCACTTTGGCCTCTTCCCAAGGTATCCACGGCTTCCGAGCTTGTGGTCTAACTTGTTCTTGGCCCGAAGCTCCTTCCCCCAGCGACTCTTCTCTTGGAATTTCGCACTCCTTATTTCAGCAACGAATTGCTCCCAGTCTTCCTTTTCTATCTTCGGCCATCTTGTACTGATCTTCGTATCCCAGTCGTCGTCCACGACCTTCTGTGCGTCGTATCGCCAAGTCTTGAGAGCCCTAGCCATGATGCGAAGGGCTGCCGCTTGGACTCTGTCCTTGTCGGCGGCAGGAATCTGGTATTTGTCCCATAGTTTCCTCAATAAAGCTTCACGGGTCGACTCAGACAACTGGCTGAATTCTTTGCATGTGATCTTCACTTGTTCGCGGACTAAGCACCCGCAGGCGCTGCTGAAGGTCTGGGCAGCCTTCTGTGGACTCGTTGGAACATCTCTGACGTCGTCGACTCGAGTGACGACATACGTCCTGTCCGACAACTAGTTGCCTTTTCTCCTAGTCTGAGATCTTGTCGGGGCCGGGGGCGGTAGTTGTTCCTGGGGTGCCACGTCCTCTTCAGAGGCTGACTCGGAGCCAGAGTCATCGCTGGAGGAAGTGGACTCCGAGGCAGGTTGATCTTCGGCAGCTGTGACGGCAGCAACGGGGGCTTGTTCCCTTTTTCGGGTTTTCTTTTTTTACCTTCACCATGTGCATCCAGAGATAAGGATGCACCACGGTAAGGTGTTGCAGCACCACGAGATGTGCTCTGTCGTAGTCAGCTGATCTATTCGGCACTGAATTATAAACATGTATCGCCTTCTGTCCACGTGCATGGCCTTCACCATCGAGCCTACCCACGTGGCGCGAAACAGGAACACCGATAGACTTTTGATCAGCCAAGTAATCCATGCAGAACTCGACACACTCTTCGGTAACATAGCCTTGGATGATGCTACCTTCCGGTTGTGACCTGTTACGAACGTAGCGCTTCACAATCCCATTGTACCTTTCCAAGGGGTACATGTTGTGTAGGAAAACGGGACCTAGGTCCAGTATCTCCGGGACGATATGGATCATGAGATGTACCATGATATCAAAGAATGCTGGAGGGAAGTACATCTCAAGTTCGCATAGTATGACAATGATCTCCTCCTGCAGTTTATGGCAACGCGTAACCGAGATCGACTTCTGTGATATCGTGTTGAAAAAGTTACAGAGGTTCAAGATTGTCTTGCGGACCCCCGGCTCCATGAGATCTTTGATTGCAACAGGAAGTATCTGCGTGATCATCACATGACAATCATGAGACTTCATACCAATTAGTCAGCGAGTCTTCATGTCAACTAATCTCCTGATGTTTGCCGAGTAACCGGAAGAAACTTTGACACATTGGAGGCACTCCAAGAAACTAACGATCTCTTTTTTGCTCAGGGTGTAACAAGCAGCGGGACAGTCCGTCTTGATTCTGATTGCACCCGTGCCCAACTTGGTCATTTGCTTGGTTGCCCACAGCTTCTTTCTTATACCCAAGTATTCCATGTCAGCTCGTGCCTTTGGTCCATCTTTTGTCCTGTCTAACATGTTTAGCAGGATACCAAGAAGGCTGTCGCACACATTTTTTTCAACATGCATGACATCTATGCTGTGACGTGTGCTTAGGAATCTCCAGTAAGGTAAATCCCAAAACACGGATTTCCTTTTCCAGACGCCGTCCTGCATGGGAACAGCCAGTTGTGTCTTACCCGGCGTAACGGGGGGCATTGTGTTCACGATGTCATAGATTTCTACCCCTGTCTTCTCCCGGGGCGCCGAACGGATCTCAACAGTATTATCAAACAACTCCTTCTCTTGCCTCCATGGGTCGTTCTGTTTCAGCCACCTTCGGTGGCCCATGAAAACGATTTTTTTAGAGCCTTTTAAGTGTAGACTTGTTGTAAACTCCAAACACTTAACACATCCTTTGTATCCGTGAACACACTGGTAGGATTGATATCCGTACGCGGGATAGTCTTGGACCGTCGTGAACAGTAGCGCTTTCAGATTGAAATATTCTTCTTGGAAAGCGTCCCAGACCTGGGCTCCTGGTTCCCATAGTGTAGCGAGTTCTTCGAACAACAACTCATGGTACACGTTCAGATCGTTCCCAGGTTGCTTCGGCCCTTGAATGAGAATAGAGAGGTGTATGTACTTTCGCTTCATGCAGAGCCACGGAGGAAGGTTGTACATCCATAGAACCACGGGCCATGTGTTGTGTCTGCTGCTCATGTTGCCGAACGGGTTGATTCTGTCCGTACTCATACCGAACCTGATGTTACTCGGATCTATTCCGAAATCATCGTATTGGGTGTCGATTGCCCGCCATTGCGAAGCATCGGCAGGGTGCCTCATCACGCCATCATCACTTTTTCGCCCCTCGGCGTGCCAACGTATCAGCTTTGCCTCCTTCTTGTTAGCGAATAAACGCTTCAAACGGGGAAGGACTGGAAGATACCAAACAACCTTTGCGGGAGCGCCACTCGTCACTGGGTCCTCATCATCGGCTTGGTTTCTACCCCGCTTGAATCTAGATGTGTTGCAATTCGGGCACGCGTGGAACCTCTGCACGTCCAATCCAAGAGGGCAGACAACCTTCTTGGCTTCATCGGTGTTAGTAGGCAACAAGTTGTTTTTGGGAAAAACTTTTGCAAGATAAGCCAGTGTCTCGCCGAAGCCTTCGTCCGGACAATTATGGGCAGCCTTGATCCTTAGAAGTTCCAGCGTGACCGACAGACGCGTGTACTCTGGATCGGAACCGGTATACAACGGGGTTTGTGAGTCTTCACCTAGTCTCGTGAACTTAGCAGCCTCTCTTTCATCCTCGGGATCTATCACCACCTGCTCCACCATGTGAACGTCCTGCACCATATCGGCCAAATTGTTTCCTGTTTCTCCTTCGGCGTCAGGTTCGATACTCCCCTCGTCTTCTTTGTCATCTCCGTGTTCGGCATCTTGCTGTAACACCTGATCTTCCTCCTCCTCGCCGTGACATGTCCAACGTGTATAGCCTGACATGAAACCCTTAAGCGCCAGGTGTACCGTCACCCTCCCTCTCGTATCGAACATTACCAAATTTTTGCAATCGCGACATGGACAGCAAATCTTCGTGCCACCTTTTGTCCTCATATCTCGTTCGGCGACATCAAGAAACTCGTTCAAAGCCATAGCCCAACTCTCTGTCGCCCGATTGTCGTACATCCAACTGCGATCCATCGATCAACACCTACGACACGAAACTAATCAGTTCGATAACCGAAAATCACATCAAATACATATACGAAATGAAAAGAACACTAGCGAGCATTATTACCGAGCGCTAGCGATCTTTTCGGTGATAAATGATAATGGAGAGAGTGGGAGTGAGAGGAGGAGGGAGAGAATGAGAGAGAGCTAGAAATGGGTGAAGAATTAATATGGATGAGGAGGAGGGAGGGAGAGAGTGAGAGGATGAGGAGGAGGGAGAGAGTGAGAGGATGAGGAGGAGGGAGAGAGTGAGAGGAGGAGCAAAAAGATCTAGATCTAGATCTAGATCTAGATCTAGTCCCTCTAGAGCTTAGGGATGAGGGTTGGGGAGAGGGGAGAAGTGGTTTTGGGTTGGGGGGGAAGGGGTGCGGCGGCGGCGGCGGCGGCGGCGGCAGTAGCTGGGGGGGGCGGCGGCGCTTGCTGCTGGCTGGTTGGCGCGCGAGCACTGGCCAGCAGCAAGGGCGCGCTCTGGTTTTATAGTGAGGAGCACCACTGACGGGCTCTTAAAAGGGCACCGTCAGTGATTCATAAGCAACGTATGCACCAAATACCGCTGACGGACGCGAAAGAAACCGTCAGTGAAGACAACCTCTCCACTGACAGGCAGGATTTAAGAGCCCGTCAGTGATATGGCACGTCATATGTTCACCTTTTCACTGACGGGCCACATCGGCGCCCGTCAGTGGATTTGTCATCTCCGCTGACGGGCTCTTAACAAGAGCCCGTCAGTGAAAATGACGCGTCATCTATCCCTCCTGATGTTCATCTCCGCTGACGGGCTATTTTGGCGCCCGTCAGTGGTGCTCCGCACCTTCTGCTTTGCTGCGTTCTCCGCTGACGGGCTATTTTCCGTCCGTCGGTGGAGTTCCCCTCCAGCGACGGACCTTTTTATGCCCGTCAGTGGAGGGGGTTCAGGAGAGGGTCTATCTGTAGTAGTGTATGCGTGAAAGGGACGACGTCCCGATATTTTCGCTTCCCAGTCACAACATCGTCGCTGCTTCGGTGGCGGCACGTGCCATCAACATTCTTGAAGGCACGCTAGGCCACCATGAACTTCGGCGGCTCCAGATCCTAGTAGAGGAAGCAGCCCTCCAGCAGGCCGAGATTTCTGAGAACCGTGCAGGTTCCTCGGCGAGTGCTTGGAGCCGGCGTGTTTCCCCTCCGGGAAACCCACAAGCCGTGGAGCGTCATCACGCCAACCCCGAACGTCATCACCCCGCCGGGTCGGTTCGCAACCGACTCGGACCAAATTGTGACGTGCGAGGGACTATTGTCGCAAGAAACCGCGCTCGACAAGGTGCGGACAAAAAATGCTCACCCTGCCAGATCGGCACGCAATCAACTCGGGCTGGATCGCAATGCGCGGGACATCCTTGATGCCAGACGCAACGCCTGCCGAGACGCAGGGAGGGACAACTGCAGCAGTCACTACGGTGACAGTAGCGACCGCAACGTTACAAGCTGGTGCAGCTCTCCAGCTCCCTCCGGCATGGCCTATGTAGGCCCAAAGGTGTTCGGATCGTGCATCCGCAACGCCGTCTTCCCATCGCGATTCCGAGTTACCAGGATCGACAAGTATACGGGTGAGACTCGGCCAAACATCTGGCTGGCCGACTATCACACAACGTGCAGGACCAGTAGCGGCGATGATTATGTCGCGATTCACTACCTGCCCTTGTTTCTAGCCGATTCACCTCGAGCCTGGCTCACTAGCTTGCCTCAAGGTTGCATCCAATCATGGACCGACCTTGAGACCCTCTTCGTGAATAATTTCCAGGGCACCTACAACAGGCCCAGGAACGCGTGGGATCTCCACGGTTGTACCTAAGAGGAGGGCGAAACCCTCAGATAGTTCCAAGAAAAAGAACTCTCTGCCAGAGGTCTGAGAAGGTGACGTCATCACTGCCTTCTCCAAAGGTGTTCGTAGCACCGACCTCATCCACAAGTCGCGCGTAAGGATCCTCAGACTATGCGTGAACTCTTCGACATCGCTAACAACTTCGCCACTGGTGAAGAATCCATCCGTAGCGCAACCAAGGACGATAAGGGAAAGGACAAGGCTCCCGAGTCTCCCAGAAGGGATGCTCACCCCGAGTCGTCCAGGAAAAAACATAGAAAGCGCAAGGGCAGAGACCTCAGCGTGGCAACACAGCTTTTGAGGAGATGATGAGTCAACCATGTCAATTTCATGGACCAAAATCCAATCACGTCACGCGCGACTTCAATCTCTTGAAAAACTTGAACAAGCCTTCTGTCTCCAACCGGAACAAAAAGGACCCTCCTCCTCCCGAGGAAGGCGACGAGTTCCCAAAGGAGACTACATGTCTCATGATCTTCGGTGGCCCCAACGGTTATGAATCCAAACGACGCCAGAAGATCATGGACCGCGAAGTCAACGCAGCCGAACCGGCTGTCCCTCAGTACCTCCGGTGGTCCGAGTCCATAATTTCCTTTGGCCGCTCGGACCACCCCGACTACATACCTCACCCGGGCAGGTTCCCCTTGGTGGTAGACACAATCGTCAGTGGCATTCGCCTCACCAAGGTCCTCATGGATGGAGGGAGTGGTCTGAACATCCTCTACGTTAAGACCTTGGACGACATGAAGATCCCCCGATCAGAAATCAAGCCTACCGGTGCTCCCTTCCACGGAGTCGTCCCGGGCAAGATGACAAGTCCACTCGGGCAAATCAGCTTACCCGTCACTTTCGACACTCCAAACAACTTCCGGACTGAGTCCCTCACCTTTGAGGTCGTCGACTTCTTAGGCTCGTATCACGCCATCCTGGGACGTCCCTCCTACACCAAATTCATGGCTATTCCCAGCTATGTCTACTTGAAGCTTAAAATACTGGGTCCCCACGGAATAATAACGGTGCAAAGCAGCTTCTAGCATGCTTACGCGTGTGACCTGGAAAACTGTAACCTTGCCGTGGCCCAAATCGTTGCAGCCGAGCTTGACAACCTCAAGTCGGCCGTGGTCGAGGAAGCACCCCTGACTAAAAAAGCTTCAGCAGTGACATCTTTCCAGTTGGCGAAGGACACCAAGGCAATCTAGCTCAATCTGGAAGACCCCTCCAAGATGACGCAGATCAGGACTGCGCTCAGCGACAAATAGGAAAACATGCTCAACAGCTTACTTCGCGATAACCGGGACATCTTTGCATGGACTTTTTCGGACATGCCGGGAGTACCGAGGGAGGCTGCCGAGCACTCTTTGAATGTCCGGCCAGACGGCAAGCCGGTTAAGCAGCGCCTGCGTCGCTTTGTCGAGGATAGGCGTAGGGCAATAGGAGAAGAGATAGCCAAGCTACTGTCAGCTGGTTTTATAAAAAAAGTATATCATCCCGACTGGTTAGCAAACCCAGTCCTTGTTCGCAAAAAGAATAGAAAATAGAGAATGTGCATGTCCCAAGATCCTTTCACACTACCTCGCATCGACCAAGTGATCGACTCCACAGCCGGTTGTGATATTTTATGTTTTCTCGACGCATACTCGGGCTACCATCAGATCAAGATGAAGGAAGATGATGAAATGAAAACTTCGTTCATTACCCCATTCGGGGCCTTCTGCTACGTCTCCATGTCTTTCGGCCTCAAGAACGCCAGCACTACGTACCAACGGTGCATGCAGCGCTGCTTTCAAGAACAGACCAGCAGGAACGTGCAAGCCTACGTCGACGATGTGGTGGTCAAGTCCAAGAAAAAAGAAGATCTCCTAACCGACTTAGGGGAAACCTTCTCCAACCTTAGGCGTTTCAGCATGAAGCTCAACCCAGAAAAATGCGTGTTCGGAGTACCTTCGGAAAAGTTACTCGGTTTCATCGTTTCCGAATGAGGAACTGTGGTTAACCTGGAGAAGATCGACGCCATCATCAGAATGGGTCCACCAAAAAGCCTCAAAGATGTCCAACGGCTCACCGGGTGCATGGCGGCTCTCAACTGATTCATCTCCCGACTCAGCAAAAAAGCCCTGCCCCTCTACAAGCTAATGAAGAAGTCGGACACCTTCGTCTAGACACCGGAAGCTCAAGACGCTCTCGACGGGTTAAAGAAATTCTTGACCACACCCCCAGTGCTGGTCTCCCCAATGCCCGATGAACCGCTGCTCCTCTATATTGCAGCAACTACCCAGGTGGCCAGTACCGTCTTGGTCGTCGAACGCTCTGAGCCCGGCCACATCCAAAAGGTTCAGCGCCCAGTATACTTCATCAGCAAAGTGTTGTCCGAGTCCAAGGCTGTAACATCCTGATTTTCAGAGATTTTCAAAATCCTTTTATCAAAAATCAGAGCTAGAAAATTTTGTTGTTTACTCTCGAGTTAATTAAAGCTTAATTGAAATTTCACAAATTGGACCGGGGTTAATTTGAGTTAATGCAAGTTGAGTTGGAGTTGTTTTCAAACTTGGAATATGTCTCTAGAGTTTTTCTCAGAATTTTCAGAGTTCGCCATCCCTTTCTCCTTTCCTTTATGGCCGCCATCCCGGCCCATCTCCTCTCGGAATCCCGCTGTCTCATTTCCTCCAGACGTTCCGGCGAGTGTTTGCATAGCGCAGCATGTGTCGCTGCATCTGTTTTAATAGGATTTGGGGCCAAATCCCTTTCCCTCTCCCTCATATAAATACCCCACACCCCTCCCACCTCTTCCCCACTCCCCCAAACCCTTTTCCCACGAAACGATAGCCCCCAAACCCCCCAAACAGCCGCCACCCCCCTCTTTGCTCCCGTGCAGTTTCTGAACAGCACATTTTGCCTCAGTGTTTTCCCAATTCCTGTCGTCTCAAACATCTTTTGGCAAATCCCTTTGGTGAGATTGTTCTTAACCTTTCTCTCTACCTCTCTGCAAAATTTGGTGAAGATTCAATGGTGCAATCACTGGGAAATCTCTAAATACTAACGTGCTGTTTGCACCCAGATTTTCTGCGTGTGCATCTAGATTGGAACGACGCCCTCGTCAGCTCGGACCTCCTTTTCAAGATTCATTCAGTGGGATCCTGGCTAATGTTGTCAAGATCATCTCCACAAAATTTGAAGAAAATCCAATGGTCCAATCTCCGGAAAATCAAGTTTCTTTGTGCTGCTGTTCATGTCCAGATTTGATTACAGAAACAGTAGCTCGGCATTATCACCTCCTTTGCAGTTGATTCGGTGAGTCTATCATCAATCCCTTCAGTCAAGTTATTCCTTAGGTATCTGTAAACACCTCTGTAAATTTTCTCCTTGATCCATATAGCCGTTTGGTGGGAATTGATCTGTCTCCGACGTGCTGTCCGCGGATGTCCAGATTCGATCTGCAGACCACCTAATTTGTCTGATCTTTCCCCGTTGACTCGGTAAGAATTATCCAAAACCCTTTGGTAGGATTGTGCCTCTGTATGTCTAGTTTCTAACCCAATTGGCGGATCACGATTTTGTTGAGCGAGCATCGTGCAACAACCAAAACCGTCCGGTCTGTCCAGAACCAATCTATAATCCGTTCCAACCGTTTTGTGTTGCGAATGTCGCCACCACCCATCTTGTTAATCTCCAATCATCTTGTGATGCATCATGGCATTGTTTCCCGTCATTAATTCTTGTTTGAAAGCACTCGCATATTCATATGTTCATGTCTAATAATTTTGATGATTGTTTTTATCATCCAATTGAATAGTATGTTATGTAGCATATAGTTACCTATTGTTATATGTATGATTGTTATATATTTCTTTCTTTTCCTTTAATGGAAGTATCGACATAATGTTGTGCAAAATATAAAGTTATTATATGTATAGGTGATTCCTGTTTTAACTAATAGTGTTGTAAAATATTTAGCCATAATGGTAACCTCTGTGTATAATATGGTTAAGATCACACACATGTCTCATATTTGTTCGATGCATTTCATGTGGTTTACATATGCAGCTATGTGTATATATTTATGCATATATACATAGGCTAATCCATGTTTTAGATAATAATCCGTCATGCAATGGTTGACACATTATTTTATTCATGTGTATAATTTAATTGTTTGTTTAAACACGATTAAGTTGCACATGTTCAATATGACTTTATGTGGCATAATCATGTAGTTGCATATAGAGATATATATATATAATTAGACTTAATATTGTTGACAATCTACATGTTGGAATAATAGTCCCTTACTGAGTTATTATTATTTAATCATATCGTATGTTAGTTGATGGACATATAATATGTATGTACTAGTATGCATAGCTTGATATCTTATGTTACACTTTCATAAGGTGGTGTATACTCACACATACATGGTTAATCTTTAGGTATCGATTATAATATATGCATATATGTTGCTAATAATCATTCTTTACTAAAATATGGTTATTGTTATGTGTAGTATGTGTAGGTTGATTGCTGCATTGTATATACACAATAGCATGATTAGAGTTAATGTTATGTCATAAATTACATAATATGTATGATGCATGCATAAATTGCGTAATATATATGATGCATGTGATGTAGATGCTAGTTGTTATTTGGTCATATAGTTTAATCACCATTTACATTATTAATGATTGTTATTAGATTGTGACTGCACGATTATATGTTTGGTGCTATGCTATGCCTTGCCTAATTTCTATTTCATGCCTAGTCTATCTAGTTTGTTACATGATGTTAATTATATGTTGCATGGTAGTTCATATAGATTGTCATGTCGTCTATTATCATTTCTTGCCAACTAGCATGCCAGGACCTCGCTTGTTTACTAGTATGATGGGTCATATTTGTTTTACTAGTATGTCGGGTTTCCATGTTTAATCATATGGTTGTGCTATTGTTGTCATCGACCATATCATGTTCCTAGTTGCATATCTATCCCTATCTCGCATATAGATTAACTTTAATCATTTGACATGCAAATTCTATCCTCCATAAATTTATCCTTTTTCCAGAATGATCTGATCTGGAAGACCATCTTTCGAGTATATGTACTCTATCTGGTTGAGATATATAATCTCACACCTCCCTAGTTGTCTTTTGACAATCCTATCCCTTCGCCTTGCCCTTTGACACCTATCCAACCTTGCTAGCTCTATTCTTCTGGTATTTTCATTTGATATTTAATTTGGATTTATATTTATTTGCCTTGCACTCTATTGCTGTTGCCACGAATAGGAAGTAGCGAAGTTGGGTAAGGTCAAGTTCCTGCAGAAGAAAACCAACTCGTCAACGAAGGCATGCCCCCTTTTCTTGATCATGTTGATCCTATATTTTTAAAGTCATTATATTTTATTGTTTATAAACATGCATGCTGTTTTAATCCAGTAGCTAGCGTGTCGATTGACACACCTTTACCTTTCCGCTTGTCGCCATGTTTACTTGATACCCTGAGTAGATTAGTAGGTTTTATTCTGAATAGAGTAGAGAATGCTTAGCCATGCTTGAAATATATCCTGCGGTTTTTTTTGAATTGCCTCTACGAAGGAATGAATTTCATATCGATGATCCTTGTTGGAACCTGTTGAGCTCGCTGAGCTAGGGCCGGATGCCCGATGTTTCCCTCTCTCTCTGTTCTTCCTATTCTACTCTGGGTGAAACTTACCATCTAATATGGTGCGGGCGGCAGCTGAATCAGTGTTGAAGGAGCATATGGTTGCCTACCCGCAGAAGGCCAGTTTAAATGAACCATTTGTTGTCCGTACCGCATAAGGCCCGAAGTCATGTAATTGGAGAATTGTGTCAACAGTACAACCACATGCTATATGGGCACTGGCTTGGTCAAGTAGGTTAGTCAGCCTTTGGTGTCGATGTTGCCGTACCGCAGAAGGGGTGGACGTAGCTACGAGGACCCTCGGCACAGATGGGGGGATCGGAGGGTGGGGACGTACTCTCAACTCCGAGCCAGACCCGGTGGGCATGTCACATCAGAGGGGGATCTAGCTAAAAGACCTCGTCACAATCTCCCTGCCGGTACACCGATGGGTGTGTACTATGCTGGTGACGGCCAGTGGCAACAAGACGAGATTGTGTCATGTGGGTAAAGTGTACACACTCTGCAGAGTTAAAACTAATCGATTAGCCGTGTCCACGGTTATGGACAGCACATGACTCATTATTGATGAAAAAGGACCTGTCCCTCTCCCCCTTGCTATTTTCCTCTACCCATTTGCTGATGAATCCTATGGTCGAGCTAAGGCGGGAGTCCTTGCTCGAATATGTTGGTCGTGGACCACACCTGTTGAAAAACAACCCTGATAATAAAACTTGGTTTTTATCAAAATGCTGCCCTCGAATCTATTATAGTAATTCAACTAAAAGTTGCTTTACGCAAATAAACCATAGAGCCTTCCTTTGAAGCCTTGCATGTAGTATGGTAGGACCATCTGCCGCCAGGTGGCTTGCTGAGTACGTGAAGTACTCATCGAGCATATTGTTTATTGGACGTGTTCAGATATCTATGAGGACGATGAAGACTATGAGGTATCTTCTACGTCAATGCTGAGGTTTAGGTCACGTGGCCTCCGTCGACTACCTGTGGTTGAGATGGAGACATCTTCGTTTTATTTTCCGCTGTGTTTCTGAATGGTAAGGGACATAAGTCCTACTTACTTTATTTAGTCAAATCGCTGCTATAACTCAATTGTTTATGTTTCTAAAATATTTCGTGATGTGTGCAGTGATATCATTCGCCTGTGTTCATCAGCTTGATCCTGGACTGATGAGGAGATACACAGGGAGGGTCTGGAAGTTAAGTCTGGATCCTCACAAAGGCGAGGTACCCACAAATACAGAAGATCATCTACACGGTGTTCATAACATCTCGGAAGCTAGTCCACTACTTCTAGGGACACCCTATTACGGTGGTCAGTTCCTTCCCGATCACGGACGTCATCAACAACCGCGATGCCACAGCAAGGATTGCTAAATGGGCAATGGAACTCATGGCATTCAGCATAGTTTACACCCCCGCACGGCCATCGAGTCTCAGGCTCTTGCCGACTTCATGGCCGAGTGGACAGGAGTCCAGTCTCCACCATCTATCGTCGACCTCGAACATTGGACTCTCTACTTCGACGGCTCGCTAATGCTTCAGGGCGCGGGGGCTGGCATAGTGCTTATCTCCCCGAAAGGAGAACATTTGAAATACGTGCTGCAAATCCACTTCCCGGCGTCCAACAATGTCACCGAATATGAAGCTTTGCTACATGGCCTACGCATTGTGAACTCTCGCCCGCGGAAACTCCGAACTAGTAGTGAGGCAAGTCATGAAGGATTGGTCATGCAGAGACCCGACCATGGAAGCCTACTGCCAAGATGTGCGCAAGCTTGACGCCAAGTTCGACGGCCTTGAAATCACGCAGTCCTCCGCCGAGACAACGAAGCTGCAGACGCACTCGCCAAGCTGGGGTCCTGTTGGGATGTCGTCCCGGCTGGAGTTTTCCTCCAGGAGTTGCATGTTCCTTTCATCCAAGCGGACACGGTGCCCGAGATCATCGAATCTCACCCTGACGAACCTGATAGCACTCAGCAGCCACCTCAAGAAGTTCTAATCATCGATCCCGACTGGACAGCGCCTTTCCTCGACTACCTCCTTCGGGACGCACTCCCACTGGATCAAACCGAGGCGTGGTGCCTTGCAAAGTGTGCTAAGGCCTACATCGTGATCAACGGCGACCTGTACAAGAAGAGCATCTCCAGAATTCTTCAGCAATGCATACCTCAAGAACAGGGGAAGCAACTACTGTAGGATATTCACTCGGGAATCTGTGGACATCATGTGGCGCCGAAGTCGTTAGTCGGTAAAGCCTTCCGACAAGGTTTTTACTGGCCGACTGCCGTCTCTGATGCTGAGCACATCGTGCGCACTTGCGAGGGATGCCAGTATTTCACCCGGCAGACACACTTGCCGACCCAAGCTCTTCAAACCATCCCGATAACGTGGCCTTTCGCCGTTTGGGGGTCTGGACATGGTTGGTCCCCTCAAAAAGGCTCCCGGGGGCTACACACACCTCTTTGTCACCGTCGACAAGTTCACCAAATGAATTGAAGCCAAGCCAGTAGCCACAATTACTGCCGAGAAAGCCGTCGAGTTCTTCTTGGACATCGTCTACCGTTTCGGCATCCCCAACAGCATCATCACGGACAATGGCACTCATTCACCGTGGCACCTTGCTCCGATTCTACGATGATTACAACATTAGCCTCAACTTCGCGGCCGTGGCACACCCACGCACGAATGGGCAGGTTGAGCGTTCCAATGGTCTTCTTATGCAAGGCATCAAAACTCGGATCTGCCAACGCCTAAAGAAGTTCGTGGGTAAGTGGGCAGCCGAGTTACCTTCAACACTCTGGAACCTCCGGACTACCCCCAACCGGTCAACCGGATACACCCCGTTCTTCATGGTCCATGGAGCCGAGGCCGTATTGCCAACTAACTTGGACTACGGGTCCCCGCACACTCGCGCCTATGATGAAGACCAGTCGGAGGAAGCAAGACAGGACGACATTGATCAGCTTGAGGAAGCAAGAGAAGTCGCTTTACTTCGGTCGGCCAAGTACCAGCAGGGCTTATGGCGCTATCACAGCCGACACGTCCGTGGGCGCGTATTCAACATTGGTGACTTGGTTCTGCGCCGAGTCCAGTCCAGCAGAGACATGCATAAACTCTCCCCACCATGGGAAGGCCCGTACGTGATCGCCGAAGTGCTACGCCCCGGGTGCTTACCGACTGAAGGACAGCAATGGCAACGTCATCACCAACGCATGAAACATTGAACAGCTACGTCGTTTCTATACTTAACACTCTGTACTTTGATATTTCGGACAACACGAATAAACATTTTTTTCGTGCCACTTGAACAAGTCTTGGAGTTCCCGACTGACTCGCTTATGGCTACGCATAGCAACCACTCGGATCTTACACCCTCTAGGTGGGCCCAGTCGCACTCGATCTTTTCATTTGAACAAACTATTTTAGTACTATGTAGACAATCCAATGTTAACTCTTTGCTCTCGATCGCTGGTTTATGCCACAACCCTATGCTACACGGGACACAGCCCACAGCTAATCTTTACGTAAAGGGGGCTATAATGGGTCTGCAAGAGCACACACACAAAGGATTAACATGCACAGGAACGAATCTTTTGCGAAGGAAATCTATAAACTTAACGATAAGTTCATTACAAAATATGCATAACAAACAGTCACTCGTCTTCCCGAGCAGCTAACCTACATGTTTCTGATTACTTACAGCCCAACATGGTTGACGAGGGACTTAGCCGTGGCTTCTACCTCATCCATTAGCCCGGGCACGACTTCGTCAGGGAACATCAGCGGCATACCCCTCCCCGATTGCTTCCATGTCAAGCAACGGGTAGTGGGACTTAGCCACGGCAAGAGATAGTATGGCTCTGGTCTCCGTGGCCTCCTTCTCCAGCTGCCTTGCCCGGTCGGGAGCCCATCGCAATCGCTCCACGATCACATCCGCGCGCTCCGAGACCGCTCGTCCTCCCACAAGGCGCTGCAGGCTATCCGACCGGCCGCCTTCAACGACTCAGCCGAGTCACTGACCTCCTGGAGCTGGATCTGGAAAGCTGCCAGTACAAGACAAAGGAGTTAGCAGAACGTTCAAAGGACTCCGACTAACCAAGACCCGAGGTGTAGACTTACCGACGGCGGAGTCAGCGGACCTTTTTGTTCGCCGCCTCGACGGTCTCCAGAGCCCGCCACGAAGACGGTGGCCTCGCTCTCCCAACTGCCCGACCCGAGCCCTCTCCGCATCGAGCTCCTCTCGAAGCTTGGAGGCCCTCTCTTCAGCGGAGGTAAGCTGCTCGACGCGAGCCCTCTCCGTATCGAGTTCCTCTCGAAGCCTGAAGGCCCTCTCTTCGGCAGCGGCGAGTTGCTCGGCGCAGGCCTTCATCACCTCAAGCTCCTCCTTGAGCTTGGAGTTTTCGTCTTCCACAGCTACAGGAAAGCAGGTCAGCACCAACAGACGGAAATGATCAAAAGAGACCTAGACTCCGTACCTCGAGCCCGGATGGCCTCCTGGCGAACGTCCCTCTTCAGGGATTCAATCTCGCTCTCCTGGACAAGCACTTGATTCTTCGTCGCCTGGAGGGTACCCTTCAGATTGTCCCACTCGGCCTTACGCTGGCCGAATCGCTCGAAGGCCGGGAGCTGCTCTTGAAGGAACTCAGTCTTGTCCCGAGATCGCTTGGCCAAGTTCTGCAAGGAAAGAGTGGAGAGAGATAAGACACTCGGATTAGCAAAGAAGACATCAAGGATCCTCCGCCCGACTATCCTAATCGGCCAAAGGCTTGGGGGCTACACCCTCTGGGTACACTGATCGTGCCCCCAGATAAAAACTATGAAAAAGAGAAGAACCCTCCCCCCGACTATCCTAGTCAGCCGAAGGCTCGGGGGCTACACCCTCTGGGTGCACTAACCGTACCCCCAGAGCGAAAACCGCAGAACACGAGAAAGGAAAAACGTGTACCTGCATCAGCGGCAGGAGCTTCC
This sequence comes from Stipa capillata, assembly GCA_019208055.1. Classification (NCBI taxonomy): domain Eukaryota; kingdom Viridiplantae; phylum Streptophyta; class Magnoliopsida; order Poales; family Poaceae; genus Stipa; species Stipa capillata. The sequence goes on from JAGXJF010001285.1 coordinate 89,287, forward strand.
CGTTGACCAAGTTGGCACTCTCCCAGATCGCCTTCATCAGTGTCGGCAGCTCCTCCCCGAGATTGTTAGCGGCGCCAAACTCCTCCTCCCACTCGCCCGCTTCCCGAACGTCATCTATCTCCCGGAAGACTGCGCTGGGCCTCAAGGGGTCCGACTGCCGGATCCGCAGAGGCTGGAGGGGAACCAAAATGGGAGGGGAACAAACAAATGGCAAATAAAAGGAAATTCTACAGAAGACAAAGCAATGACATAAGTGCTAGATTGACTTCATGCCTTCAGACAAGAACAGAGTTAAATGTGAGATATGATTGTGATTGAACTTGGATAACAAGAATAGTAGGAATCTATGATTCTTCAGTTCATCTTGAACTACTGCATGCTTCACAAAGAATCAAATAGTTTCCCCTGGGAACAGGACATCAGCACTACGATATGAACAGCTAAGCAGTACGAGCAGTAACCTACGATGGCCTCGTCCTTCTCTGGCAGGACGGTGCCCTCCAATCGCACCTCCCGGTCAGTCCTGTGCACGATCTCAAGGGCCACGACCCTCCCGCCAAGGCGTAGCAAGACCTCGAGGTGATTCGCTCTCAAAGCTCAATGGCCGTGGGCGCGTGTCCTTGCCCGGGGGGCGGCCGTAGATGGCGTGAAGCAGCTTCCACTCGTCACCTGTGATCAGTCTATACAGCTCGACGCCGTCCAATCCGCAGATGGAAGCGCAGAGGTGGCCGCTCGTGATGCCAAGCTGCCAGAGCACGTCAGGGTCGGAGGAGCGTGGGTTGTGCAATCTGGCGGGTATTGCCCGAGGCGACGTCGAGCACGAGGACGCCAGTGGACAACGACGTCTTCCAAAAGATAAACTCCAGTCAGAGAAACCACCGGAGGGAGGGAGGAGGAAGAGGAGAAGTGGGAGGCTCACCGGGGAGAAGTAGCCGTCCCCGCGTAGTCGCCGTCATCACCGCGCTTGCCGTCGCTCGCTCGGCTGTCGTGCTCGCCGTCACACACAGAGGCCGCGGGGGATTGATTCCACGGGTGGGATGGGGAGTTTTTTTCTCCCTGGTGGACCGACGTGGTTTGGGCCGAAAAATTCCTCATCCCGGCCCAAACCAAATGCACAATGGGCCAATCACGGGAATTCTCCCCGGTCGGGCTGATCCACAGGGATTAGGCCAGGATCTGGGCCGAGATCGGGCCAACCAAACAAGGCCTTCGGCGGAAGCGCCTCGTCGATGGTGGCTCAGTAGGGCCTCATCTATGTTGAGCATTATAAGGTCGGCCCCATCTACGCTTTTTTTCCGGCTGCATGATCTGTCAGGGAGCACTAGGATGAAGATGCAAGACGAAAGGACAAGGCAAGAAGGAAGCAGAAAATAAGTTCAAAAAGAAGAAGGAAGCAGGAAAACAAAATAGAGAGACTTACAAAATGAAAAAAAGTCTTATTTAATTGGAGGTGTGGGTCTACCAAGACATGTGGCCTTCTCTTATTGGCCATACACAGTAGTGTCTCACTGCAGGTGAGCCAGACTCTATTTTAGTTACCTCTACTCAGAAAATGATTGTGTAGGCATGTGTGTTTCATTGGTCAAAATAATTTAAATAAACAGTGGCGTAGGGTTGCCTATGTCATAGCTCTCGATATCGGTGATAGCTTTATTTTGTCGCGACATTGCAGCACCGTGATAACCGTGAATTGAAGCGCCGCATGTCGTTAGACGTGTTTCATGGATAATTTGGACCAATTGGTCTTACTTAACGTTGGGTTTGGGGCCAAGCCCTACCACCACCTAATTTTCGTTTACCAGCATCGTGCAATTTAGGCTGAAAAAAATGACCAAATATTGGTCTATCTACGATTCACGAATACAAGGATGTTAAGTCACAGCCAACGAAATCACCATTTAGCCTTCCCCCAATCCAAACAGCCCTAAATGGTATTTCAAGTCCACGCATCCTACACTCGTTCTGTGGCGATGCGTTGCTTGCTAGGTTGAATCGATCTATCTATCAATCATTCCAGGGGCCAAGTTGGGTCCGATGGTTGGGCTGTGCTGTCTGCTGTACACCGTGGATACAAGTGGAAGGTGTTGATAGGTACGAAAGCACGGAAGAAAGCAATCCATTCATGTGGTTGGTTGTTCGTTGAGACGTAACGATCACGTTTTAACAGGAGAACTATCACATCGCGTACGCTCGTAGTCTCGTAGGTTTTCCACCTGTAAACGGTGCAGTACTCTTCTCTCTGCTCCAAGTCATCCCATTTGGAATTCCTGAACAGTTTCGACGACCGGTCACCTAATCTAGTGTTGCACAGATATCAAATTGGCAAGAGGGCCTCAGTCGGCAGGACGCCCTCCCAGTAACATGAGGATATACTACTTCCTATCTTCTCTCCTGTTTCCGCTATTCTTCTCCAACCCGAGTGGTCTCTTTTGATTGCCACAGCCGGCAAGGGGAGGGGGACACCTTAACCCCCGTGATCAAACATTGGTACAAAGCTGAGACCACAAATCCTAGTCGGCGTGGCGGCTTTTTTATTGATCGTTATGGTTATGTAGAATAATGTGGGTTTTTGATAAAGAGAAAATTTTCTTCTCTATTGTAGGTTATTGCATTGGCTCTGTTTGTGTCTTTGCTCCAACGGCTGGAGGACCGGGAGCTTGTGACGGCACTCACACATAACTAGAGCAGGTGGCTAGGGAGGTGTTAACCCAGCATGGATGGTGGTCTAGACTTCGATCGACGTTCCTCCACCCTAGTGTCTTTTTCCTTTTGTCTTTGGCTTACTTTCTTCTTTGTGACTTGGTGGTTTTGGTTATGTACATCCTCGCATGTAGAGGCTGGAGGTTGAACTTGTGTGGTTATATCATCTTGATCCGACAACAAACAATCTAAGTGAAGCTTCCGTTATCAAAAAGATATCAAACATTAGTGCTCATTGATAATTTCTAAGATTAAGTTGGAATGAAATGGTGCGGTTAATTTGACATGAGTCGTGTAGCGGTTGATCTATACCCCGTTGTAAAGACAATCCAGGGCCGACCTAGAAAATTGAAGATAAAAGGGGCCAACTCAACAATGTACTGTAACACAATTAATAAAGGGGACAAAACAGCATAAATGCAAATAAAATCCTTGAAGTATAGACGGATATAACCGCAATTTCTGCATCATGGGGGAGCAATGGCCCTTGCCAGTTCCCCCCTAGCATATGCTTTAAAATAACTCCTCCGAGTTTCCCTCTTTTCCATCTCTGCTTCGTTCTTATTTTGGGTTTGACTGTTGGATTGAACATAGTGGAAGGTTTTGTTTTGCTGTGTGTGTGTTATGATCTCAGAAGGAATAGGTCAACAATTGAAGGCTTCTCGCTTGCTAGGATTCTTGCTGCTTTTTTTTGGCTTACCATTGGCATCTGCTTTCTGAACTCAAAACAAAGATGATCAAGAAAGCTAGCCGTAAAAATCACAGGGAAAGGATTCCTTTTTTTATATTGTGGAATTTGGACCAAGTGATCAGAAAGAGGGTTGACAATTACTTTACTCATCACTCTTCAGTAAATTGAAACAAAGAAAGAAAGAAAAGATGGACAGAAAGAAACAAAAGGACAGAAAGAAGTAAGTTATCTGATCATTATGACTTCTAAAATACCCCTACGAACCTCGCAAAAAGAATGCTCCTATGAAATGTTGTATTACAAACTCCTGAATCCGGATTGAAAATTTCAAACAAAACAGACATTTAATTGCAGCATTAAACTTCCATATAGGATTTAGGGTTGGCAATTCTCCCCGGTCAAGAGTGACAACTCCTTTTCTCGGAGAGAAAGAAAGAAAGAAAAGGCAAAAGAAGAATGAAATAAAAAGTTGTTTCATTATTTTTTTAATTTATAAACACCCCTCTAAAATATTTATTTTATATTACAAAAATGTCACTACTACAGATACCATTTAACGGGACGCCCCTTGTACAAACGGCAACCGGGAGACGTCTGTACAATTCTTATCACAGACGGTTCCCAACACGAACCGTCTGTACAAATCACGACCAAGGATGGCGAACAAGCGGGATGGCACAATATAGACGGTTCGCACGTGGAACCGTCTATACAATAATACAGACGGTTTCCAACTGCAGCTGTCTACACTGGATATCACAGTACAGACGGCTCTCAACAAGGACCGTCTGCACTAATGCCATAGATGGTCCCAGTTGAACCCATACAGTACAGACGGCTCCCAACCGGTACCGTCTGTACTAATGCCACAGACGGTCCCAGTTGAGAGCCGTCTGCACTAACCCACACAGTACAGACGGCTCCCTACCGGAACCATCTGTGTTATTTGTACAGACGGTTCCCTACTTGGAGCCGTCTGTACTAAGCACACTCCCTCACTCCCACTCCCAGCCGAGCTTCATGACCTCCGGCATCTCGAGCCGCCCGCAAGCGCCGCCGCCGACCGGAGCTCATGCTGCCCGCCAGCGACCTCCCCAAGCCGCCGCCGCCACCCGCCGACGCTCTCTCTCCCGCCGCCAGGCCAGCCCCCCGAAGCTTCCCCGCCGCCGGTGGCCTCCACCTCGCCGCCACCTGCCTCGCCCCGCCGCCTCCCGGTAAGCCGCCGCGCTCCACGCTCCCTCCTCCGTCCGCCGCCGCAGTCCCGCGCCACCGCCGCTTGCCGCCGCCCACGGTGCTCGATCGAGCTCGGCCGGCGTCCCGGCCGACCGCCGGCCCTCAGGCTAATTAAGCCAAAAAAAGAAATGAAAATATGACCAATGGGACCCACCTGTCAGGATCTACTATTTTTTGAATTTATTTATTTATTTATTATTTTTACTGAGAAAAAGATCAAAAAGAGTATTTAAATATTTAAATCTTATAAAAATCATAAAAAATTCATTATTAGTCAGAAAAATGCAAATAATATATCAAAATGTTCAGAAAAATAAGATCTATGTAATTATGTCATTTTCATTCGTGTTTGCATTGTAGAAAAAATAAAATTGACTAAAAACTCAAATTAGGGTTTCCAGAACCGCCGGAGAAATTCGGATCGCGATATTTTGAGCGTCCGGACTCCGATTAAATTGATTACATTTATATTAGTCTTTATTTTATGTCCTCTATTCCATGACATGCATTTCATCTCATGCCGATGTTCCGCATTTTGATATTTATGTTTATACCCTTAAACCCTTAAATTGCAGTACGATTTCTACATAAGCTCCTTTTTTTCGATGAGAGCTAGGTGGCTTTCTTTTATTAGGTCAATTTAACACTAATTCTCCTTGTTGTGCAGCGCATGTAGCCAGATGGATCGGGTGTGGATGTACGGTTCTCGTACGAACCAAGCGTACCTTGATGGTGTGACGAATTTTCTTAGAGTTGCCGAGGAGGATAGGTTGAAGAAGGGTGTTGAATTTACATATTATCCTTGTTGCGATTGTAGAATGAGAGATCATTTCTCAGACATAACTCAGCCCTACAGATCCAAGCGCACTTGATTATTAGGGGCTTCAAACCGGACTACACGTGTTGGACCAAACATGGTGAAGAGCAGAACATGTTACACGAAGACGTTGGCATCGTCGAGAACCCGAAGTCAACGAAAGGAGAGAAGATGACGACGAAGTAGGTGCAGACGATGATTGTGGCCGCCATGAGGAAGTAGGTGCAGACGATGATTGTGGTGGCGTAGAGGACGATGATAGGTTGGATCAGATGCTGCGCGATGCTGACGTGAACTTTAATACTGAAAGAGACTTAAACAAGTTCATGTACTTGATTGAGGACTCAGAAAAACCTTTATTTCCGGGTTGCAAGCCGAAATACACAAAGCTGTCATCCGTGCTCGAGCTGCTTAAATTGAAAGCAAGCTATGGTTGGTCAGACAAGAGTTTCACGGCGCTCCTAGGTCTCCTCTCGGAGATGCTTCCAGATGGTAATGAGCTGCCCAAAACACATACCGAGCAAAGCAGGTGGTTTGTCCACTGGGGATGAAGGTAGAAAGGATACATGCATGTCCGAACGACTGTATCTTGTACCGTAATGAATTATCGAACTTGCGTTCATGTCCAGTGTGCAAAGCATCTCGTTACAAGCGTAAGAGTCAACCAGACGACGGCGAGTCTTTCATCGAGCCAAAGAAAGGAATTCCTGCTAAGGTGGTGTGGTATCTGCCCGTAATTCCGCGTCTGAAGCGTTTGTTTGCGAACCCAAAAGAGGCCAAATTGTTGTGCTGGCACTCGGAGGACCGTAAGAAAGATGGAAAGCTAAGACACCCTGCCGATTCCGCGCAGTGGAGAAACATCGACATGATCTTCGAACACTTCGGTGCGAAGCCGAGGAATATAAGGTTCGCGTTGAGCACGGACGGAATGAATCCTTTCGGCAACATGAGCAGCCGGCACAGCACTTGGCCAGTTGCTCTTAGTATGTACAACCTACCACCTTGGCTGTGTATGAAGCGAAGTACATCATGATGTCACTGCTTATCCAAGGGGCGAAGCATCCTGGGAATGATATTGACGTCTACCTAAGACCTTTGGTGGAAGATCTGAAAACACTGTGGAATGAAGGGGTACAAGTATGGGATGCGTACAAACAAGAGAACTTCACCCTACACGCCATGTTGTTGTGCATGGTCAATGATTTGCCTGCCCTACGTAACCTTTCAGGCCAGAGTAAAGAACCAGACAAGGCTTGCCCTCAGTGCTTGGATGGTACCGCGAGTAGGTGGCTAGCCCACTCCCGTAAGACGGTGTTCATGCACCACCGTAGGTTCCTTAAGAGGAATCACCCGTACCGCAATATGAAGGAACAATTTGACGGGACGAGGAGAGAGCTTTATGTCCAAGGCATTACAGCGGACAAGAGGTGTACAATATGGTTAAGGATATCGATGTTGTCCTTGGAAAGAGTGGTAAAAAAGTGAAGGCCAGCGGCATGTGGAAAAAAAATCAATATTTTGGGAGTTATCCTACTGGCAGCACCTTGAAGTTCGCCACTGCATCGACGTTATGCACGTAGAGAAGAACGTGTGTGATAGCCTGATTGGTCTCTTACTTAATATTCCAGGGAAGACGAAGGACGGCCTCAACGCACGTCTCGACTTAGTAGACATGAAGATCAGGCCCAAGTTGGCACCTGAGCCCTCCCAACAAGGCAGAACAAGGCTTCCTCCGGCCTGCTATAACCTGAAAAAGGCCAAGAGGACCGAACTCTGCCGGTGCTTGCAAGGTGTGAAAGTTCCATCCGGTTACTCCGCCAACATCTCGAAACTTGTTTCGATGGAAGATCTAAAATTAGTTGGTATGAAGTCCCATGATTGCCATGTGTTGATGACACAGATACTTCCTGTTGCAATCCGAAATATCCAGCTGACCTATCTCCGAGACACAATCATTAGGCTATGTTACTTCTTCAATACAATCTCTCAGAAGGTCATCGATCCCGAAGCACTAGATGTGTTGCAGGCCGATGTGGTGAAGACATTATGTCACCTTGAGATGTACTTTCCTCCATCATTTCTTGATATCATGGTCCATGTTACCGTCCACCTCGTGAGAGAGATAAAGATCTGTGGACCGGTATTTCTACGTCAGATGTACCCGTTTGAGCGGTACATGGGAATTCTCAAACAGTACATACGAAATAGATCTCGTCCAGAGGGCAGCATCGTCGAACACAACCGAAGAGGTGGTCGAGTTCTGTATCGATTACATGGAATAGCTCAAACCAATAGGTGTGCCTACGTCTCGCCACGAGGGGAAACTGGATGGCAAAGGGACCATAGGAAGGAAAACACTCATTCCTGACTACGCGTCGTTATCTCAAGCCCATTTCGCAGTCTTGCAACACATGACTGAAGTAGCCCCGCATATCAACATGCATAAGGACGAGCTACGGAGAGAGAATCCAGGCCGTACGGAGGCTTGGCTTACCAGACAGCACAACCGCAGCTTCAACAACTGGTTGCGGGTTTGAAGTACTAATAGTACAACAGAGGAGAATATTGGCTGGTTGGCTAGATGGTCAAGTCACACAATCCTAAAATTTGAAGCATATGACATAAATGGGTACACCTTTTATACCAGAGCACAGGATACGAAGAGCACGGTACAAAATAGCGGTGTCCGCATAGATGCCTTTCAGGACAAACGTGGGGTGTGTGCGTACTATGGGTACATTGAGGAGATCTGGGAACTCGATTATGTACGCTTCAAGATCCCCCTCTTCCGGTGCCGTTGGGTCGCACTCTCAAGTGTTAAGGTCGACAAGTATGGCATGACTACAGTGGACCTCAAACGTGCCGCATACAAAGATGGACCATTTGTACTCGCTAAGCAAGCTGTTCAGGTCTTTTATGTTTAAGACCTGGCAAATCAGAAACTTCACGTAGTCCTTCAGGGGAAAAGAAGATTGTCGGAGTTGAGAATGTCGTGGACGAAGAAGAGTACAATCAATTTGATGAGTTCCCTCTTGGAGACGGCATCGCACTCAACGAAGAACAACTATCGATCGGGGCCACCTACTATCTGCGCGTCGATCATCAAGAAGGGCTGGTTGTTAAAGGAGATTAGGTTATTTTCTATGATGTAACCCGATTGTTATGTATCGCCACCAGGGTTTTCTGTATGAACTATTAATGCAATAATAGGTTTGCAGATTTTGAGTTACAGTAATATGAATGAGACCTACACCATGTGATAGTACGTACGAAAACATAAATTTACATAAAAAAAATCTTGTCATGTGGAGTTTGTTTGCATTAGTTATGAATTTTACAAGTTTATGGGTTTAAGGGTATTTTCAAACTTTTCCATAATAGTAACATGAATAACAGTTATACCATAAAATTGTCCAGATTAAAATATGAATTTACAAAAAAAGTTCAACTCAATTGGAATTCATATGAATTTTCTATGATTTTCAGAAGTTTAAGTCATTTCTAGTAATAAATCAAAACATGAAAGTCATGACAAGTGGGACCGTAGGTCAACTCGGGCAAAATCTTTGTACAGACGGCTCGTAGTACAGAACCGTCTATACTAATGTAGAAGTGTCCCGCCCGCAATATTAGTACAGACGGCTCCATATTGAGAACCGTCTGCACTAATATTAATCCAGACGGCTCCGTATTGAGAACCGTCTGTACTATTAATAGTACAGACGTTCTTTATTACGAGCCGTCTGTACTAATATTGCAGGCGTCCCACTTGCAGTATTAGTACAGACGGTTCTTTATTATGAGCCGTCTGTACTATTAATCCAGACGGTTCTACGTTCCGAACCGTCTGGATTAGCCTTTTCGATAAGTACCCCCTCGGCGCAGGTTGTGTCTTTCCAAAACCCGCGCCGCGCCCTCATCTCCCGCCCTAGGTTTTCAGCTGCCGCCAGTGCCGCCCCCAAGCCGTCCCGCTCCTCCGCCGCTGCCGCCGCCCCCAAGCCATCCCCGAGGAGCTCCGCCGCCCGGCGCCAAGCCGTCCCCGACGAGCTCCGCCGCCCCCAAGCCATCCCCGACGAGCCCCGCCGCCCCCAAGCCATCCCCGACGAGCTCCGCCGCCCCTGAGCTCCCCGCCGCCCCCGATCTCCGGGGACCTTCCTCGACCGCGACCCGTGGGCACTACCCAAGCTCGAGCTGCTCGCTCCAGTCCAAACCTCACCGCCGAGGGTGAGCACCTGCTCGGCCGGTTTCGTTCCTTTGATTTCTTGCGATGCGGTCCATTGCTTCCAACAGTCCAAACGACTAACCGCTGAATGTGTGATTTGGAATTTCTATGGATTATGTATTAGTGAATAACAGGCATGTCATGAATTGTTGGTTTGTCGTGTGAACCATAGGCACGTGTACTGTATTGAGAATGGCCATGACGTATGCATGATGACATTGGTGCGTTATCCCCATAATGTCACGTACGTTTCCATAAGATATGTTCCATAAAAATACTTTACATTTCGACGGTAGAAGTTTGTTGAGTCGTGCATGCATGCGTTTATTGGAAATACATATTGCACAGCACTTCCCTTTTATAAAGTGCTCGATATATACATAGTTTTTGAGTCGTATTAGTGCTGACAATAGTAGAAAAAACACCATCCAGCAAACCCAAAGCAAAAGCACCGCTGGTACTCTAGTTATCCATCAAAATATAGGTTCCATGAGGCTTTCCAACAAACACATTACAAATGCACGAGTTCGATATAACACAAAAGCAGTCTAAGACTATTTAATATAATAATAAATTATGATAATCTCATTTGTCTAATCAATTTTCTCTATTTTATCATTTGTTTAGCTTTTTTTTTACTTATATGGCTACTTTTTCACAACATATTATAGAATAACTTCGACACATCATGTAACAGCCCAAGTTATGGTAGTAAGATCAATACTGGTCTAACTTATACTTTGGTCAAATATTCTCTAAGTCTGATAATGTTACATGTTGCACAATTTTTTCCTTGGTGCTAGCATACATATTAACAAGAGTTGGCATTGCGGAAGATATTTCTATCATGTCCAGTACAATAACTAAAATCTTATGTATTACTACCCTTAGATATGGCTGTGCTGGGGTTTGGTTAATATTATGATTATTTAGAATTGTTACTTTTGATACTCGTCCTGCTGGATGTATGCTGTGTGCTTAAGCTCATGGATTGTGCTAATGGTAACTTCCTTAATACTTGCAATCGCTCATGGCAGTTGTTCCTACCAACAAGACTAATATTGCAGGCGTCGGAAGCAAATTGTTCTTCTCATGTATAACTCATGTAGCCCTCATGTATAACTCAATGTTCTATGTCCAAATGAAGCTTACAATGTAAACAAGTAGCTAGTCACGATACCAGTCCTATCAATTGACTAGGCTAGTCACAAAAGTCCAACTTACGATCGTTAATCCGAGGATTTAGGGTTTGATCTTGGAATGGCCTCTTTAACATATTTTGGTAAATATGATTTCAAAATTTTTGGGAATTTTATAAAGAGTTCAGGAAGATATTTATGATGAGAGTACAAACATTAGCACTATTTGGAAAGGTAAACCTCTGATGAGGGGTGTTAGGGGACTCATATGTGTATGTGCATACAAAAAACTTTCTTAGTCTAGCTAGAGTTCATGTGTCTTTATATGAAAATGTCTGGAATCTTGTCGTGTACTGCATATCTGAATTTTTCGTCTTTTGAAGATGGCGTCCGGAGGAGATGAACGTGAACTGCCGGTGGCCTTTTCTCCTCGACAAGATGAGCCGCACTTATCTCCTCAACCGGCTCAACCGTTGCCCTCCCAACATGCAGAAGCCTCGTCTCATGAGCAAACCGAAGAATCGGGTGGGCAGAAGCAAAATAAAATACCCACGGGTCACTACACGATAACTCATGTCAGCGATGAGGGTGTGCCCATATTGCCTCAGCAGGCTCAGGTGGCATTCTGTAGTGCGTGCGCTTCACTGGCGAGGACGAAGGTCCGGATAACGTACGCCAGCTGGCCGTCAGTGCCGGATAACGAGAAAGAGTTCCTGTGGAGCACCATCAAAGCACAATTCGACTTCCCCGAAAGTACCAAGCAGGCCGTGGAAAGACAGGCAAAAGCCAAGATGGGCAAGGCGTGGAAGACCTTCAAGAGCAAGCTTTACAACACGTACGTGAAGAACGATCTTGTGCCCTACAGGCAGGACCCGAACAATTATGGGTACTTGGAGGATCAATGGACGAAATTTGTGGAGAGGTGCACGTCGGAGGAATTTGTGCAGCGGAGTCAAGCAAACAGGGCGCGCCAGGCATGCAACGTTCACCCCCACAGGCTCGGAAGCGGTGGGTATGCGCGTAAAGAGTTGGAATGGAAAACAGAGGACGAGTGGGCGTCTCAGGAGAGTCGCGACACACCGTTCTCCCAGATCCCAGAGAGACGGGCCTGGAACTGGTATCGCGTGAGGGCCAACATCTCGGCTGATGGCATCGTCGCCTTCAACAAGCCCGAAACCGTCCAGGTGGCTGAAAACATCCTACGACTGTCAGAACAATCCACTCAAGGAACTTTCCAAGCAGCCAGGGAAAAGGATATACTAACCTCGGCTCTGGGAAATAAAGAGCACCCGGGTCGAACGCGTGGCGTGGGGGTGACGGTTCCATGGAAGATGGGATTCCCCGACGATGCGGGTTCATACAGGAGTCGGAGGAGAACGAAAGCAGAGCGCGAGGCAGCCGAGCGTGAACGGATGAAAAAAGAGCTGATGGAAGAAATATATGTAGGCCTAGAACAGAGGATCGATGCAAGGGTCGAAGAACGGGTACGGCAGATAAGGCAGGAGGATGCAGCCGCCGCGGCCGACCGCAGCCCTGCAGGCTCATCCCCACATGCTCGGCGCAGGAGTAGCTGCGCATCCGTGGAAGACGTCCACGAACAATCCGCTCATGACCACGTTTCCGGATGACGACCGCGCCGACGACTTACATGTCGAGCCAATTCCGCGTGAAGACGTCAGCGAAAGATTCCCTGTCGACGACATAGTGATGGTAACTAACTGCAAGCTCCTCGTGCCCAGCTGTTTTGGCCCCACTGACATGCTTGAGGCTGGCACGGGGTTAGCAGTTCCATATGTTGAAGACTCGAGGGTGCACGGAGTTCCGATAGCGGCGGGTAACGCTAAGGTGGCAGTGGACATGGTGCATGCGGATTGCTCCTCCTTCACACTTCCTGTACCGCCGGAGGACAACGTCAGGACACTGGGGCAGGCCGTCAACACGTTCATCCAGTGGCCGAAGAAGTACATTTCCCTGGTTGCCCCTCCACCTCCTGCACGGCCCCTGTCTCCGGTACGTTACGGTCTAGATTTCTCAATCTGTGCTCCTCCACCGAAGGTGAAATCCGCTTCAGCACAATCTAAGCAATCTAGCAGATCTAGCCAACAGACTGCCAAAAACGACTCCTCAAGCTCAGCGTAGGGCCACCAGAAATAGCACAAAGTCGGCCAAGGGCAAAGAGGTAGACGAAGAACCCGAGATAAGAGTCTACACGGAAAGGCAGCCGCTAGTGACACGAAAAGGCGTTAGAATGACTTGGTTGGGCAGCTCAGATTGTGCATGAATTTTACATGAAGAGGTCCAACGAGGAGACAGCGCTTCCTCAAAATATCAGCGCCATGTACAAGCGGCAACATTTCCTCCATCCAGGTGGAACCTTTACCATCGATTTCTCGGATTTAGCCGACCTCTACCGTCATGACGCCCTCGATGTCAGCTTGTAAGTGTTCTCAATCACTGTTTAAGCTAAATGAATTGCCTAACTTATTGATACGCTCTTTCAATGACATTACTTTTATGTGTAGACATATGATTCAAGAGGCTAGGGCAGAAAATCCTAATATCGGATTCCTCGATCCACAAGTGGTCATATGCACAATGGTCCAATTCCAGCCGAACGAGGTCGAGGAATACATTTCGGACGTCATGCTCCTTCTCTCTACTAAGTGTGTCATTCTTCTACCGTACAACTATGGATTCCACTGGATGCTCGTCTGCCTCGAGCCACAATATTTACATGCCACGTACTTCGACTCCAGGGACTACCCACCAGAGAAGTATGCAGATTTGACGACGGTGCTCAACGGGGTGTTCAAGAAGTATGTTGCCAAGGGGGGGCTGTGAAAACAACACAAACCGAACCGACCCACCAATTTCATTTCCCGGTAATAATTCCTCCCTCGCCCAAGAATAATCACCTTACACGTTCTAATATGTATTCGGTAAAACTAAATTACCCTGCACGTAACCATAATTTCTACAGTGCCACAAGCAGCCGCCGGGCAACAATCTCTGTGGATACTATGTCGCGACATATATGATGCAGATCGTTCGCTCTAGTCCGGTAGATGTGGAGGTTAGTGTCATTACATTATGTAGTTCCATTTTTCATCGTTCGGACGTCGTGCCTAACCTAGCTATTTAATTTCCTTCTGCAGAGTTTTAAGTTCCCTACAGATGAGCTCGACACTGAGGGCGTCCGGTTTGTTCAAAAACAGTTAATAGCTTTCATACTTAGAGAGGTGTTGAAGGAAACCGGAGAATTCCATTGTCCTCAAAATGTTCCTCCTCAATGACTTGAGAGTTTTTTCCCTAACAATGCATGTGAATGACTTTGTGGTTGAGAATGACGTTTAATGTTTGTTTCTGAATGCTATATCTAAGATCAATGAGTACATTGTGTGTCTGTGCATGCTATGCCTGTAATTGATCACTTTGTTTCTAGCGTTTTCACTGCCGCGCCAGGACCGCGGTCGTACCGGGCATCATTACCCTGCCGCACGGCTGCTGCGACAGCAGAAACGGTAGTTTCCGCTGCCGCGGCAGCAACGTCGCCTTGCCGCACGGCTGCCGTGGCAGCAGGCGGCAACACCGTCGCCCTGCCGCACTGCTGCCGCGGCAGCAGAAACTTCTGTTTCCGCTGCGGTGGCAGCAGGCGGTAGCACCGTCGCCCTGCCGCACTGCTGCCGCGGCAGCGGAATCAGCCATTTCCGCTGCCGCGGCAGCAGGTGGCAGCAACGCCGCCTTGCCGCACGGCTGCTGCGGCAGCCGAAACGTCTGTTTCTGCTGCCGTGGCAGCAGGCGGCAGCACCGTCTGTACAACCGCACTGCTACCGCGGCAGCAGAAACGGTTGTTTCCGCTGCCGCGGCAGCATTGTTTTCCTGTCACAGCAGTAGTACAGACGGTTCCAGGGGTAGAACCGTCTGTACAAATTCTTTGTACAGACGGTTCTGGGTATGGAACCGTCTGTACAAATGCTTTTGAGGTACCGTTCAATGCATTTGGCCAGACGGTTTTGTGGATGGAACCGTCTGTACAAATGCTTTGGAGGTACTGTACCAGAGAATATCACAGACGGTTCGTGTGTGGATCCGTCTGTACTAATTATTTGTACAGACGGTTCAATAACCGTCTGTATAAAACTGATTTGTACTGACTGTTTCGTCCAGACGGTTCGAAAAAACCGTCCCGCCCGGTGTTTTCCGAACCGTCTGTACAAATTGATTCTGTAGTAGTGTGTTGATTTACAAACTCACCATAGAAAATTTGAAAACTTCAGTAGTATTTCAATCAAGCTTCCAGAAGTGGGCGTTGTGTACATGTTCCTCAGGTAGCTGCTGATCATATCTTGTGGTTCCTTTACACAATGCAGTTAGGTGTTTAACTTTTCCGTGAAGGACAATGCAACCAATAACTACTATCGATGAACAATCAGTCACTCATTACCTGTAAGAATCTCCTAACTGACTCATGTATTGTTGAAGCGTCAACAGGAGAAGGAAAAATGAGAAAAAATAATATCCTGAAAAAGGTGAACAGGAAAAGATGGATATGATGCCTTTCGCTCAGAACAACCATTCTGACATGACCTAGAGGGACATCTGGTGGTCAATTGTAATGGAATTATGTGATGGTTGCAGCTCTTTCCAGCTCTCTTGGCTTAGAATCCAAGAAAAAGATTGATTTATTAGCATTACTTACTGTGTGAATCACCAACTACACTTGTTCTGTAAGCCTTGGTGTGGATCAGTTCCAATGGTAGCCTGGTATATTGGTGCAGAAAAAATTCATTTCATCTTGCTTTTTCAGACTACTATATTTAGTTAGTTAGGATGAATTCCAACTGTCAGATTTTTCTTAGAGGTAGTCTACCCTAAAAATACAACAAAAAATTGCCTGATGTTTTCGTCTATATGAAGTAGAAATATAAGAAATAATAATAATAATTCAATTTGTTTTGCAGAGAAATCAGCTAATGGAACATAGACTAAACTTTTATGATGAAAGCATACTGTTGCATTTGTTGTTTACTTTTTATTCATTTAGACATAGACTATCTGATAGTTGGTATCGATCCCTGGTACATATAGGATACAGGGAGGAAGGTACAGTACATAGGTGCAGACTTGTTGGTGCATATATGTCAGTACATCTCTTCTTGTTAACCAATTACAGACTGGTGAACCTGTCAATAGCCACTGAACTATAGAGAATACATTCAGTTCCTCTTGTATGCTGATAGTGATGGACTGATTGGGATATATCAGTCGAACATCTGATCAGAATTCAGACACCAACATTCCCTCTGATCTCTGTGCCAACTCATGCACCTGCTTGCACTGCTGCACAAACCGTTTCTTATCACCAGCCGGAGGCACTCCTGAAACAGTGACCACACAACCCCCACACAACCCTTTAGAACTCATGTTGGCAACTAATCCACCCTATATAATCCCCCACTAGAATCTTTGCTGCTGCCAACATCACACTCAAACTTGCAAGCAAAAAGATCGATCAGGGGGGTCATCACAGATGAAGGCATCCCTCCACTCCTCCTCCTCCTCCTCCTCGGCCGCCGCCACCTTCTTCTCGTCGGTCGCCAAGAAGGCGCGCTCTTCGCCGTTACGCCTGACGCTGGTGCTCTTCCTGCTCGTCTTCTCCTTCCTCTACGGAGAAGATCTCACTGCGCTTCTCAGCCAGCAACCTCAAGCATCATCATCACACCTCAACATAAGCAACAGTGGGCATGAGCAACCAGCGGAACCACCAGTGGCCGGTAAGTATCAGAATCCCAGTGTTAAATTGTTAACAGCAGTGTGGAATGTGGAATTGTGGATTGATCAATGTACGATGACGATGATCAGAGGTGGCCGAAGGGAGGAAGAAGAAGTGGGAGGGGAGGCTGCCGTTTGCTGTGAACGACGAGGACGAGGACGAGGAGTGCGACGTGTTCTCGGGGAGCTGGGTGCGGGACGAGGAGGCGCACCCGCTGTACCGGGAGGAGGAGTGCCCCTACATCCAGCCGCAGCTCACCTGCCAGGCGCGAGGCCGGCCGGACAGTGGGTATCAGTTCTGGCGGTGGCAGCCGCACGACTGCACCCTCCCAGTGTACGCGCGTCTCTTTTCCGTTGATTTCTTGCTCGTCACAGGCTCTGCAAATTAAATCTCTATGCGCGCGAAACTACCACTAAGAGATGATCCAGTTCGCTCGACCGAACAATCCTAGAATTTGCTATTTTCAGCTACCAAACACTTGACATAGCAGCAGCAACTCTTCAAACGGAAGCATGTGTCGTTGTCGTTGCACGTACAGTACGTGCTCTTTCCACCCACAAAATATGATAATTCCTTCGATGCCACCCAATAACTCTTCAATTCCTTATTTGCCATTGAATAACTCATTGTTCCTTCCATGCTATTAGTTCGAATTTTCTTTCTCCGTGCCATTGGTTTGATCACTTTGCCCTTTAATATTTCTTACAAGGAGTAGGGAAAAAATAGGAACCTGATGAAGTAAAAGAAACGAGTTATTAGGTGCCAAATCAATGTAGGTCGGATTTATTATTTCTAGGTCGTCTGATAAATAGTTGTTTCTTAATCGTCTGAGTTGTATGTTATCAAGTCTATAGTTGCACAAAAAATTATGTGTAACTTTAGTTTAGAAAATATGTAAGTGGACAGTTGGACATCTCTATATTTAAATGTGTAACGTGTACAACTACTCAATTAATTGTTAAACAAAGAATCAACAATTAAAATTGTCAACTTAGAAATGACAATTTGCTAATAGATTTAGAAATTAGAGGAACTTTCATATAGCCTACAATATAATTTCTTCTTTATATATCACATCATTGGGTCATAATTTTAAAAAGTAGACGATATATATATATCCTACATCTAGATACGTCGAAGTAGTTAAGGTTGCTTCTTGACGAGTAAGCCATACACATCCTTTTAACGGCATAGGTAATGCGTTATATATGCAGGTTCAACGCGACGCTGATGCTGGAGACCCTGCGGAACAAGCGGATGATGTTCGTGGGGGACTCGCTGAACCGCGGGCAGTTCACGTCCATGGTGTGCCTCCTCCAGTCCGCCATCCCATCCCCGGACGCCAAGTCCTTTGACATGTCCCCCGACCAGCAGCACACCGTCTTCACCGCCAGGGAGTACAACGCCACCGTGGAGTTCTATTGGGCGCCCTTCCTGCTGCAGTCCAACGCCGACGACGCCGTCGTGCACAGGATCTCCGACCGCATGGTGCGCAACGGCTCCATCACCCACCACGGCCGCCACTGGGAGGGCGTCGACGTCATGGTCTTCAACACCTACCTCTGGTGGTGCACCGGCCTCCGCTTCAGGATTCTGTACGTATGTTTATCAATTATAGTCTTCTTCCGTCCGACCGAGATTTGTGCAGACATATTTTTCGAATGTGTTGATCATTTGCGAATGATATATCTTGGCCGGCTTCGCCCTGTCGGCAATTCGGCGGAGGCTAGGAACGGGGCGATGGAGGACGAGGAGAAGGAGACGGTGTGGGTGTCGACGGAGGAGGCGTACGGCATGGCGTTCCGGGACATGCTGCAGTGGGTCAGGGACAACATGGACTTCAACAGGACCAGGGTCTTCTTCACCAGCATGTCGCCTACTCATGAAAAGTAATTCTGGATTAGTTATAAATTATTATTTCTCAATCACTCAAGTTGCATATCATTAAGCTTATAGTTATACAAAAAAAATTGTATAATTTAAGATCTAGAAATATGCAACTGGCCATATCTAAACATAAAGTTATACATCATTTCTAAAATATGCAAATAACTTATGTGACCATTAGATAAAGAATAAATGTTGAAGATTGTTGACTTAGAGATAACAATTTCTTAGTCAACTTAGAAATAGACGCTCCCATATATATGTGTACCATTGCATTGTATGTGTGTGATGCAGGAGCCAAGACTGGGGCAACGCCCCCGGGGGCAACTGCTACAACGAGACGACAATGATCGAGGACACTGGGTATTGGGGCTCGGACAGCAGGCGGAGCATGATGCGGGTGATCAGAGAGATCCTCGACGGCGACGGCGCCGACGTGCCGGTGACGTTCCTCAACATCACACAGTTGTCCATGTATCGCAAGGATGCGCACACCTCCATCTACAAGAGGCAGTGGAACCCACCAACGTCGGAGCAGCTCGCCGACCCCAAGACCTACGCCGACTGCGTCCATTGGTGCCTCCCGGGCCTCCAGGATACATGGAACGAACTCCTCTACACCAAGCTCTTCTACCCTTGATAGTTTCTGTAGTACCAATCCAAGTTGTTTCTAAAAAAAAGTCTATTTTAGTCTCTCAACTAATGTAAAAGTCAAAGTTTGGTCCTTCAACTCTAATACCGAATACTTTTTGTCCGTTAAGCTTCTAGATTTCGTCCCTTGCCATAGTGAAAGTGGTTTTGACGATGATATGACGGCGGTATTGCACAATTGCAACCCAGTCAGCATAAAAAAAATAAAAAATAGAATAATGGGCAAAAACTAGGAAAAAAACAGAAATATTGCAAAAGAAGATACTAAAGATCCTAGGTAGAAATTTAAAAATACCTAATATTTGAAAATATTCTAGAAAAACCATGAAATTTGGTAAAATTCAAAAGGTTTCATTTTTATAATTTTTGAATCTTTTATTTTTAAATTCCTATATTTCTCAATAATATTTTGGAATATTCCTGATTTTCTAAATGTCCTGGTTATTTCCTAAATTTTCTTCTATTCCCTTCAAATTTTTGATTTTTCTTATTTTCTTGTACATTTTCTGTGAAGGAGCCGGAATTTTAATTCAATTCAAGGAATTCACAACTAGTGAAGACGGTGACCATAGCTGCTACCTGCGACGGACTATGGCCCACCCCCGCCCCGTGCGACCAGCATACGACGCAATGCGTATGGATCACCACGGCCTGATTGAGGGATCACGATTCCAAACACATACGCCTTTCGCGTATGACTCACTTCGGCAATGGACCGTACATTCACTTTGCACTTCACTTGAATCAAAAGAAAATAGCGAGTTCCTACTAGCTGCCCACTTAGTGAACTTTAAAGGTACATCAGTCGGCGATAACCGTAAATTTAGTCGAGACTGAAATATTTACAGTGCAGCGGATAAACGAAACAAAAACCCCGCAGCGGTGCATCAACCGCTGCACAAAAGCCAAACACACCCCTGAGTCGAACGCGGACCAAGGAAACCATCGGACTAAGCATCATCATAAAACTCCGCAACGGTTGGCTCACCTGCAAATGTCTAGGAATATCCTAGGTGAGTACAAAAGTACTCGCAAGACTTATTCGTGCTTGATTTAATGCCCTACACATGCTCGCTACCACAGTAATTAAACATGATGCGTTTCCATTAAATCCATACATGGTAAACGCTATGACATTGTCCATGGTATAAGCATGAGTGGTAGAGTCAAAGCATGCTTCAGGCTTCACATGAATACAAGAATGACCATGACAATTGGAATATCACACAGGGGTAGCCCACACCCCATTTAAATTATAGGTTCATCACAGCATCAGGTTCAGACAATCTCTCGAACCGTTACCGACAATGCGACTACCCCGAGTATAGTGAGTGCATTATCCCTGGAGTTTGCAAGGCTCCAGGGCCTGAGACTTATCTCAACTACACTCCGGCATCGATTCTCGGTAACGTCCACGCGTTAAAACGGAAGTAACACGGGAAGTAACCTCGGGTTGGTATGGCAACAAAACTCTACTTACTCCTAGGTTGCCCTCACCTCCAATCAATACCAACCTTATTCACCGTGCACCCCCTCGGCTCTCACATCTCACCTTAACAGGTTGAGTTAATCGGGCAACAATTGAAGTTCTCAACATAGTGATACACCCTACGCATGCTAGTGTGCTCAAATCCAACATACGATTCAAACAAGCATTCACGCGTATACATAATTACGGAGGATAAAAGAATGCAACAAGCTCTGCTTGCCTTGGTCGTACGATTCGGAGACTTGGGTGAGCTCAACAGTTTGGGGATCTTCCTCTTCGGGCTCTGTCGCAAGCAACACGAGACACCGGAAAGGAAACGACAAAAGAAAATGAGTTCCAGCATGTATGCATGATGGAAAATGCTAGACATGAAATGCTAAGATATTTCGTGGATGCTAGGGGTTATAGTAAGAAACATGCCCCAATTTGAACTTATAGGATTCAACAGATTATCCTAGCAAATATATGCATGGCATATCGAGTTCAAGTTCATATTAGGGTTGAAAATGGTTAATCATAAGGAATAGGTATGATTTAAAATATCTTATTGATGAAATGGCTTTGATTAGTTGGAAAGATAGAAGTTGAATTTATATAGATTCGGTTTAAATTCCTTTAAGAATTAGCACATGGGAGGGATCATTAGGGTTTAAACAAGGATGACCGAAATTTTATGTGTGAGCCTTGCAAATACATTGAACCAAGTTAAAGAAAACTTAGCAACAATTATGAGCATATAAATTTACAATTTTTGGAACTAAGGTTACAAAGCTATAGCATTAGCTCCTAGTATTTTAATCCTAGCATAATATAACCTGCAAAAACTGCATAGGAAACATTAAGCACACCCCAAAAACCCACCCTCTGCCTGCCCTTGCTTCACTGAGGAGGAGCAGCTCGGAGGAGCTCTGGATGGACCGGAGGTGGCAGCTGAGGGACTCCGGCCTGGACCTGAACAAGAGGGGAGGAGGAGAGGTGAGGGGAGAAGGAGAGAAAGGGAATGCAGGAGAGGAAGGAGGGGAGAGGAGCCGGCTCACCGGAGCGGCGGCTCGAGCTCGCCGGAGCCGCGGCCGGAGTTGGAGAAGAAGGCACCGGCTGAAGAGGATGAGCTCGGGAAGAAGAAAAGGAGAAGGGGATTTGGCCGGGGAGGAGAAAAAGAGGAAAAGGGGGTCCTGGCGGGCTTTTATATGGAGGTCGGCGAGCTCTTCACGGAGGCACCACCGCCCACCGCGCCCAACCGGCGGTGGCAACGTGGCGGCCAAGCCTTGACACTCGGGTGCTCACCCGGAAGTAGCTCGGAAATGGCCCGGAGTCGGGCAGCCCGGACGAACCACCCGGAAGTTCCGAAGTGAACCTCCGGCCTTCACAAAATGGCCGCTCACCCTCTCTGGACTCTCCCGGAAATCAATCCAGAGTCCAGCCGGATTCCGGGCTCACCCGGAGGTTCATCTCGGAGGCTACGGATGGTACCTCCGGTTGCACCGGGATCACCCACATGCTCTCTGGACTCCCTCGAAAAATAGCTCGGAGACCATCCAGAATTTCCGGACAGCCCGGAGATTCAGCTCGGAGGTTCCGGATCGAACCTCCGGCCGGACAACTCTCGCTCAACCCTCTCTGGACTCATCCAAAAATTAACTCGGAGGCCACCCGGAATTTCTGAGCATCCCGGAGGCTCCGCTCGGAGGTTCCGGACCAACTTCCGGATGAGCACAGAGAGCTAAAGCTTGAAAAAAATTATTGTTGGAAAATAGGACCAAAATAAGTTTGAGTTTTGATAGTTATCCAAATAAGTTAATTGGTGTTAATTTACAAAAATTGAGTTGTAAGGATGAGATATGTACATATTCTATAAAACATAACCTTTCAATATTCAAGTTTATGCAAGGGTTGTGCATGGATGATGCCATGTATGCATGAGGAACGCTAGAACTTATTTATAGGATAGAATGGGTGTTACAAAACTTACCCCCTTAAAAAGATCTCGACCCGAGATATCTAACGTTCGACAAACAAGGATGGAAACTTAGCTTTGAGCCAATCTTCGCGTTCCCACGTAGCTTCATCTTCGGTATGGTTGTTCCATTGCACCTTGAAGAACTTGATGGCACGGTGACGGGTTTTGCGCTCAGATTCATCGAGAATGCGCACTGGATATTCCCGATAGGTGAGGTCTTCGCATAGCTCTTCTATCTCAGGATTGGTCTTCACTTCGGGGATACGATGACAAGCCTTCAGCTAAGATACATGGAAAATATCATGTATCTTGGACAGCGAGGGAGGTAACTCCAATTGGTAAGCTACGGAGGTAACTCCAATTGGTAAGCTACGATTTCTCGTTTGGCCAAAACTTTATATGGACCGATGTAACCGGGAGCTAGCTTTCCTTTTACTCCGAAGCGATGGACACCTTTAAATGGTGTAACCTTGAGGTAAACGCTGTCTCCAACTTGAAACGCAACTTCTCGACGACGAGGATCAACATAACTCTTCTGCCTTGACTGAGCTTCTCGAAGTCGTTGCTGAATAAGGTGAACTTGAGCTTCAGCTTCCTTAATGGCATCCGGTCCAAAGAATTATTTCTCACCGATCTTGGACCAGTTGAGGGGAGTCCTACACCTTCTACCATACAGCACTTTGAAGGGTGCCATACCAAGACTTGCTTGGTAGCTGTTGTTGTAGGCAAACTCTGCATATGGCAAACACTTCTCCCAATTGGAACCAAAAGTGAGAGCAGAAGATCTCAACATATCTTCAAGGATTTGGTTTGTTCTCTCAACTTGACCTCCAGTTTGGGGATGGAAAGCTGTGCTAAAGGATAACGAAGTTCCCATAGCTTCGTGCAGACATTTCCAGAATCGATTGGTAAATTGGGTGCCTCGATCTGAAACGATCCTCACGGGGACACCATGGAGGCAAACAATTTGGGCAATATACAGCTCAGCTAGCTGACTCACCTTATGGGTGGTCTTCACAGGGATGAAATGAGCCACTTTGGAGAGGCGGTCCACAGTCACCCATATTGTATCGTTGCCTTTAGGAGATTTCGGTAAGCCTACCACGAAATCCATACCAATCTCCTCCCATTTCCACTCAGGAATAGGGAGTGGTTGAAGCATGCCTGCTGGTCTCTGATGCTCGGCCTTCACCTGGCGACATATGTCGCATTCGGCCACAAAACGGGCAATTTCCCGCTTCATCCGAGTCCACCAAAATCAGCGGCGAATGTCTTGATACATTTTCGTGCTACTAGGATGAAGGGATAGCGGGGAGTTATGGGCTTCATGGAGGATTAAATCTTTTAGCTGCTGGTCTTTAGGCACCACAAGTCATTTTCCGAACCAAAGAACTCCGTTCTCATCTTTGGTGAAACAAGTAGTGGTACCGTTCTTCACTTTCTCACTTATCTTCTGCATCCCAACATTTTGTGCTTGAGCAGCCTTGATTTGGTCTTCTAAGGATGGTTTTACCTCAAGGAAAGCGAGGGAACCTTGCTCAACCATTTCAAGATTGAGCCGCTGAAATTCCACATGAAGTGGTGGTTGATGCTCAAGAATTGAGGTATTGTTGCAATAGGCTTTCCGGCTAAGTGCGTCGGCAACGATATTGGCCTTGCCGGGGGTATAATTTAAACCCACATCATAATCTTTAATAAGCTCAAGCCATCTCCGTTGTCGAAGGTTCAGATCTGGTTGAGTAAATAAATACTTCAAACTCTTATGATCCAAAAAGATTTCGCAACGGGTACCGATAAGATGATGTCGCCAGATCTTGAGAGCATGCACTACGGCTGCTAGCTCCAGGTCATGAGTGGGATAATTGGCCTCATGAGGGCGTAATTGACGTGAAGCATAAGCTACCACGCGACCCTCTTGCATGAGCACACACCCCAACCCATTCCGAGAAGCATCATAGTAGACTTCGAAGTTTTTGTGGATATCCGGGAGGATAAGCACGGGAGCAGTGGTCAATTTCTCTTTGAGCTTTTGGAAACTCTCTTCACATTTGGTTGACCACACAAACCTATTGTCCTTCATCAACAATTCGGTCATTGGTTTTGCTATGGAAGAAAAAACCTCGATGAATCGGCGGTAATAACTTGCCAATCCAAGAAAGCTACCGATTTGGGTGACAGATTTGGGCTGCTTCCACTCTTGAACGGCTTGCACTTTACTCGGGTCTACAGCAACACCCTCCGCTGAAAGCACATGACCCAGAAATTCCACTTGGGATTTCCAAAATTCACACTTGGAGAACTTTGCGTACAGCCGATGCTTTCGGAGCTTTTCGAGCACCTTCCTCAAATGGTCTTCGTGCTCCGGTTCAGATTTGGAATAGATGAGGATGTCATCGATGAAGATGACTACAAACTGATCAAGATACTCCATGAATACCGAATTCATGAGTTGCATGAAAGTGGAAGGAGCGTTGGTCAAACCGAAAGACATAACGGTATATTCGTATGACCCATAACGAGTGGTAAAGGCGGTTTTAGGAATGTCTTCAGATCTGATTTTAATTTGGTGGTAACCCAACCTGAGATCGATCTTGGAGAAGACACATGCTCCGGATAATTGGTCAAACAAATCATCGATTCGGGAAAGCGGATATTTGTTCTTCATGGTGAGCTCATTCAACGGGCGGTAATCAATTACCATCTGCAAGCTCGAATCCTTCTTCTTTACGAACATGGCAGGACAACCCCACGGTGAGGAACTAGGCCTAATAAAGCCCTTGTCTTCAAGCTCTTTGAGTTGTTTCTTCATCTCTAACAACTCATTCAGGGGTATCCGATATGGACGCTTCGAAACAGGAGCAGTCCTAGGCGGAAGATCAATAACAAACTCCACAGCCCGGTCAGGAGGCATACCAGGCAATTCCTCAAGGAAAACATCTGGATACTCACATACCACGGGAACAAACTCAAGTCCCTGACTTTGAGTGCCACACACGGCGAAGAGATACCTTGACGAGGATGGCGATACAAATTTCACTTCTTTGCCGGAGTTGGCGACAAGAGAAACTGACCTTTCGGCACAGTCTATTTTTGCCTTGTACTGGACCAACCAATTCATCCCTAAAATAGCATCTAGCCCTTCTGCTCCCAGAACTACCATATCGGCTAGAAATGCTTCTCCGCCAATTTCTAGCTTAACACCCTCGCAAACAAGCTCGGTCCTCAACTCCGAGCCAGGTGTTGCAACGATGAGAGGATGATGCAATGCTAATGATGGAACATGATTCTCATGCACAAATTTGCTAGATATAAAAGAATGAGATGCCCTGGAATCAAAGAGAACTATGGCAGGAGCTGAGTTGATGGGAAGCGTACCCAAAACCACCTCTGGTGCTTCCTGCGCTTCCTCGGCAGTGACATGGTTCACCCTGCCACAGCCGGCAACTTGAGCCTTATTAGGAGTTGGACCCCTAACTTGAGGACCTGCACCTGACTGTCCTGGCTGCAACTTAGGGGCAAAGGCATGCCCTATGCATGGAAGAGGACAACGATTCGCGAAATGTCCCATATTCCCGCAGTTGAAACACTGAACTTTACTCAGGTCAGGAGAAGACTGCGGCTGTCCTCCTTGAGGACGAGGTTGGAAACCCCGTTGCTGAGGGCGAGGAATGAATCCCTACGGCCTTTGCAGGAATGGCCCCACTGGACGGGGTGGTATTGGCTGCCACACCCGCGGTTTCTGCGAGCTACTTGCAGCAGACTTCTGCATCTCCCTCTCACGCTTGCGAGACTTATCCAGGGCTGATTCCTTGGCTTCCACCTTGATAGCCTTGTCCACGAGATGCTGGAAATTGTGCACGTCGACGGTAGCAAGCTTAGCTTGCATCTCCTCGTTCAGCTTGCCCATAAACTTTTCCACCTTATCTTCATCTGTGGATACTTCCCGCGGTGCATAACGAGCTAGGTGGTTGAACTTACGGAGGAACTCCAAAACTGACTTTTTGCCTTGCCGGAGGTCACGAAATTCTTCCTTTTTCAATGCCATAACGCCGGCAGGGATATGGAATTCCCGAAAACCAGTCCGAAACTCTGTCCAGGTAACGACATGGCCAGGGGCTTGCATGGCAAGGAAATTATCCCACCAATCTGCGGCAGCACCCTCGAGAAAATGGGAAGCAAAATTAACCTTATCGGCTTCGGCACATTGAGCCAGCTGAAGCTTTCTCTCAATTGTGCGGATCCAGTTATCTGCCTCCAGAGGATCATCTGCTCGGTCGAAAGTGGCTGGTTGAGTTCGCTGGAAATCAGCCAAACCACCTCGAGCTTGCCCACCTCCTGGACCCTGATTGCGCACGAGCTGCTCAAGAATCCGATTCTGCATCGCCAGCAGATCCGCAATATTAGGTTGCTGAGGAGGAGGAGGTGGCACTTCCTCCTCGTCGCGTCCACGGTGAGCATGACCAGCTCCACGCGTTCCCGATGCCATCCTGTTGCAACCATTCGACAACACGGTGAGACGACAACACGAGAGGCTGGGAAACAAAACTTTCCACGATAGTAAAACAAGGTATGTATGAATATGTCACATTAGTTCATACACATTTTCAGAAGGAAAATGAAGTATAAAGCAAATGTAAGAACGATTGACAATAATACACAAGTGTATTAATACGTTCAACATAGTTCATTACATGGGGCTGTGTGAGAACCCTAGTTTCTAGGTTAGAGTTAAGCGTCGTGAGGTGGGAGCTAGGTCAACTCGCATTGCTGAGTTGACCCGAACCTACCGAGGAACGGCGAGGGTTACGTCGAGAGTTAGAGAAAGAGGGGAAGGAATTTGTGCAATCATGGCATATATTTGATTCCTTGCATACATCGTTACACACATGTTCATGAAATTGAAATTAAAACTTTATTAAGCATTGAATATCACAATGTCATAATACAACAATATGAGTACAAAGAATAAATAAGAAGAAAAGAAAATTACATATTTCAATCGATACAAAGTCTACTCTAATTCTTGAGTCTTCAAGTCCTCAAATCTTTAGGCCTTGAACTGTAGCGAAGCATCGGGAACCGAAGAGGAAACCCTTCGGAAATGTTGGCGGGTATCCGGGGCCATCGAGTATGGGCACTCGAGACCGTTGGAATCACACCGTTGCTGTAGGAGGCAAGGGTTTTTGAAAACATAGTTTTTAAATACAAGTGGTCTTACCGGCACAGTTCCGCCGACATCCGCAGGGTTAGCTGCGGGGGCAAAATAGTGCCGATGACCTAACTAATTTTCTAATTTTGAAAATAGTTTGAAAAACATTTTGTTTTCGAAAATGTCCGAGGGCCACGTGGCTAAGACCCTCATCGGACAATTTAATCTAATATGTTATATATGGAGAAAAAAAGGTGAGGATAGTAAAATATATTTTTATTTTTATCCTATACTAAATTGCCTCCATAAGTTTTTGTTTGAAAGAAAATTCCTTTTCAAATCAAAAGATAAATGTAGAAATAAGGCAGCTCACAAATATCCATCCAAGTAAATATCTAGATCAGATAAGCATCAATCCATCGAGTGAG
The DNA here is from genome assembly GCA_019208055.1 of Stipa capillata. NCBI lineage: Eukaryota > Viridiplantae > Streptophyta > Magnoliopsida > Poales > Poaceae > Stipa > Stipa capillata. Next base: position 117,423 of record JAGXJF010001285.1, read on the forward strand.
AATCCATCAGCCACATATAAAATGAACCAAGGCAACATTTCTTAGCTCATAAGGCAACTCAAAGGAGTAGCCATCCAGTACTTTGTAAAGGATCAGCACAACCGACCAAGGAAAACAGGAGGCGGCAATGCTAGTGCCAAAGGAACACGAGTGAACTAGTTTTGAAATAGTAGTAAGCAGCCACGTAGCAAAGTAAGACAGCAGGAGGTGGCAACCTCTCTTCACTGAATAGCTTGAGAGAGGCCAGTAAAAGTAAGAGGCAAGGTATTCGAGTGGAGTAGTGCAGTAGCAGTAGTAGTAACTCATCGATCAAACCAGCACCATATCATCTTTAGAACCAGCCCAAGCAGCTACAGCAGTGTAGCATTGCCTTAGCCACCGCTTATAGCATTACTCTCCAGGAGCTAGCCGAGAGCTACAGCTTAGTGGCAACCACCACAAAGGAGGTTAAGGAGTAGAAGGCAGCCACAGGGGAACACCAGAAATCAAGCTCCAGCAAGGAACATCAGGAGAAGGAGGTCATCAAAGATAGGAGGAAGATCAGGAGAGAGACCAGCCGAGGAGAAGAGCAAGGGGCCACCAGCAAGCCTAGGAGCTAGATCAAAGGAGCTTATCTTTGTCCAGCCAACAAGGTAGAATCCCATCTGAAATTATCATAATCCCACACGTACATGCATTTTAGGCATGATAATAGGAACCCTCAGAATCCATTTCGCATCACAGGAATTGTAGGAGACCTTGGTAGTATCTGTTCTTAGTATTTTGGTACCATAAATGTCTCAAACAAAAGTCCTCAGCTAAGGATCATCATAGGGTTTTGTTAGGCAGCGTGTGTAGTAGATCTGTTCTTATCATTACGTTTTCTCTCAGATTTCTCTTAGATAAATCAACATCTCATAAATTAAGGCAACTGAATAGGCAACATATGTAGCATCTGTCCTTCAGCTTAACTAAACTGATATAGGCATACACATGTATGAGAGAGGCAGGAAACAATCAGCTAAAACCAAGCTAGCATATGTTCTTCACCACTAATATCTGATAGAGATATACACCTACATGTAAACAACAATAAATATTGCAAGTAAAGTCAAGTGCAGCATCAGGTCCTTATCAGCATATGGTATAACCTCATGCAAATAAGAGCAAAGCATCATCCAAAGGCAAAGCAACCAAGCCCCAGAATAAACAATTGTCTTTTAGATCGATAGCCAGCATATATATATATATATATATCCATATGTTCTGGAGGTAAAGCTAACTAAGGATCAAGTAGTAGAAAGTATATACCAATAATGATATCTAATAAGAATTCATCTCAAAAATAATGGCAAAGTTAACCAATTGATTTTAGAAATATGCAAAAATAGAGAAGGTAGGGGGTAATTCACCAAGATCAAGTATAGGAATATGTTCTTGCAATTGAATAAACTGATATGCACATCCATGTGGAAAATAAAGAGAAGCTAAAAGGCATCTAGAGTGTAGCAAGCTATCTTCTCAGCTTAAATAAGCTGACATGAGTGAAAAATCACATATAAGTATGAGAGAGAGAGTAGTTATATCACCACAGTTTAGGTCAAAATCATAAGTATATGAGTATATCTCAAATAGCAATGCATTCGAGTAACAGATGAGTATTGATCAAGTTAGAGGAAGGCAGCAACAATTCTTTAGCATATACACCTATATGACACCCTAGATTGCTCAAGACAAAATCAAAAGAGATATCAAATTTTTATCAGAAATTTCTGCCAACACCTTAATTCTTGCTCGGATTGAACACCACCAAATAGAATACAAAAGCCAGGCAACAGTAAGTTTTTAATAGATATAAACTATAGCAGCACCTTAGAATGTTCAGCAAAGCATTACAAAAATAAATCGAGTAACCAAATAAAGTTTCTGTTCTTATCAGTTATAATAAAAAAATGGTACAGAAACAAGGTATTGGCAGTAGCCATTTAAAAACCATGTATAGTAATTTGTTCTTATAAAAGTGAGCTAAAATCAAGTATAGCAGTATGTTCTTATCAAGCTTAAATGGCTAGATAACATGAGCACCATCACTAACAAGTTAAAAACCAAACTTAGCATCTGTTCCTTCAATTTAATAACTAATAGATGCATACATATAAAAAGTAGAGAACAACCCATATCAGGCATAACATATGTGTTCTTATCAGTTACACCATCAGATACTCAAACACCAACATCAGCATAGATTAGCTAAGGGTCGAGTAAGCATCTGTTCTTCAATTTAATAAGTTTTGGGCATGTATTAACCATGTGTGCATCAATCCAATATTCACCATCTCTACAAATTAGCTAGAAGACCAAATATAGTAGCTATTTTAGTAAGGAGTATGGAGCACACATACACACACAGGATCGCATAGAAAATAACACTTAGGGGCAAAACGTTTTCTGTAGCAAACAATTAAGATGATAGATGACAAATTTCTAGCACCTGTGTATAATAAAATGTGAAGGCTAGGACCCTTAACACTGCACATCACCATTAGCTACTAGGGATTAAGTTTACACCAATGTTGCCAAGAAGTTGGGGCTTAAGGGTAAAAAGTGAAAATTTCAGGTAGGATATACGTATAGAACAAATCAGACCAGTATAGCAACCTGTTCTTCGTAATATAAGGAATACACCTTTAATACAAAGAATTCCAACCCAGGTAAAAATGCTAGCATCATCTATTGAGTGATTTGGAGCTATAAACAAACTCTAATCAAATATCAATCGGACCAGCCTGTTAGAACCCTAGAAATGGGGAATTAGATGGAAGAAAAAGAGGAGTAGGGTAGTACTTACCAAATGAAGGAACCCGGCAACACCGGACGCTACAGCGCGCCACCGGCGGGAGGCGGGCCAGCGGAGCACCCATGGTGGGGCTGCGACGCCGGCCGCAGCCGTCCCCGGGCGACGGCCGAGGCGCACAACAGAATGGAGGCGGCGGAGTGTCTTGGGGAGGCGGCACTAGGGAGCCGAGTGAGGCGACGGGGCCGGCCGAATCCGAGCCCTAGGCTCGAGGGGGCGGTGCCCAAGGCCATGGGAGGTGGTGGCGGGGCACCAGGCAGGCGACGGCCGATGAGAGAAGGGGAGGCCGCGAAAAGGGAAGGTGCGGCAGAGGAGGCCGGAGACCGGCGAGTCTTGAGGAGGCGGCGGCGCACCCAGGAGGAAGAAGACGGTGGGGAATTGTTTCCCTGTGCGCTGGAGAGAGAGAATTGAGAGAGTTAGGGATTAGGGATTTTAGATGAGGAGAAGAAATAAGGGCCGGGTTGTGTGACCGAGAAAAGAAAAGAAAATATATATATATATATGTATATATACATATAAAGTAAATAAGAGGATTTTCACTACCTTCTTTAAAATGGAATGAAAAGGAAATATTCATAGGTATGTAATGATAAACATATATGAGTAGGTTAGTAAGTAAATTGAAAGTGAGAGCAAATTGTTCAACTTTAAATAATTTCTTTTCTTAGAAAAGAATTTCAGATTGACTGAAACTATAAATTGTTAAGAATTAAGTTATATGTATTACTCTCTAAAAGAAGTTAAATCCTAAGTTAATCATCTGGAAGGCCTTAACAAATTTCTTAAATTGATACCAACAGATTAAATGGAAATGTCAAAGCAAAATAACTTGAGATTAAAAGGATCAACGTTATCATTAACTTAAGATTTAAATTATCTAAAAAATTATGTTATTCTCTAGAAGAGATTAAGACCTGAGTTAAATTTTCTTAAGATCTTAGCTAATTCCTTAAATTAAGATCAATAGGTCAAAGGAAACACTGAAAGCTCGAATAAAGCAAATCGAAAGTTAAGTTGACCTAAGTGTAACATGAGAAACTAATACAAAGCGAAAATAATAATAATAACTAAGACCTGATTACTCATTTAGTTGACTCTAAATCTTTTAAAGAATTTTTAAGTGAATTATGTCTGAATTTCATTAAGAATATTGATAGACATATTATCCCATGCATAACGCCATGTCATTTGCATTCATATTTGGAATTCTTTTGGATTAGTCCTTATCGGACTATATTGCTTTTTCTTCAGAAGCCGGAGTTCAACCAATCAACCCGTCAGACTCCATTTCAAACCCGCTACCAGGCAAGTCTAGTTTCTTGTTCATGTCTGTTGAGAATGTTTTTCAAAACTTCCCTCTTATCTACAACATGCACAAAATCTATTTTCTAAAGATGAATCAACTGTTGTTTTATTTTGGATCGCCGGTTCTTGGGCGATGGCATGGTGGGTGATGAAATCCTGGAAAGGGTGCGGGTAGCACATTGGAAGGTGGATTTCATCACACGGGAATGTTTCATACAAGGTTAATGCAACCAATGATCGATTGTGCTTAAGAGCCGTAGTGATCGCGCATACCACATACCCTGTATGGGCAGGGCTGAGCTAAAGTACCCTTTACCCTAGGTCTATACTCCCCCAGGAAAGGAAGACCTCAATAGTTGTATCCGGAGTATCAGCTATTGGGAAGGTGGCACTAGCTGTTGGCTATCCACAAGCGCTGTATCTGTAGTATCAACGCGAGACTGATAGTCCTTGCCCGTAGTGCAGAACTGCAACGCGGGGTATAACCGAGCGGGCGGTGAAACGGCTCTGTGACCATGGGTACGTGATCTGAGATTAGCTACCTCGGGTACATATTTATGATCGTTTGTGGGTACAGTTGTGCACCTCTGCAGAGTGTATAGAATTGTGGCATTGTCACTCCGTGTTCCCGGTTGGAATTGCGAACCCGGCAAGAAAGGGATTCATCGGGAATCCTAGCAGCTTGTGAGACATGAGATCATTAGTCTCTTTAATTAAAACTTGACTCTCTTACCTTCTAAAACTGCATTGCTTTTGGAGAACGTTGCCGTTCTCGGTAGATAGTGCATCAAACACCTCTTTGCTATTCCTGGACTTGTTGAGTACCTTCTGTACTCATCCCTCTATTCTAATTCCTTTGATAGGAGGAGAGTCGATAATAGATCAAAATGTAGTCGACATCGGGGCCAAAGATGAAGTATTCAAGGGGCCGGTAACGACAAAGGAAGATGAAGGCATCGACCAATACTTCGACCACCGTGGTGAAGACTCTGAAGTGTAGAGTACAAGTATAGGATGTGGGAGTTGAGTGTAGATATGTCTTTTGCTGTAACCAACTGGAACGGTTTTAAATTCCCCGTACTTTTTGGGAATGTGTTTGTAACTTGTTCTCTGAGTTTGTGAATTTAAGTTGTAATAATGGACCACTACAATGCTTCTGTCGTGCTACTCTGTGAGATATGTACAGTCGAGAAGTCACTTCATCTGTGCGTATCACCGCAGGCTGCGGTTTAAATCACCGTAAAAGGAGAAATAAACATACACAATGTGCCAAAATTGGCAGCCACCAATACCCGCTTACATGCCTCCAAAAGCTACCTAAGGGTTAGGGTTTGGGTCAACTTTACATCACAAAATTGCGACCCAAACAGATGCTAAAACTGAACAACACCGCTATGGACTGTACGGAGACCCTTCATTGCGACGAATCTCCATTGCCTCCAAGTCAGTGGGAAGAGGGACCATGGTATGAAATAAAGGAATCCCATGGCCAAGCTGAGGAGTGATGGTGGGGATGCGACGAACGCCACCCACAGCCATTTGCGGACGCAAGACATCAGGACGGACTCCAATCTCTATCCCGCCCACCGATGGATAACAATGCATCCACGGACCTCCTTCATAGACCGAGTAGATGCCTTCCCCGGTCCAGAAGTGTGGTGGTGGTGCGAAGAAATTCCCTTGATGTCGAGCCAGCTCAAGGGAAATGATGAGACGGTGATGATATCGCCTCATCTCCAAGCCACGGGCACGATACGCCACGTCCAAAGATCGGACAAGTCGGCCCAAATGAGCTAGTGCCACGTTAGGCTCCTGGGTAAAATCTTCAGATGGCGCCACATTCTCCATGGGAGTCCGCGATGGAAAGAAGGAAAAGGGGCCCTCGGCGAGACCCGAAAGCTCATGGCGAAGGTGGCACATGGCAGAATAAGCTGCGTCTTGGACGGCAGACTCTAGCTCCGCTCCATATCCGTTGAAGAAACACGGCTGATGAGGAGGATCACTCTCACGCAGTTGGATAAACACGTGCGCCCGATACTCGTACATACCGAACCCTAGGTTGGCCCTATGCACGAGATACTCCGGGAGATATGGAAATCCGAGTTCCCGAAGCATGTACAAAAGTACCTCCGGAAACCCATCGACATCCAAAGCATGGGTAGCATGCACGAACTGAGAAGAAGCCATCTGACAAAGCAAGGAACAGGTCAAGGTCAGCCACAAGCAAAAACAATTGCAATAGAGGAGAAATTTTAGAACTAAGATCGATGAGGGTAAGGAATAAAGAAGCAATCTACTTGCTAAACTTTTGAACATAGGTTTTAACTTTGCAAATAGTTTTCTCGGCGATGCCAAGTCCTAACTAACACCCACCTGCAATTGGCTTCCTACGGTCAGCTCGGCTCTGATACCAAGCTGTGAGGGACCCGGAATTTTAATTCAATTCAAGGAATTCACAACTAGTAAAGACGGTGACCATAGCCGCTACCTATGACGGACTATGGCCCACCCCCCGCCCCGTGCGACCAGCATACGACGCAATGCGTATGGATCACCACGGCCTAATTGAGGGATCACGATTCCAAACACATACACCTTTCGCGTATGACTCACTTTGGCAATGGACCGTACATTCACTTTGCACTTCACTTGAATCAAAAGAAAATAGCGAGTTCCTCCATATGCAACCAGCCACACTCCCCATTCAACATACACGCATGACAGACGGGAGGTGGGGGCATATGTTGGACAGCAAGAAATATCATCACACAAACTCTACAATATGATAATAGAACTAACTGCCCACTTAGGGAACTTTAAAGGTACATCAGTCGACGATAACCGTAAATTTAGTCGAGACTGAAATATTTACAGTGCAGTGGATAAACGAAACAAAAACCCCGCAGTGGTGCATCAACCGCTGCACAAAAGCCAAACACACCCCTGAGTCGAACGCGGACCAAGGAAACCATCGGACTAAGCATCATCATAAAACTCCGCAACGGTTGGCTCACCTGCAAATGTCTAGGAATATCCTAGGTGAGTACAAAAGTACTCGCAAGACTTATTCGTGCTTGATTTATGCCCTACACATGCTCGCTACCACAGTAATTAAACATGATGCGTTTCCATTAAATCCATACATGGTAAACGCTATGACATTGTCCATGGTATAAGCATGAGTGGTAGAGTCAAAGCATGCTTCAGGCTTCACATGAATACAAGAATGACCATGACAATTGGAATATCACACAGGGGTAGCCCACACCCCATTTTAAATTACAGGTTCATCACAGCATCAGGTTCAGACAATCTCTCGAACCGTTACCGACAATGCGACTACCCCGAGTATAGTGAGTGCATTATCCCTGGAGTTTGCAAGGCTCCAGGGCCTGAGACTTATCTCAACTACACTCCGGCATCGATTCTCGGTAACGTCCACGCGTTAAAACGGAAGTAACACGGGAAGTAACCTCGGGTTGGTATGGCAACAAAACTCTACTTACTCCTAGGTTGCCCTCACCTCCAATCAATACCAACCTTATTCACCGTGCACCCCCTCGGCTCTCACATCTCACCTTAACAGGTTGAGTTAATCGGGCAACAATTGAAGTTCTCAACATAGTGATACACCCTACGCATGCTAGTGTGCTCAAATCCAACATACGATTCAAACAAGCATTCACGCGTATACATAATTACGGAGGATAAAAGAATGCAACAAGCTCTGCTTGCCTTGGTCGTACGATTCGGAGACTTGGGTGAGCTCAACAGTTTGGGGATCTTCCTCTTCGAGCTCTGTCGCAAGCAACACGAGACACCGGAAAGGAAACGACAAAAGAAAATGAGTTCCAGCATGTATGCATGATGGAAAATGCTAGACATGAAATGCTAAGGTATTTCGTGGATGCTAGGGGTTATAGTAAGAAACATGCCCCAATTTGAACTTATAGGATTCAACGGATTATCCTAGCAAATATATGCATGGCATATCGAGTTCAAGTTCATATTAGGGTTGAAAATGGTTAATCATAAGGAATAGGTATGATTTAAAATATCTTATTGACGAAATGGCTTTGATTAGTTGGAAAGATAGAAGTTGAATTTATATAGATTCGGTTTAAATTCCTTTAAGAATTAGCACATGGGAGGAATCATTAGGGTTTAAACAAGGATGACCGAAATTTTATGTGTGAGCCTTGCAAATACATTGAACCAAGTTAAAGAAAACTTAGCAACAATTATGAGCATATAAATTTACAATTTTTGGAACTAAGGTTACAAAGCTATAGCATTAGCTCCTAGTATTTTAATCCTAGCATAATATAACCTGCAAAAACTGCATAGGAAACATTAAGCACACCCGAAAAAACCCACCCTCTGCCTGCCCTTGCTTCACTGAGGAGGAGCAGCTCGGAGGAGCTCCGGATGGACCGGAGGTGGCAGCTGAGGGACTCCGGCCTGGACCTGAACAAGAGGGGAGGAGGAGAGGTGAGGGGAGAAGGAGAGAAAGGGAATGCAGGAGAGGAAGGAGGGGAGAGGAGCCGGCTCACCGGAGCAGCGGCTCGAGCTCGCCGGAGCCGCGGCCGGAGTTGGAGAAGAAGGCGCCGGCTGAAGAGGATGAGCTCGGGAAGAAGAAAAGGAGAAGGGGATTTGGCCGGGGAGGAGAAAAAGAGGAAAAGGGGGTCCTGGCGGGCTTTTATATGGAGGCCGGCGAGCTCTTCACGGAGGCACCACCGCCCACCGCGCCCAACCGGCGGTGGCAACGTGGCGGCCAAGCCTTGACACTCGGGTGCTCACCCGGAAGTAGCTCGGAAATGGCCCGGAGTCGGGCAGCCCGGACGTACCACCCGGAGGTTCCGAAGTGAACCTCCGGCCTTCACAAAATGGCCGCTCACCCTCTCTGGACTCTCCCGGAAATCAATCCGGAGTCCAGCCGGATTCTAGGCTCACCCGGAGGTTCATCCCGGAGGCTCCGGATGGAACCTCCGGTTACACCGGGATCACCCACATGCTCTCTGGACTCCCTCAGAAAATAGCTCGGAGACCATCCGGAATTTCCAGACAGCCCGGAGATTCAGCTCGGAGGTTCCGGATCGAACCTCTGGCCGGACAACTCTCGCTCAACCCTCTCTGGACTCATCCGGAAATTAACTCGGAGGCCACCCGGAATTTCCGAGCATCCCGGAGGCTCCGCTCGGAGGTTTCGGACCAACTTCTGGATGAGCACAGAGAGCTAAAGCTTGAACAAAAATTATTGTTGGAAAATAGGACCAAAATAAGTTTGAGTTTTGGTATTTATCCAAATAAGTTGATTGGTGTTAATTTACAAAAATTGAGTTGTAAGGATGAGATATGTGCATATTCTATAAAATATAACCTTTCAATATTCAAGTTTATGCAAGGGTTGTGCATGGATGATGCCATGTATGCATGAGGAACGCCAGAACTTATTTATAGGATAGAATGGGTGTTACATTTTCATTCAAAAAGTATGGTTGTTTTAGAAATTTTTAGCTCCCTATTTTTTTCATTTTTCTAAATTTTCTAACTTTTTGATCTATTTTTTTTCATGATTTTTTCTTCAAATTATGTGATTTTTCCAAAAAAATATCTTCAAATTTTCTAATTGTTTTTTTAATTTTCCTATCTTTTCTATTTTTCTGCTGACGAAACCATCATCATGTTATTATCAAAGCCATTTTCAATGGGGCCAAGGATACAATTTTAATACTTGAGGGACCAATAATATTTGGTGTTAAAGCTGAGGGATCAAACTTAGATTTTTGTAATAGCCGAGAAACTAACTTTTCCGTTGTTTCTTACCACGATGTTAACTCTTGATAAAGGAGCAAAAGTGTATGCATTGTCCAACTGAAGAAATTAGAGGAAACATGCAGTTGATAAACAAATTGACTATCCTAGGTAATCAAGTTTCTTTACTTATGAGAACGAAGATGATTGAACAATTTTTACTGTATGGATACTTAGAAATACATCTCTCTAGTTTCCCTGTAAATACAGACCAAGGGTCACGCTATTTGGTACAAAAACATATTTATTTTTTGAGATGAAAAGATATCTATTGTTGAGATCGAGTAGCTAAATCACTACTCACCATTCAACATACAAAGTCAGGAAATTCATCCAGCCATATATGTGGCTTCGAGATACCCAAATTAGCACCAAATTTGGCAAGTTCATGTGTAGTTTTATTACGCTCTCTAGGACAATACATAATATCAATTTTATCAAATTGGAAAAAAAACAAGTCCTTGGCTTCACTAATAATAGCAGTGTTTATGCTATGTCCAGAGCTTGCTCTTTCAACGCATAGCACAGGTCCTGAGCATCCATTTCAACAACTACTTGACACCGATATAGTTTGCTTTCTTCAAGGCTTCAACACAGACCATCGCTTTAGCCTGGAACGCGCCTTGCAAATTGTTGAGCTTCCCTGTTGCAACCATTAGCGGTTGATCCATATGGTCTCACAATTGCACCCCATCCTTCTGATTTTGTTTCAGCCTAAAAAGAATCATCAATATTTATTTTCATCAACTCACCTACCGGTGGTGACCAACAATTGGTGCGAGTTGTCTTAGAGCCGCCCTTGTTTAGGTTAAGAAAGTTCTTAAAATTATTAGCAAGGTTTTGAACAAAGTGTAAGACTTCTTCATAATTCATCTCACCATCACCTGAATTTATTTTGTTCCTGGCTGACCACCAGCACTATAGGAAACTTAGCACACGCATTTTTACTTCTTCCCGCAAAATAGATTTTATCAAGAACATGATTTGCTAAAATGCAATGGACAAATTTTAACCTAACCTCCTCAAATTGCACCAACAAAATCGTACTTTCTTGTACTTGAGAAACATGTGTCCTCCATCTTCATCATAGTGACCACACAAGGGCACCTTGTATCAATTCTAACTCCTATCCTCTTGACATTTAAGCGCAGATGCAAGCTACTGTGTGCGAATCGCCAAAGGAAATGCTTTATTTTGTGTGGAACATTTGCCTCCCAAATCTGGTTACATTGAAAACTGTTAGCCCCTAGTAATGAATTTTCTTATTGCCCCTCTTGTTCCTCTTTGTCAAAAATATACAATCTATAAGCTAATTTAACAGAGAATCTCCTCTGATGATCATAGTGCCAAGCAACGATGTCTTCCATATTATCATGAATCAGGATACATTTAATACATTCTATATCTCCAGGAAGGAAGAGATCATCCACCATAACCTCGTCCCACTGTCCTGAAAGTGGATCAATTAATTCTTGCACCTTATTCATTAAAATGCCTCCACGTCTTGTCTTGACCAATCTGGAACCCTTCCTTGGAAGCCATGGATCGCTCCAAATATTGATGTTAGAACCATCTCCAACCCGCCAGATTATCCCTTTCTTTAGCAATTGTATGCTCTTTAAAATGCTACACCAAGCATAAGGCATACCTTCCTTTGGCTTTGCATTCAGCACACTACCTTTGGGATAGTATTTTGCTCTTGTGATTTTGGCACATATAGATTCGGGTTTTTGAAGGGCGCGCCAACCTTGTCTTGAAAGCATTGTAAGATCGAAGCCATTCAAATCTCGAACCCCAGAACAACTCTCTTCTTCAGTCTCATCACCTTTTCTTTTGACAACTGATGAATTTTATGATCATTGTACTTCTTGAGCCCACCAAAACCTCACGGTCGTATTCGCAAGCTCGTCACATAGGGACATGGTCAAATAAAACATGACATTGCATATATGGGGACTGCTTGAGTAACTGCTTGATCAACACTTGCTTCCCTACCTTTCACAGCATCTTCTCCTTCCATCCTTAGATTTTCTTTCATATTTTCCCTTTTAGGTATTCAAAGGTTTTTGATTTTGACTTGCCAATATAGACCAACTATCCCAAATATTTTTCATTTCTTGCTTCACCTTGTATTTCCAATTGGTTCAGAACATCTTTTCTAGCCCATTCTTTTGTTTTTGTGCTGAACATCATAGATGACTTATCACGATTGAGTACCTGCCCAAAGCCTAGTTCATACAATAGCAGAATTCCTTTTAGCACCTAAGCAGCATGTTAGTTTGCTCTCACAAACAGAAGGGACATCTATGAACAATAGATGTGTTAGGCTAGGAGAATTGCTGCATACTCGAATCCCTTGAATTATTCCCTGCGATTTTGCCTCATGGAGAGCTAATGAGAAGGCTTCGGCACAAATAACAAATAGATAAGGGGATAATTGATCTTTTTGTCACAACCCTCGGTGTGGGGGTAACGATATGTGCATACTCTTCATTGACTTTAATTCGATAGCTCATTGTTGACACACACTTCATCACCGAATTCACCTAATTGACATGAAAGCCCAAATTAAGCATCAAATTTCTCAGGAAGTTCCAATCTACTCGATCATAAGCTTTGCTCATGTCGAGCTTGATGGCTACATAACCTTCCTCTCCCCGCCTCTTATTTTGCAAGTAGTGTGAGACCTTGTATGTAACAAGAATGTTGTTTGTGATTAACCTTCCCGGCACAAAGGCACTTTGGTTCATAGAGATAACCTTAGGTAGTATCCTCTTTAACTGATGCTAGCACTTTTGAAACCAATTTGTAAACAACATTATACAAGCTGATCAGCCTTAGATCTTTTAGGGTGGTGGGGCTTTTCACGTTAGGAATAAGAACAACATATGTTTCATTCCATCCTTCTGGCATTTGTCTACCATTTAGAACACCCAATACCTCCTTCACCATCTTCTGCCCCACAATGTCTAAAATCTTTTTGAAGAACAAGGTAAATATACCATCAGGCCTAGTGCTCTAAGGTCATCTATTTGATTCAAAGCTTCCTAACTTCTTCCTCTGTGAACCCAACGTAGAAGACTTTCATTCATAGCTTGTGTAACTCTTATTTGTATCGAGTTGAGGAAATTTGAATTTATAGGCCCCGCAAATGAAACAAAGAGATTTGAATAATAGCTAGCAATAAATTATTTTAGATTTTTATTATCTTCTACCTTCTTGGTTTTTTTAACTGTGCTGATTCTCCTGCGGTTGGGACTACATCTATCTGTTCCTTTCATCATGACCCCAATACAACACGAGAGAGACAGAGTCAGATCCAACATGATTGGGGATGGGTGGAGCGAAATTGGAGTTTGGGGGTGATGACGGTTTCAAATGGGGTAAAATAATGAAATTAGAAGCTGCAAAAATGTTTAAAATATAGTTAAAGTGGAAAATGATTGACTAATTGCATTATAGGAGACAAATCTTCAATTACAATGGGAATGAAGGTAAATTATAGCGTCGTCTTTCAGATAAATTTGATATACACCACAGTTAAGTAGCCAATTTCAAAATATGTCGTTACAAGTTTCCCCTTTGAAACATCCCACCGTTAACTCATGGATACTAGAAGGATGACACTATGGATGTGTAAAATATGAAATTAAATACCCATGTCCCCCGTTTCGCACTGCTTCTTGCCCTTCCTTTCTCTCCCTCCCCCCACACCCCCTCCCCGGTCTCTTCCCTTCATTGTTGATGTCATTCATATCGTTCCGAGCTCGGCCGCCACCATAAGATGTTGTCCACCCTTGATCGGAGACCTATCGCCACCATCGGACGCCCCTAGGATGGGGAAGTGACCCTTGCAGGTGTAGCACGGGAGTGAACTGGCCGCATATGCTAGAAGTGGAAGAGTATGGCAGGATAGACCTAGACAAGATGGGGTGAGAGAAGAAAGAAAGGCAACAACGGCCACAGAGAAGGTAGGGAAAAGAAAGGAAATAAGGGTACTTCAAATAGAATTAATGATATAACCCTTTTTTTACACTTTGTAGTGGCACATGTCGAACAAAACTACTGACACATTTGGAAAGTGGTAACTAAACAACGGCACATGTTCCTTTTTAAAGGGAAGACAGGCAAGTGATAGACCCTGAAAATGTACGCACGGCATGACGCGCCTATCAAGCCCAAGTAGTCAAACATTGTATCAGACCTTAGTGATTACGTCCTGTGGTTCTCTAAAAATTATAATTTTGGATACAAAGAGAGTCAATCTTTTGAAACTCAACTATTAATATCTTAAAAGATATATAGTTTAAATAATTGAAAATCATATACTTAAATTTATGTTGAACAATATATTCAGATTATATTAATTTTATTGTGTTTTATAAATATGTTACAACAGATATTAGTGGTCAAAGTTGTGTTTGAAGATTGTGTCTATATCTAAGACTAATTTTTTAGAAAACTGAAGGGAATACTTATTTTGCCAATGCACCCGCCATGAGAAATATCCTGTGCGAATGTCACAAAGAATATTTCAGATTCCGCGGAAATCAAATGTGTAGGTTTTTGCAAAATGTATTTTCTTAGTGCTATGGAAGTATGTATTCTGCAAGTATGCAGAAATCTAACTTCAAACTCAAAATGAAGCGTGGAGGTAGAACGTACCCTTTTGTAGCTGTACAAATGTCTGAGAACTTCTGAAAATTTCCACGAGCAATTTTCACGAAAATTTATAATCTTGTTTCGGAAAGATGCCTATTTGCATCTGTCATGTCAGCCCAAACTTCTTGAATTTCATCAGATTTTGGGCCTTCGCCCGCACATCTCTGGCCCCATTTCCTCATGTCTTTAATGCCCAAACTCCCGGGCCGTCGAAATTAGTCTACACTCTTCTTCCTCGCTCGGGCAAAACCAGTTCGCCGGAGCTAATGGCGACGCCGGCTGGCTTCCACCCCGCGTCGCCGCCGGTAATACCCGGGGCGGCGGCGGTGGCAGCGTGCGCCGCCATGGCCGTCTCCTACGTCGCCGTCCTCTACTCCCCCACGCTCCTCCTCCGACTCCCGCCCGCCACCTCGCTCCGCGCCTTCTTCCACCGCCGCTTCGTATGCGCCGCCTTCTCCTCCACGGCCTCTGCCCTCGCCACCGCGGCCCTCCTCCGCGTAAGCGCCCCTTCTCCCCTCCAAACCCTAGCTTTGTATTTCCGGACCGAATCTCAACCCCCCCTACCTCTACCTACCCTCTTCCCAGGTTTGGAGCCTGGGCCACTGGTCTGACGCGCTCGCAGTGTTCGGCATTCGTACTGACCACTTGGTAAGCAAGCGACTTCTCTCCAGTAGCAAACTTTTTTTGGGTAGTAATACACTGATTAGTATTGAGTTTTTGATGCCTGGACTGAAATGCTGGTGGTGGTTCAGCTTGAGGCGGTAGTGATTCCACTTCTCCTTACGTCCCTAGTGTATGCTGGATCATTCGTTGCAAAACTCTCGTTCATGTCAAGCTGGTGCGGTAGGGAGGATGGTGAGGTGGGGATGGGCTGCACCAATAAGCTTGCTCGCTGGATCCAGACGTCCGTGCAAGATGTAATGTTGTGGCGGAACTATGTAGTGGTTTGTTCTCATTCCCTTTTATGCCATTGTTTTCGCATTGCGTATTCGATGTTGTGGATATGTTAAGGAAGATTAGTGTAGAAATAAATGAGATTGTTGACTGAATATCTAATTATTCAACTCAAATAATCAGATAACAGTTCATGTGTGCAATCTGTAACCTTTAGATTGCAAGCACAGCCATGAATTAGTGATGATGGGGATCAAATAAGCTGTGCAATGCAATTATGTTTCATGAGGAAGGCCAAGTATTGGTTCCAATAAGATAATATGGAATACCAAGGAGTATAATGACTTCTAGATCATAAGAGGGGGCCATTGGCCACGGCCTGTACCGGCCCCCTTCTCCCTCTGCCACCGTATGGAACTATGGATTATTGTTACTACTGAGAAGTGAGAACACAGTGATTTCATTTTCTATTGTGGTGATGTTATTTGAGGATGATCTTTTGACCAGGCACCATTTACAGAGGAGCTGGTTTTCAGGGCGTGCATGATACCTCTTCTTCTATGTGGGGGATTCAAAATGCATAACATTATATTTCTGAGTCCAGTCTTCTTCAGCCTAGGTAAATAGGTATAATATTGCACCAGAATTTCATTTCGAAGGAACCAACCTGGCACATATCCTTCAGCTAATGTTATGTCATTTATCCATTTCTAACTTGTGATCGGCTCTTCTTAATTAGTAACTGAGCCTATCTGTTGACAGCACACTTGAACCATTTGTTTGAACTACACCAACAAGGATGCAATTTTATGAGATCTCTCCTGATTGTAGGTATTTTTCTTTGCATCATGTGGTTTTCTCCTTTACTGTAGTATAATCTTCCTTTACCTTTGTTGCTACTATGTGCAACTAAGGAGAACTGTAATATCTTAGTTCATCAGGTTGTTTCTCCCAGTGATATAAATCTACATTTTAGAGAGTGTCCCAATATGTCCTGCGTGGCTATACCTGTGATTTCTCGAACAACATCTGGTACATTCCTACCAAAATGCAAACAGTCGCTCATATAAGCACCCATGTTTTGCCCTTAACTCTTATTTAGTCACCCATGATGTCAAATATTTCCCGTCACACCTTTGGAGCATCATGTATGTGGTTTATATATAGTGCGAGTAACACTGTGTATATCTAATTATTGTCAGCAAAATTACTGGTACTTCACATATTAATGTGTTATCTTCATTCTGTTATGCTATTAATTTCTTAGTTTTTAATACAAGTTTCAGCTTCTTAGCTGACACAATTGAATTACATGAGTTATGGAATTGTCGTTGCTGGTACAGATTATATTCATTCTGAAGTTACATGCACATGCTCTAACCTTTCGATGTGCTTGTCAAATTACAACATATTAGGCTTCTGTTAGTCTTAGTTCTGTGCGTCTTTTTCTTGGAAGTTATCATCAGAGATTGTATAATTACTTTGGTTTAACCAATTGCGAACACCTTTTGCTTCACTTGTTGAACTTTCCTTGACTTGTTGTCTTCCGTTCTCAGGTACCCAGTTAGGCTACACTGTTATTTTTGGATGGTATGCAGCATTTTTGTTCATCCGAACAGGTCTTACTAATTCCTTTTTCACTTTTGAAAACAGAAAATTGTGCAGTTGTTGTTTTCAGCTATGTTGTTGACTTGTGTGTTTCTAGTACTCCTTTTCCAATCAGATAAACTACCATTTCTCGTTTTAGTTGAGAAGTTAGCTTTGTTTTTTTTTATTGATCCTAGTTCATGCTGGGTCAGATGCTAGTCATAATAATGTTCGAAGTATGGATCTCCATATTCCAAAGTTTACAGGGCCTAGTCCCATATTGCTAAGGCAAGGGCGGTTTAGTCCCATACTGTTAAGGCAAGCTAGGAGAGAGGAACATATAAGTTGGGACTCTTGCCCTTATGCTTGAGACGCATGGCACGAAAGAACTTTGGTTAAACACAGACCCGCTCGTACATATGTATTTTTTGCGTGAAAATCTGTGTGACTTATACCTTGCAATTCATGAACCTGTCATCACTTGGCGCCACATGGCAGACCAAGTCCATTATATTTTTACCAAACCATGCTCCCTCTCTCTCTCTTAATTCAAAGAATGTGATTCAAGCATTTGAATTAGAGGTTTAATTTGGGTTAACTCTGTCAGTTACTAGCGGATGGTTGAACCAGAATAACGGGTCAATTACTGGTGTGTTATTGCTGTTGATTATAGCAATTTCTATGAGCTAGTGCTGAGAACATGAACTAGGAGACGTCTAGGTCCAGGATCCGAACACATTTGTCTTCTTCCTCCGTTAATCTGTGCTGGGTGCTGCACTGCTGAACCCCATCGTCCGCTTCTCGTCGTGGACTGATGAGGGTGAGTGCAATTTCTGAACCATTGCTGCAGACATCATCTGCACGGAGTGAGAATAAGGTTTCTGGGCAGCATCTTCCACGTGACGGCTCATTGTGTCCTCTCCATCCGCAGCGTTCAAGCACTGCATTGCTTTTTTTTTGGCATCAACCAAATTATAAGTTCTTCAAGTGAATTTTCCTCTTCTGACTGTTACGATGGATTGTACTATTGAATTGCATGCTATCCTTGCCGAAAACAATGCATTGCAATGCTCGAACATTGAGGGTGCAGCAAGCAATTGCTTGGAAGATGCTGCCCAGAAACCTTATTGCTGCCCCTCCATGCGGGTGATTTTTGTGTCAATGGTTTGGAGATGCTCACCCTCCTTAACGGTGCATGCCGATAAGGGAAGGCTATTTTCGGCAACCCAACACCCATCATAGATTAACACAAAGGAAAAAAATGGGAGGAGGCAACATTTTGGGTCATAGATCTGGATGTCACCCGATCCTTATGTACTCAGCACCAGATACCCCAAAAAGTTAACCCAAATTAAGCCTGTATTCAAACGTTTGAATCGCATTCAATTTGAATCAATAGAGAGAGGCATGGTTCAACAAAAGGTGGGCTTGGTCTGCCATATGGCGCGCAGGTGCACTTCACAGGTCACAACTTACGCGAATATGTCTGTGTGCTTAGCCAAAGTTCTGTCATGCCATGTCTCATGTTTTAAGGAATGGCTAGAGTACTAACTTATATGTTGCTCTCTCCTACCTTGCCTTATTAACATGCAACTATTTCATGCAAGCTTTGGAATTTTAGAGATTGGTCTTCCCACATGGGCCTAATTTGTAACACACAACTCAAAAGCTGGCCCTCATTACGCCCGACTACTAATCCAACATTTTTGAGTAAATATTTTGAAACCACATCTTTTTGGCAAGCTATCAAAGAATTATACATTTCAGGATTAGTTTCACAAAACGACACTTCTTTTGTGTCATGGTTTCAGAAAACTATGCCTTTTAGGTTTTTAAGGGAACTGAAAGGCATGGCCCAGTAGTCAGCGACACAACCGTTAACGGCCCTGTTATGAAGTTGCTCTGATCCTGTCACGGTTGTGTTGTTGACGATGGGCCACGCATGTCAGTTCTGTTGAAATTGTAGAAAGTGTGGTTTGCTGAAACAGTGACACAAAAGAAGTGTAATTTTGTGAAACTGCTGAGAAATGTGGTTCTGATAAATTTATGCAACATTTATCCATAGCACTCACTAAGCTTATGACTTGTAAGCTGTCTTAGAAAAAATGCAATTTTACTTGTATTAAGTACCATAAGTTGTTGCTTATTAACATGCTGAATGGTTAAGCTAGTTCATATGTTTGACTGAAGGTGTATTTTAATTTTGTCTTGATAAATGCATCATATTGGTTAACTTTCATTCTAAAAAACTGCAGGCAATCTCGTGCCTCCTATTGTTGCTCACATATTTTGTAATATGATGGGTTTGCCTGTTTTTCTCATCATCGAGAACAAGAGGTGCATACATCATGTTTTTCTCCGAAGAAACAAAAAAATAATAATGCAGAGTTGTAAAATATGTTCAACTTCTTACATTGGTTTGCCTTGTGTTTTTGTGTGTTCCAGGAGTGGCATCGCTAGCATTTCTGGTGGGTTTAATATCCTTCTTTTGTCTCCTTTTCCCTGCTACAAGTCCAAAATTATACAACGCAAGGTTAGATCGATGCAGTTGCTGGGATGGTTATTGCAGATGGAGTTAGTATATAACTGATTGTAGGCAACATAGCTCGTTCCTGTGGCTGACCTGAAGTGACTAGCAAGGTTTGAATTACCAATGGGTTGTGCACGCAATGGGTTACACGGCACAATCCCTTACTCTTAAAAGATCTTGTTCTCTGTCGTTCCTACCACTGTTGTAAAATATTTTTGTATGTAGTTTGCCCTTCACTTGGGGCTAGACTTGCACAAATTGCAATTCATCGCTTGTTCGTTAAGGATTTGAAAGCTGCCAACTTTGGTTTTCTTTAGTCCCATCAAAACAGTACTATTCGAAGAGAGACCTGGGGATTTGGAAGTTGGCACGCGACTGCAGGCGATCTCATGTACCCATGGATAGTGATGCCAACAAAAGAGTTCTCTTGTGAGCAGACCGTCATGCATGCGAGTATGCGATCACTTGTGCAGATTCCCTGGAGTTTGTAACTCCACCGAGTGGATTTCAGCGGATCCTGGCTGTTTCTTGTTTCTATGGACCAGATTAGCCCATGCCGCTCTTTCTTCTTTCCCTGCACTTATAATCTCTTTCTTCTCCCCATGTTACAACTTCTCTGTCTGTTTAGATGTGGAGCAGATAACATCTCTGCTCACTCTTGAATGCCTGTACTCCGCGATGAGTAGCACGGTGGTATTGCCGCTTAATTTGGCTCCAGAAAAATCATCCTAAACCTCCAACTCCAATGCAGAAGTAAAAGCTGATTTTAACCTCTTGTTGAGTTTCAATTACAATTTTAACCTCTTTAAAAAATTAAAGTTAAAAATAACTCAATGACTATCTGTACAAGTGCCACGTGTCCCTTGTCGCGGTTTGAACCCGTGAGACTCATTTGTCGCGAGTTGGACTCGCGACAGATCACATATCATAGATGGTACAGCGGATCCCACCCGCGGCAGGTCACCTGTAGCGGATCCCACCCATAACAGGTGACGTGTCGCAGGTTGGACACGCAACACGTCACTTATTGCGGGTTAGATCCGCTACATTTGATCTATCATTTTTTATTTTGATTTTGATAGCGCTAAAATTATAACTGAAACTAAACATGGGGCTAAAACTGGTCTGTTGCCTGGCGTTGTCCACGTCACCCTGTTCATTGCCTTTGCAGTCATGGCGGCAACGCCGCAGCTGTCCGAAGCGAGGGTCCAAGGATTCAAGACTGCACCCGTAAATCAAGAAGTATCTGAACCAGCCATTGCTGCAAACCATGAAGTTCCCGAGCCATCGTCCAACGCTGCCGTCAGGGTTGAAAGGCTTCCTCGGCTTTCCACCATTACCCGGCATGCCACAGGATGCTTCCCACTACCATTGCCTCAGTTCCCTGGTTTCCCTAGCTTTCCACCATTGTCCAGCTTTGCTTTCCTGCCATTGCCTCATTTCCACCATTGTTCGGGTCACTCCCACTAGTACAGAATCGTCTATCCGAGGCGCCATATCTGAGGCGGTTAGGCAAACACGCCTCCAATAACTGATATCCGAGGCGGTTATAAATATCCAACCGCCTCGGATAACAAAATCATCCAAGGCGGTTGTAAATATCCAACCGCCTCGAATAATATCCGAGGCGGTTGTAAATATATAACCGCCTCGGATATGGTGCATATCCGAGGCGGTTATATATTTACAACCGCCTCGGATGTGTTCAAACCTAAAATTTCAGAATCCCGCCAACTCCAAAATTTCAAAACCTGAAATTTTTCCCTCCGTGCCTGTGGCAGAGGACTATATATTCAATTCAGTGCATATGGAGAGAGGCCAGATCCAGATTTTCTTCTTCTTCTCCCTTCCACTCTACTCTCCTCCCTTCACCCTTCCTTCTCCTCTCACCATTCCCATACCAAGGAGGCTCTTCTCTCCCCATCATTCTTAGAGGAGGCTCTTCTCCTCCAGTTTCGCTTCGATTTGAGGTAAGGAAGACCCTCCCAAGCCAATATTTGTACTAGTGCCTAAATTTTTTATTTTTAAAAAAATTTCTCGTATTTTTTTGTAGTAACCCTACTCCCTCACGGTTCAGAATCCACAAAAATTACTGCATTTGGAGCTCGGGAAGAAGTTCAATGGAGGGAGCGGAGGGTTCGGTAGCGGGGATTATTCGTTCGGGGCCGAATTTGGAGTGAAATTTTTTTATTTTTTAAATTTTTTCTCATATTTTTTCTAGCAGCTCTACTCCCTCACGGTTCAGAATCCACAAAAATTACTGCATTTGGAGCTCGGGAAGAAGTTCAACGGAGGGTCGGAAGAGGCGACGTTTCATTCGGAGGGGCAAAAGTCAGTCTTAGAGGGCGAATTTGGAGGTGAAAAATTATACAGGTCTAAAGACGAGTAGATTTTTTAGATGCGCCTCATCGATACGGTCATTTTGAGTGGTCGTGGACCCAAAACGGACAATGTATGCAAAAGTTAGAGCCGTTTTAGTGAAACCCTACCCGGCACTGCCGGGTAGAGTCTTTTTTTAAAACGCCTGGTATGTTATCCGAGGCGGTTGAAAAATTGCAACCGCCTCGAATATCAGTTATCCGAGGTGGTTGCAATTTTGCAACCGCCTCGGATAACTGATATTCGAGGCGGTTGCAATTTTTCAACCGCCTCGGATAGCTGATATCCGAGACGGTTGAATAATCGCCTCTGATATGTGCCCCCATATCCGTGACCACTTCGTGGAGGCGGCTGCTATAACCGCCTCGGATATGCTATTTGAACCGCCTCGGATATCGATTTTTGTACTAGTGTCCCTGGTGCTCCGCCGTCTCAAGCATTGCGTGGCTTTCCACACTTGCCACCGATAACTGGCTCCCCTGGCTTATCAAGCGCTCCACCGTCCCGAACATTGCCAGTCTACCAACATCACCGCCAATCGATTTCCTAAGCTTACCGGGTAGCCCACCTTCACCACCACAACCACGGAGTCCAAACACCGCTGATGGGCATGATGCCATGCATGGACTACCTTACCAACATTCAAGCACGTGTTGTGATGGCTTTAAGTTGATCATATTAATGCGCCCATCTTCCTTTGCCACGGTATGAACAGCGGCACGAATAATGGCACCATGCTACCCATACAGACGTTTGTGTGCTTCAGTAAGTTGCAACGTTTTACCATCTTGTCTTGCATAAATTCGGTGTTTCTATTCTTATCCTTACACAAGGAGATTAACTTGGTGATGGATTTGACAGCCCAACCCATAACACGACTGATGCTTCCTACCTCTCCAATGCCCGCTAGTTCCCCCATGTCACCGCCTTCAGCTAATCTTTTAGATGAAAAAGTCCACTCATGCACTTTATCCCCAAACCGATTTCTGAAAGGACAAATCCTACCTAGAAGTTTTTAAAAATCTGAAAAAATTCACATATGGAGCCAAGTACATAGTTATATTTTTTTTGTTAAAAAAATCTGACAATTTACAATCTGTGAAAAAGATATATATATATAAATATAAACAAATTTTCATAGGTCATAAATGATCATATTTTTTTAATCAAATTTTACAGGCATATACTTCACCCCACAAACTACATGCATGGATATATACTTCATCGACTCGGAGGTTGAGTCGAGCTTCTCTCGAGATGTAGCGAGTCGGATTGCCATGACAAACTCGGCCTCTGCGTTCGCTGGACTATCTATTGTGCAAGTCTACTCTATCTCGCACTCCGCACAGATCAAGGTATATCGCCCTTAGCTTAGTCGTTAACTTGTTCCCTTCGGCTTCCACAGGATTTTGACCCTCCTTTCTTCTTTGGTTATCAGGGCTTGCTGGTAGTACAGCACTTGGCTGGTGTTAGGTATGCGCAAGGAGTTCGAGGCCCGTCTCGCAAAGGAGAAGGCGAAGACGAGGGAAGCCATCAAAAAGGCCGTGTCACTTCTCGAGCAATTGTCTACCTCATAGTAGAAGGTGACTACTCTCCGTACCTCCGTTTGTGCTGCAGAGAAGCGCGAGAGGGGCTTGGCTGCTTTGGAAGCCTCAATGTATGAAGAGGCATGTAAGATTGGAGAGGCATTGCACACCGGCACCAACCCTTTTGATGGCAGCGAGGTTGCAGACAAGACCGAGCGACGGCTGAGCTGGACGGCCTCTACTTGTCGGACCATGCGCATGTCCTTGCCCGGGTATGCTAGGACTTGTGCTCAGGCTTCTTCTAAGCTAATGCTTTGCTACTTGCACAAGAAGGGGCGTGAGTTCACCGATGAATTCTCCACAGAGGGCTACGTGGCTCCCAAGCTTGCCAACCTCGTGGAGGTTAGGGAAGAGGTATGTTCTGAGGTGGAGTCCCTCTTGACCGAGGTGTGGGACCGGCGTGGCAGGGCCCCCAGTACATCGATGCCCTCTGAAGGGCCAAGTGCATTGTGTCCACTATGGTGGTTTTCGACGAATCTACGGGGCACGACGCAGAGGGAACTCAGGAGGTCGCAGGTGGCGCCGGCTCCGCTCCCCAGGGGTGAGACTGATGTTCCTTATGTCTATCCTACAGTTTGCTTCAGCATCATCATATCCTCTATTTTGTCTACCTTGCTTAGTTTTTGCTAGACATGACTGAGACTTTGCATGATTTTGTCACTGCATCGACGCGTATTGGGCATGTGTAGCCTACCCCTATTACTTTACTTTCACTTGTTTTCGGATGCTTTTATTCATGTCGCAACTTGACGATATTCCCACTACTACGATTGCTACCCTCCATGATGTTGCCTCCACCACTCTCTCTGCTCGGGTTGCGTTATTGTTGTTGTTGCTTTCTTCCTTTTTCGTAACCAACTAATTATACTTGGTGCAGAATGTCGCGATAAGGGGCGAGGCGGCTGCCGGTCGCCTCGGGACCCAACCAATAGTTTAATTGTCACTTAAGCATCACGTTCTTGTACCCTGATAGCACGTTAGCACCCCTAGCTTGTCTAGCTCATATGCTACATCATCCTTCTATGTAACTTTCTTTTGAAATTTCCCCCTTTTTTCATTTTCATGCACCATGTGCTTGTTATGCCACTGTATGTATCCTGGTTTCGTTTGCAATAAACGCTGCTTCGCAGCACAAGTTACCTTGCCTCCCAATAGAAGACACTTAGCATGACATGGTTGTACAGAGTGCGCTAATGACCGGTGCAAATGAAATTGGTCTTGGCGTCGGCTCTTGTCACACAAAAAAATACTTGGTGCTTGATGGCGCAACAGCGAGCATGTTGGCTCTTGCTATAACGAAAAACACTTAGCACTTGATGGTGTAGCAGCGAGCACGTTGGCTCTTTCCCTAATAAAAAAACTTCGTGTCGATGGCGCAGTGGCGAGGGCATTGAGTAGTCTTTTCCCTTGTTGGGTTCCATGCGTACTTTTCTTTGAAATTTTAGTGGAGTTTCATCTGTTTGAGAAGGTATTTTGTGTAGGCATGTACCTATGTTTGCTTTCGTTGTTGTTTTTTACATAACTTCGTCATCGTCCCAGTGAGCACTTAAAAATGTCAACAGAGCTGCGCCTGCATTTGATGTCATTTTTTACTTGTGAATACTTAGAATAGGCGACGGGGCCGCGGAGTCTTAGCTCGCTCACAGTGATGGAGAATGGCTTGATGTGGCTGTGGAGTCTTAGCTCGCTCATGGAGACGGAGAATGGCTTGACATGGCCGCAGAGTCTTAGCTTGCTCATGGAGACGGAGAATGGCTTGACGAGGCCGCGGAGTCTTAGCTCGCTCACGGTGATGGAGAATTGCTCACGTGTCAGCAAAGTCTTAGCTCGCTCACAACGATGGAGAATGGCTCGATGTGCCCGCGGAGTCGTAGCTCGCTTACGGCGACAGAGAATGGCTCGACGTGGCCACGGAGTCTTAGCTCGCTCACGGCGACAGAGAATGGCTCAACATAGCCACGGAGTCTTAGGTTGCTCACGGCCACGGAGAAAGATGTGGCCGTGGAGTCTTAGCTCACTCACGACAATGAGAATAGCTCAATGTGGCCGTGGAGTCTTAGCATGCTCATGGCGATGGAGAATGGCTTGGCGCATCCCCTTGCACTTACATGTACCGAGAATACATGACAATTCATAATTTAGTTCTGATAGTAATGGCAGATCTGTAGCATCTTACCACTTACAAGTAGTACTTGCAAAGATTTGTAGCATAGTTTAGTTCCAGTTGTGTTTCAGTTTGTTACCTTCAAGATCCTTCAAGCGGAATGATGATGGGCGTGAAGAGCTGATTACTTCATATGGTCCTTCCCACCTGGAGCTCAGTTTGCTGTCAGCTTCTGGGTTTGCCTTCTTCTTCAACAAGAGATCGTCGACCATGATTGGACACAACTTGACGGACTTGTTGTATGCTTTAGCCATTGATGCTTGATATTGCTCAATGTTGAGGGTTGCTTCTTGTTTGAGCGAGTCGACATTGTCTATAGACATCTGACGGGCTTTCTCTTCTGTTGCTGTAGCGACTCTCATTGAACCTAGTTTGACATCTCTGGTGTTATAGCTTCATAGCCGAATAGCAGCTTGAACGGTGTGTACCATGTGGCTTGGCTTCTTGTTGTGCGTGCACACCATAAAACATTTGGTAGCTCGTCCACCCAATACCCCTTTGAGAGCTTAAACATGCACTTGCGTAAGCTTACTAGGATTATGCCATTTGCTCTTTTAACAACACCGTAGCTTTAGGGTTTGCAATAGACGCAAAGCATAGAGTTATCCCCAGGCCATCGTAGAAGGCTCTGAACATTGTGGCATCAAACTGGGTACCATTGTTTAATGTGAGCTCCTTGGGTACTCCAAACCTGGATATGATGTTTTTCCACACATGCTTTTGCACAGACTCTGATGTTATCTTTATTAATGGTTCTACCTCAATCCACTTTGAGAAGTAGCCTACGGCTATAATGACAAACTTGGCACAGTGACTTGCTATTTTGAACAGCCCGATGAGGTCCACTCCCCAACATGCGAGTGGCCCTGATGGAGCTATCGATTGTAACTCATGAGCTGGCTTGTTTGAACCTCGGCCCATCCACTGGCAAGCTTTGCACATCTTGGCCAGAGATTGCACATTGCACAAGGCAATTGGCCAATAGAAACCCTGACGGAAAGCCTTGGACACGAGGGCACGCGACGCCAAGTGAGATCCGCACAATCCCTGGTGGATCTCCTGCACCAACTCTTTCCCCTCTTCCTTAGATATATACTTGAGGTACAATGTGCACATACCATGCATCTACAGTGCTCCATCATGCATAAGGAAGCCCCTAGCGCATGATTTCAATCAACATGTTGCAACTAGATTATCTGGCTCTGTCTCATCTTGCAGATATGACATGATGGACGCTCTCCAGTCTTGTCCTGTAATGACTAACACTTCGGGTAACTATTTTGTTGCAGGTGACGAGAGGGTTTCATAGAACACATTCTACAGGATCTCAACCTACGCACTCACCAAGCGTGCCAATGTGTCGGCTTCAACGTTTTCCAAGCATGGAATGGCACGCACAATGATACCAACAAAGTGTTTTTCCATTTCCTATTGTAGAGCCAAGTGCTTGACCATCTCGGGGTCTTTAGCCTGGAAACTCTTGTCAATGTGTCACATGATGAGTTGAGATTCACTCTTGATGATAACTCATTGTGTGTCTGTTGCACGGGCTTTACGCAAACCAAGGAGCAATACTTCATATTTAGTGATGTTGTTCGTTGTTTTAAACTCAAGACGTGCTAAGTACATGGTAAGTGTGCCTCTTGGTGATTCTAACGTAGCTCTTGTCCCTGCACCTTCTGAACAACACGATGCATCTACATATATCATCCACGAAGGACTTGAACATTCTAAGTTGTTGAGTTGTTTAGACGGAACACATTCTTCAACAAAGTCCACCAATAGTTGTGACTTGATAGCTGTTCTGGGAGGGAACTCAATTAAAAATGGTGCTAGCTCAGCCGCCCACTTGCCAACAGGCCTGAGGCCTCCTTGTCAGGCAGCATCTCTTCCATAGGATATGATGAAAGTACATGTATAGTGTGCCCAAGGAAGTAATAGCGTAATTTCCGTGATGCCAATAAGTAGTGCATGTGTGAGCTTTTCTAGTTCTCTATAACGTGTTTTGGCACCTTGCAATGACTTAGACACATAATATACAGGGTGATGTACTCCGTCCCTTTCCTTAGCCAATATTGCACTAACCGCCATAGGTGTTGCTGCCAAGTACAATAGTAGGCTCTAGCTGATTTCTAGACTTTGCAAGAGGGTTGGCAATGTTAAACATGTTTTGAGATCCTCAAATGCCCTATGGCTATCCTCTGTCCACTCAAAATTGCTTACTCCTCTCAAAGTCTTGAAGAATGGGAATCCCTTCTCTGCAAAGCAGGAGACAAACCTTCCTAGTGCGGCCAAGCTCCCTGTTAAACATTCTAGTTCCTTGACATGTTGAGGCGGCTTCATATCTAGCACAGCCTTGATCTTAGACAGGTTTGCCTCAATCTCTCGCTTGAAGATGAGAAAACTAAGTAGCTTTCCTTCTTGTACCCCAAACACACAATTTTCAAGGTTGAGCTTCATTCTTGCTTTGCGAAGGTTGTTGAACATCTCTTGGAGATCCACTGCATGTGCACATGCTTCAACACTCATGAACACTATGTCATCCACATAAACTTCAATGTTTCTTCCGAATTGACTAGATAAAGCCTTGTACACTAGGCGAGCAAATGTTGCGCCAGCATTCTTCGACCCGAACGCCATTCTTACATAGCAGAATGTGCCTGAGGGTGTGATGAAACTTATTTTCTCTTTATCTTCTTTAGCCATCCAAACTTGGTGGTAACCTTGCACCTGGCAGTGGCATCCACTAATTGGTCAATTCTTGGTAACGAAAAATCACCTTAAGGATATGCGCGATTGAGGTTTGTGTAGTCAACGCACATATGCCACTTGCCATTCGCCTTCTTTACTAGGACGGGATTTTCCAGCCATTATGGGTGCATGACTTCACAAATCACCCCTGCTTTGTAGAAACTTTTTCTTGTTCTTTGGCTGCTACCATACTTTCTGATGACATTTTATGGAGTTTTTGCTTGACTGGGCATGCGTCTGGATTGACAGGCAAGCGACGTTCGATTATCTCCCGCGGTACTTATAACGCCCGAGTTTTTAGCATGTTTTAAAAACACTAAAATTAGGTCCTAGTTAAAACTTTACTTTTTTTCTGCACTTTTGCTCTCGAGATTTCTGCGCATCATTTCATGTCAATTATATAAGACACTGAGTCATGTGTATATACGCATATACGCAGGAGGAATAACCCTAAAAAGTTTCCCGAAACCAACTACTCAAAACATCCCTGAAATAGGGAACGATATGCAGTATATACGCGATGAACCCAAACCCTAAGTCCCCTCTCCCCCGACGATTCGACCAAACCCTAGTTCTCCTTTTCTGTCCGACTAAGGGCAAACCCTAACAGCATGTATGCACATATATACGAAAGTCTAAGAAACCCTAATTCCCTCTTTCCTTGACGGTTTTTATCACAACCCTAATTCCTTCCCCATCCCCGGTAACCTTGTGAAACCCTAATTCTCTCACACTCTCCCGACAAAAGGGCAAACCCTAGCCACATATATATACCACATGATCAAACATGTCAAATGGTGGTATACCAGACCCCAGTGGGACCCCGCAAGTCAAAGGTGGACCCCACAATCTAAAACCCTAGCTCCTCCCTCCTTTTCTTGATTTCTTTTCTTCAACATAGAAACCCTAAAAGCATGATTTTATGTGCATTCTTTGCCCCAAAATTTTTGGGAAAATTCCATAAAATACTACTTGGAACTCATGTGCACCTAGGTACGGAATAACATGACCATGCTTAGTACAAAAATTTTGAACAATATCCAGAATACAACTTTGGGCTGATTTTGCATTTGTACTACAACCCCCTAAGATACTTCTCAGAAAATTCTACAAAAATTCCACAATATAGGATAAACATCCAAAAGCTCAATTGTGCAAAAAAACCCCAGCACCTTCAGTTCAAAGATGTCGATTGCATAGTATCAAACACCTTCTAACCCAACTACTATTTTCATGGAATCTTGGTCAAAGCTCGGGGAAAATATCCCACAAAGTCACCAGACCCCCATCCCTCCACCCCTCAGCTTTTGACCCATGTCATTGGTTTCCCCCTGCAAAGTCCCCTTTTCTTGATAACAAGCTAAAAGCCTAGCCATGCCAATATTGACGACCCCTCTTTCTCACTTTCTCTCTACACATTACCATACTAGCGATGCCTGAACCCTAGGACCATTTGTGACACATTTGTGCATGCCTAGACCCAGCCGGACACCTCCAAACAAGCTCATGCCGGTCTGGACATGCACTAGGCGCGCACCAGACATGTCTTGGGTGCGCACAACATGTCCAGCATGTGCATCAGCGGCACACTGGGTCATCCATCGTCTAGGACCAGCACCAGCTTGCTAGGCCACACCGGGGCCTCCTCCTCGGCTCCACAGTGACCTACCACCGAGCCACGACCGCCTGGACCCCCCCCTCCGACGTCCTCATCCGCCCGACGGTAAGCTCCATGGCTACCTGAGCTCGGCCTATAAAAGGGGCCATTCCCGAGCTGCCTAAGCACATCACCCATCTCCTCTCTCCCTACTCAAGCCGTAGCTACCTCCAATTGCTTCCGCACCCCTCCTTCTTCCCCA
The DNA here is from genome assembly GCA_019208055.1 of Stipa capillata. Taxonomy (NCBI): domain Eukaryota; kingdom Viridiplantae; phylum Streptophyta; class Magnoliopsida; order Poales; family Poaceae; genus Stipa; species Stipa capillata. The sequence continues at coordinate 147,787 of JAGXJF010001285.1, forward strand.
CCGAGCCACACATCCGCCACCTCGGGTCCCCCAAAATCTGAGCCAAGCCAGCCGCTCCGGCCTAATCAATCCCCACAAGCTGACTCCCCATCACCTCCTCTCTCAAATCCTCAACCCAATTCTTGAGCAAGCCACCCTATTGAAAGGATCGCAGGAGCTGACTAGAGGGAGGTGAATAGGAGGCTAGTCAATTTTAAATTAACTACTCAATTTAAACAAGTATAAGCCTTAACAGATTAAGAGGTTCAGCTAGCTATGTAACAGACAAACTACTCAGTCAGTAAGTGATATGTAAATTAACGCGTAGCTATCACACAGGTGAAAGAAAACTCTAATCAGACTGATATAAGATATGACTGTGAAAAAGGTAGCTAGCACAGATGGCTGATAAGCTAAAGAACAACTGTGACACAGCTAGGTAACACAGGCACAGAATAAAGATTATAGCTAGATCAGATATCTATATCAGAGAGTCAATCAAGCATGCAGACAAGTAAGTGCACAATACAATCACACAAGGAGACAAGGGATTTTTCACCGAAGTTCCCACTCTTTTCAAAGAGGTACGTTTCCGTTGGAGAAGCTACTCCTAAGAGATAGCCAGCACTGAAACGTGCTTGTTCTCCGAGTACCTGAGTCTTCAGGTCTCTTCCTTTTGCTTGTGGAAGTCCTTTTGCTTGTAGCAGGTAGACTTCAGATCACCTTCACAAACGTTCGGGCCAACCCACACAAGCTTAGGTGATCACCGGCGACTCCTATACTTGTCTAGGAGTAGACACTCCAAGAGTAACAGAATCCATTGCAATAATCACTTGGAGGAACCAATTACTCTTGCTCAAAGCTCTAACTCTCTAGTACAGAAACTAGGACACACTCACATGAAGGTTTGGTTCTGTTCTGGAGGAGAGGTTCGCTAAGGATGAAAGACAAACAAGGTTTGCAAGGGTTGAGCAATGGTTGAGGTCCAAGACCTCCCCTGGTCCCCTATATATAGGGTCCACAGGCACCTGACCGTTACATTCATGCCACGTAGGATTAAGTGAGTCATTAGTGATAGGCACCGGTGACACAGCTAACCTAAATACACAATGGTAACAAGGCTTCAGGCAGACTGACACCTGTGGCACCAGTGGCTGACACAAGTGAAACCTTAACTGACATAGACTCCCTACTCAGTTTGGCCTTGGCACATTACACGCCCTTAGCACACACAACAGACTCTGATGCTCAATAGGAGAGAACCTCCAACAGTTTTTTGACTCAGCAGACAAACCATTGCAGTTGTCACGGACCCAGAATCCACATATGATTAGGGGAACGCGAAGTCGCCAAGGACTGAAGGACTCGTCAGCCCGGTGGCACGGTACCTGCGCCGTACGCACCGAGGCGGAACGATCCGACACCCGCCACGTGCGGGCCGGCCGGAAGCGACCAATCTTCCCCAAACCACATATAGATCCCAGATACCGGTGAAGGGGTAAGACCGCGTGATAAGTCTGCGCTCCGCGATAGTCATAGGAGGACTAGAGCCCGGGATATGCATCCCCTCAACCCTACCTAGCCACGAGATGCGACTCTGGGAGGATCCAGCTCTGCTCTGCCGTCAGCGCGAGGCGTGACGGTCGTAGGAGGCTTAGCGAGTACGGGACGAATCCCCTGGATCGACTCAACCAAGGCTACGCAGGACTAGTGGTTCGCTCACCTCTGCCATCATGAAACGCAATCCTAGCACGCAATAATACCGCTGCACAGTTGTCCACATACCTCATCACATACACGCATTGTACATGGACAACCGCAAGTAACAACTTGGATTACCACAGCACAAATTCTACTAAAGAAAGACTTATAGAATACATATATATACACATAGCGACTCGGAAGTCGATCACAATATACATTATTACAAACAGCAGCGGAAGGAAAACGGAAAATGCCCGAGATGGTGGGGAAACCACCTCCAAACAGCTCGCAACAAAGTTCCCGAGGAAATCGAAACCTAGAGTGGTAAATCCAAGCAGCGGCGTCAACTTCAATTGCTCCAAGAACCTGCCTAGGATAAACCTAGGTGAGTACAACCACCGTACTCGCAAGACATTGCTTATTGATTAATTAAAACATGGTATTAATCAAGTTTGACAAGTGATAAAGGTTCGCATTTCATAACAAGTTCAAGTTACATACTGGAGATGAAATGAACATAAACTACACAATTTAATCTCATATTGTAGCAAGAGCATAGCAATGATAAACACATGACGATAAAAGTAACTTACGAGCATACACACAAATGTAACAATACGAATGTCATTATTTCCAATTTATTTGGGTAGCCCACACCCATTTAAAAATCTCAATCTTTCTCACGGCAACACATGCCTCAAACTCCAACTCATGGCAACACATGCCTAACCGTCACCAACGAGCCGACAACCTCAGATATAAAGAGTGCAACCCTGGTGGAGTTCACACTACTCCCCCAGTCTCTGAGACTTACCTCAACTATATCGTAGTTTCGTTTCGTTGGTGACCTACGCGTTTTCCCTCGGGTCTTCACCGCCGACTCAGCCACCTCGGGTATAAGGAGTGCAACCCTGCGGGAGGTTGTGAGGCTCCACGCAGTCTCTGAGACTTATCCCCAATATACCGTAGTGCTGGTCTCGATAACACCCTCGGTTCCCATCTTCACCGCCGACTCAACCACCTCGGGCATAAGGAGTGCAACCCTGGTGGAGTTCACAAGGCTCCCACCAGTATCTAAGACTTATCCCCATTATACCGTAGTGTTGGCCTCGGTGCACCTTCGACTCTCATCTACGTGTGATAAGGGTAGTGTATGTGGGAATAACCTCAGACTGGGGCGCACAAACACAATCTCAATAATCTCACTATCCACCAGTCGTATCCCACATACATGTCCCCTCGGCGCTCACATCTCACTTTATGAGGTTCAAGTTGAAAGGGCATCAGGTTAAAGTATCAGCCTTAGCTACTGCATAATAACCAGACCTACACATACTAATGAGGTATCCAGCACAGATCAAGCAATCATTCACACAAGCACCAAATCCATTCAATTAATTAAGCCAAACAAAGATTTACACACAACGTAATAATTAATCAACAAGCAATGGAGCTTGCCTGGTTGCCTGGGGAAGAGGATTCTGCGTGAAAACTCCAGAACACTCGAAACGCTGGTAAGAAGCAAATGACCTCCAAAAAGGAAAAGCAACCCTAAGAAGCTAATTCGAAAATGACGAAGATGCATGGATGCAATTGACATGGATGCATTGGACTGACAAAGTTCAATTAGTTGTTTGGAGACTGATTGGCTAGGAAGGAACTATCGATTAACTAATTGACTAAATGTACTGACAAAAAGGGGTCGCATGTAAGGGACACGAGTTAATGCATATAGTTTACGGTTTGTCTAAGCATAAGGTTCCATGTTTGAACTACGGAGTATGCAAAATTGATTAGGTGATTAGCCGGTAGCTAGTATAGAGCATCAATTATATTCATCACCACCAACATGTATTATAAAGTAATTAGCTCGTTTGATGTCTTGAGCTCAAAGGTTATTAGCCGACATATGTAACTATCTGGAAAGTATATATATATATATATATATATCTCTTTATGAGGTGATTAATTAGTGAACAAGCATTGGTTTAGCAGTGATGCTAATTATTCAAACAAGTTGTACCAGTCGGCCATACATCTAAATGGTGCACCAATTAAACTATTTAGTTATATTACGCGAGCTTTAGATATTAAACCTAGTCGTAAGCTAGCAGGAAATTCAAGTAGCATCTATTCTTTCCCAGATTGACAACCTGACACATGTATATAGGTATGACTTTAGATGTAGCATCCATTCTCTTCAGTTTTATCACATATAAACATACCGAGCATTTGAATCACAATGCTGATCATTCATGCATCATCTCGTAGTGTATTTCATAGGATTGATTTTATCTAGTTAACAACTCACATGCGTGATTAGCTGCTATCATCCTTTTAACCGCCATTTAGTTAACAGCAAGACTTGGTTAGCAGATGCTTATATCCTAATCTTAAACAACTAATGCCTTAGCTAATGGATTCACTACTGCAGCAAGTAAACGAGGCTCAAGGTCTGACTTCATCTGACATATCTTCAACAAGTTTATTGATTGTGCTGTTAACAATTGATTTACATGGGAAATGAAGTGACTATTCTTATTAGTATTGGGCATATACATGTACGATTCAACCTCAGCTAACGAGAGACTAATTGAGCACCATAAGAATAATCTAGGAATCAGATGTTGTGTCTGTTCTACTACTAGGGATGCATATAGCAATATTGAGAAACTATATATGAATCACATGGTGTCTTGTCTTTCCATTTCACCTTCTGCCATATATGAAGAACATGGTAGCATCTGTCCTTGCTGATTAAAAGATCACCAACATGCATAATACTCAACCTAAATCGATGTGTCACAAAGAATGGTTCAACTTGTTCAATGGCGAGCTCGTGAGGTCGGCAGGAAGCAAAAAGAGAAGGAGGGGGGGTGGAGGTGGAAGAAAGCGAGCAGGCCTACCCCGTCGGTGGCGGTGGGGAGCTCCGGGAGGACAGCGGTCGGTGCAAGGGAACTTCGGGAACCCGGCGTCTTGAACAGCTGGAAGGGGAGCGGCGGCCTCAGAGCTGGCGTCGAAGAAGCGGCGCGGTCATGGGGCAGCCGGGGCAGTGGCTCACCGGCCACTGCCGCGAGCTGCGGCGGCGCGCGATGGGGGAGCAGCACGGCCAGGAGCGGCGCGGAGGTGCTCCACCCGGCGGCGTGGTGCCCTTGAGGGGAAAGGAGACAGAGGCGGTTGGGCCGAGCGCCTTGGCGGGCGACGGCGAGCCCGGGGCTGCGACGAGCGGGCCGAAGGCCTTGGGGGCGGGCCGGCGGCGCAGCTGGGGGCGGCGCGGCGCTCCGGGGAAGAAGGCGTGGCACGGGGAGCGGCAAGGAGCCTTCGGCGGCGGGGATGGAGGCGCTGGCCGGCGGCGGTGGCGAGGTCAGCCGAGCAGGGGAGGGGCGGCGGCGCTTGAAGGGGGATGAGTGGGGGAGACTGGCCAGGGGGGCTGCCGGCAGTGGCGAGGCGGCGGCGCGCGGTGGAGCAGGGCGGGGAATGGGGTCGACGGCGGCGCACGGGGAGGAGAGGGGAGATGGAAGAGGCGGCGGCAACCGGAGCTTGGGAGGCCGGCGGGGAGCTAGGGCGGAGGGAGAGCGGCGCTGGGTAGAGGAGAGGCGTCGGCGGCGGGGTGCTTGGGAGAGCAAAAAGGTGAGAGGCGTGAGGCCACCGAGAAGGACTGGAGGAGAAAAGAAAATGGGAAAAGAGGAAATGACAGGGGAGCTGTGCTATGTGGAGAAGAAAAGAGGGATTGCGGTTGTGAGCATGTTCGCCAGGTGGAAGAATGGAGCTGCAGGCAGGTCTCACAAGACAGGAAGGTAGGTAAGAGATTTTCTTTTTATTTTATTTTGATTTTCTTTACTGTTTTGGAGCTAGGGTTAAAATAAGGTTGAATTCAAAATTTGTTCTAAATTTTGCAGAACTAACTGCTTGTCACATATATGATTTTTCAGGATTTTGTTAGGGCAAAAAATTCATGGTTGATCATTATTTCAAACCGATCTAAGTATAAATGTTTTGTAGTCTTTGGTTCGGACATGTAAATGAATTCCAATGTACTTCAAACTGTTGAAGAGATTTATAAGATATTTTAAAACTTTTAAGGATTGCTAGATATGAATTTGTGATATTGGTTTCTCAACTCGGTTTCAAACGGATCATTGCGCAGTTGTTAATATTTTCAATCCAGGTCATGTTTGAACTATCTATATGCAAGGCTGTTAATTATTTGCAAAACTTTTGGGTGGAATACACAAGAAGAGGCAAAGGCTCACAAAAGTTTTAATTAGGACCATATTTAATATAACTAAATCATCGTAAGAGTTTTGGTCTTTACAGCAGTGCAGTTCCCTTAGCATTTTCAAGCTCTCCCCTGGCACAGAGGTGTACCTGACTCATAGAGCGGTTGTTCACCAGTGACACAGCTGTGCCACACAGGTAACTATGGCTCTAGGGTTTTAGGAAGTTAGCACAGCAGTGTACTAGCAGAACCCAGTTTCATACTTGTGCAAAACTATTGTTATAGGGCCACTGACCTCAAGGCATCAGTGCCACTGTCCAACACTCTGAGCGTTGAGCATAAGAACTTCCAAATGAGCTTGCAGCTTCATCCCTCTTGATAGTACAAGTGTTACCTAAGGACTCAAAGAAACTAACAAACTTAGGCTTCAGCTTCCACCAACTGTAGTCAAGACTCTTGATGCATCAAGCAACCATCACCTTGCTTGCTACTCCTAGCACAACACTGGCTTCTTCACAGCTGTGGCACAGTTGCCTAGCACAGCTATTTCCTTGACCTGAGTAACCATCCTTGTACATTTTTGGTGGTCATCCTTCCTGGATGAATCATTCTTCCTGGAACCTAACTTTCCTATTAACACTCAAGGTAACTGTTAGATCCCAGTTGAGTTGCCATTAACCATCAAAACCATTTAGGGGTCTAGATACTCTTTCAATCTCCCCCTTCACTACCTTAGAAAACACTTCTGCTACATGAACATCACTGATGGGCACGAGGAGGCCCGTCGCTGATTAGATAAAACACTGACAGGCGCGTTGAGGCCTGTCAGTACATGCAATGCAGAAGGCGAGGCAGCCAATTACTACTGCCGGGCACGATAAACACCCGTCAGTAGAAGTGGCACGATAAAAGAAAATTGGTATCTACACTGACATCAAGCTTCACTGACGGGTGTCAAAACACGGCCCGTCAGTGAAGATGCTACTTCCACTGACGGGTAAAACTTCATCTGTCAGTGTAAAGTTGCTCGAGGTATGCCTCCGAGGGCATACTCATCACTGACGGGCATCACAACACTGCCCGTCAGTGAAGGTACAACTTCCACTGACGGGTCAAACTTGGCCCCGTCAGCGTAAAATTGCTTCTGGTATGTCTCTGATGTCATACTTACCACTGACGGGGGCTGAATGTTGTGCCCGTCAGTGATAACTCTGCACCTATATAAACAGGGGAGGCGCCCGCAGTGGCCATTGAGCTCGCGCGCCTCACACGACCAACTGCGGGCGCCTCCCAAGAGTGCGTGGCCGCCATGCTGGTTCTCCTCGCCATCCTCCCCATCCTCCCTCTAGATCTACTACAATCTAGGTCTAGATCTCTCTCAATCATCTCGATCCCTCCTCCTCTCCACCCCTTTTTCCCTCTCTTTCCCCCTCCCCTCCTCCCTCACTCCTCCTCCTACATATACAATCTAAATCTAGATCTCTTTTAACCCTCCCTCCTCCTCTCCACCTATTTTCCCTTCTCTTTCCTCCTTCCCTCCTCTCTCTCCTTACCCTATTCAGAAGGCTCTCCTCGAGTCCGCTTCTTGACGGCGCTAGCGAGCTCTCTTTGGTACGATGTAGTACATGGAAGAAAAGAATAAATTTTGTGCTCATTTTGTTAATTTGGAATATAATCAATTAGTTTGTTGTTGTAGGGATTGATGGATCGAGTTGGATGTATAGCGAAAGGGCAACACAGAGTTTCGTCGATACTTTGAATGGGTTTCTAGATGCGGCCGAGGAAGATCGGGAGAAAAAGGGTGCAAACAAGATGTATTGTCCGTGTTGTGGATGCAAGAACATGATAATGTTTAGGGAGAGAGGCATGTTGCAGCTACACTTGTTGACTCGAGGTTTCATGGAAGGTTATACATGGTGGACTAGTCACGGTGAGGAGACGGAAAATTTAGCTACTCCTGAATGTTTAGAGGAAGAGGCCATACACGAAGACACAGAAGAAGATGAAGACCATATTTTTGAATGTAGGGACGACTTGACGGGAGAGGCGGGGAACAATTTGGCTGAAATGTTGAGGGACAGTCACATGGCAGACCAGGTGGTCGAAGACCCCGAGGATGGAAGAGAGGTCGCAAAGTTTGCGAAACTGATGGAAGACTCGATAAAACCACTGTATCCCACCTGCGATCCTAAGCACACGCGTCAGTCAGTCACGCTAGAACTTCTAAGGATCAAGGCAGCCCACAACTGTCTGGACGCAAGCTTCGATGAGACACTGGCTTACCTTGCGACGGTTTTTCCAAAGGAGAACGTGTTGCCTACGAGCACCGAGGAAGCCAAAAAGGTGGTCTGCTCCCTTGGATTGGATGTAGAGAGACTCCATGCTTGTCGAAACAACTGCATTATTTATCGCAAAGAGTATAGAGAGCTGCACAAATGTCCGGTGTGCAACACATCTCAATATAAGCGGGGCAGAAACCAAGACGATGACGAGGAAGAAGTGACGAGTGGTGCTCCTGCAAAGGTTGTATGGTACCTTCCAGTCCTCCCCCGTTTGAAGCGTTTATTCGGTAACAAGAAGGAGGCAAAGCTGATGCGTTGGCACGAAGAGGGGCGAAGAAAGGACGGGGTGTTGAGACACCCAGCTGATGCTTGTCAGTGGAGGGCAATCGACGCGGAATACCCAGATTTCGGTAGTGACCCGAGGAATATCAGGTTTGATATGAGTATGGACGGAATAAATCCATTCGGCAACATGAGCAGCAGACACAGCACATGGCCCGTGATTCTTTGGATCTACAACCTCCCTCCATGGTTGTGCATGAAGCGGAAGTACATGCACCTATCTATTCTCATTCAAGGGCCTAAACAACCTGGAATGGATCTTAACGTGTATCAACAGCTACTGAAGGACGAACTAGCTACGTTGTGGGAAGAAGGGACTCAGGTCTGGGACGCGGATAGAGAAGAGTTCTTCACTCTAAAAGGCATGTTGTTCACAACGGTGCAAGATTATCCCACATACGGGAACAACGCATATCAGTGCACCAAAGGATACGAAGCATGTGTTAAGTGCATGGAAGAAACCACAAGTTTTTTCTTAGAGGGCTCTAGAAAAATCATGTTCATGGGACACCGAAAGTGGCTGACCATGAATGACCCATGGAGAGAGGACACGAAAAGGTTCGACGGAACAAAAGAAATCCGTCCAAAGCCTCTTGAGAAGCCTAGACAAGAAATCTATGATCTCTTGAATGAAATGGACGAAGTTGAGCCAGGAAAAGGAAAGAAACAACCGCCGGTAAAGGGCGTCTGGAAAAGGAAATCTGTTTTCTAGGAATTGCCTTACTGGCCTCACCTAGACACACGTCACAGCATTGATGTAATGCATGTCGAGAAAAATGTCTGTGACAGCTTGCTTGGTCTCTTGCTCAATATTCCGGACAAGACAAAAGATGGGCCGAAGGCACGAGTAAACATGCAACACATGAATATATGACCTGAGCTGTGGGCAACCAGAGAAACGACCAAGATGGGGAAGAATGGTATCAGAGTCAAGACCAGTTGTCCTACTACCTGCTACACTCTGAGTAGAGACGAGCTCCATAGCCTTTGCGAATGCCTCCATGGTGTCAAAGTTTCTTCGGGTTACTCCGCAAACATACAAAAACTTGTTCACATGAAGACTCACCGACTGATTGGCATGAAGTCTCATGACTGCCACGTGATGATAACACAGATGCTGCCTATCGCAATTAGAGGTATCATGGAGCCAGGTGTCCGCAAGACGATCACGGATCTTTGCAACTTCTTCAACACTATCTGTCAGAAGTCAATCACGGTGCAACGCTGCCTGAAGCTGAAGGCTGAGATCATTGTCATACTATGCGAACTTGAGATGTATTTTCCTCTAGCATTCTTCGATGTCATGGTACATCTCATGATCCATATCGTCCTGGAGATACTGGACCTCGGTCCCGTATTTTTGCACAACATGTACTCGTTTGAAAGGTACAACGGGGTTATCAAGTGCTACGTTCATAACAGAGCGCGTCCGGAAGGTAGCATCATCCAAGGCTATGCTACCGAACAGGGCATCAAGTTCTGCACAGATTACATGCGTGATAAAAAATCTATAGGTGTTCCAGTTTCACGGCACACAGGTAGGCTCGACGGTAAAGGTGCGATCGGGCATAAAAGTTTACACGTGTATCGATCGAAAAGATCAGATGACTACAACAGAGCACATTTTGTGGCGTTGCAACACTTGGCTGTGGTATGGCCATATATTCAGATCCACATGAAACAGTTGCGCGAAGCAAATCCGAAAAAGGGCACAGTTGCGCTCACGAAAGAGCATAACGCAAAGTTCTCCGGGTGGTTATGTAACATCCTGATTTTCAGAGCTTTTCAAAATCTTTTATTTAAAAATCAGAGCCAGAAAATTTTGTTATTTATTCTCTAATTAATTAAAGCTAATTGGAATTTCACAAATTGGACCGGAGTTAATTTGAGTTAATGCAACTTGAGTTTGAGTTGTTTTCAAACTTGGAATATGTCTCCAGAGTTTTTCTCAAAATTTTCGGAGTTTGTTTGATATTCAATCTCGCTCTACTGTTCTTTGTTTTTATTTTGGTTTTCTCCTTTTCTTTCCTCCTTTCCTTTATGGCTGCCATCCCGGCTCATCCCCACCCGGCATCCCGCCGTCTCATTCCTCTCTTGAGCAGCCACCCCGGCGAGTGCTGCGTAGTGCAGCATGCGTCGCCACCTCTTTTCCAATAAGGTTTGACCTAAATCTCTTTCCCCTAACCTTCCTATAAATACCCCACACCAGTCCCACCTTTTCCCCACTCCCCCACACTCTTTTCCCACGAAACCCTAGCCCCCAAACCCCCCAAACAGCCGCCACCCCCTCTTTGCCTCCGTGCAGTTTCTAAACAGCACATATCGCCTCAGTGTTTTTCCAATTCCTGTCGTCTCGAATAACTTTTGGGAAATCCCTTCAGTGAGATTGTTCGTAACCTTTCCCTCTACCTCTCTGCAAAATTTGGTGAAGATCCAACGGTGCAAACATCGGAAAATCTCCAAACACTAACGTGCTGTTTGCATCCAGATTTTCTGCACGTGCATCTAGATTGGAATGACGCCCTTGTTAGCTCGGACCTCCTTTTCAAGATCCATTCAGTAGGATCCTAGATAATGTTGTCAAGATCATCTCCACAAAATTTGAAGACAATCCAATGGTCTAATCTCTGGGAAATCAAGTTTCTTCGTGCTGTTGTTCGTGTGTAGATTTGACTACACGGACGGTACAGCGGCATTATCACCTCTTTCCCCATTGATCCGTTGAGTCTTTGAAGAATCCCTTTGGTGAAGTTGTGCCTTAGGTAGCTATGAGCACCTCTGTAAATTTTTATCTTGATCCATGTAGCCGTTTGGCGGGAATTGATCCGTCTCCGATGTGCTGTCCGCGGATGTCCAGATTCAATCTGCAGAACATCTAACTTGTCTGATCTTTTCCGGTTGACTCGGTAAGAGTTCTCCAAAACCCTTTGGTAAGATTGTACCTCTGTGTGTCTAGTTTCTAACCCAATTGACGGATTGCAATTTCGTTGAGCGAGCATCGTGCAGCGTCCAAAATCCTCCGGTCTGTCTAGAACCGATCTATGTCCAGTTCCAACCGTTTCGTGTTGCGAACGTCGCCCCCACCCATATAGTTAATCTCCTATCATCTTGTGGTGCATCATGGCATTATTTTACACTGTTAATCCTTGTTTGAAATCACTCACATCACCCTATGTTCATCTATAATGTTCTTCATTATTGCTTGATCATTAAATTAAATTGAATGTTATGTTAGACTATAGTCTCATATATTTATATGCTTAGGTCTTATATAGTCATTGTTTCTATTTATGTAATGTTCATGCTTAGAATTCATCATGTGATCAATCATGTTTAGTTCAATACTAGGTTTATTCATCCATATAGCTACATGTTGCATGTTTGTATAGTTGAATATAACATACGCATATATAATATAATTCGGTTTTAATAGTTAGTAGACATGAGGTAGTTCAACATGTTAGTTCAATCTTGTTTATATTGCGGATAAATTTGTTCATATTTAATAAGATTCATATTGCATGATCTTATGTATGTTCACATATATTGTGTTATACAATATATAACCGAACCTAATATTGCATATAACCTATAACAGTAGAAGCATAATCTTACTAAGAGAATATTAATATGACATATTATATGGTAGTTGATCTTTGTATAATGTGACCGTCACCACCTACTCAAATATAATAGATAGTAATAGATTATTGTATATGGCATAAGGTTGCTTACTAGCATGTTAGTGTCTTTAATCACACATGATGATGATTGTTTAATAAACATGTTATGATTCCCATGTCACCATGTGTAGATAATATGATAAGATATATATGTGTAGATTTAAATGGAAGTATGACATGATGTTATGCAAAATATAAAGTTATTATATATATAGATGCTTCCTGTTTTAACTAATGGTGTTGTAAAATATTTAGCCATAATGGTAACCTTTGTTTATAGTATGCTTAAGATTACACGCATAGTTTATATTCACATATTACGCTTCATATAGTTTGCATATATGGTCATGTATATATGTTACATGTATATATTGCCCGTGTTTAAATAATAGTTTGATATGACTTGGTTAGCACATTAAGTAAACTCTATTTGTATTTTAATTATTAGTTGAACATAGTTAGGATTGCACATGCTTAGCCTATGTCTATCTTTAATATTGATTGTTGCATGATGTATATTGTATGGTGGAATGTGCATATGTTCATGCACATCTTAGACACACCTATAGTTTAATTCATGTTTATTTAAGGATTGTTACATAATAGTTTGTCACGTTATTAACCTCTGTGTATAATATGGTTAAGATCACACACATGTCTCATATTTGTTCGATGCATTTCATGTGGTTTACATATGCAGCTATGTGTATATATTTATGCATATATACATAGGCTAATCCATGTTTTAGATAATAATCCGTCATGCAATGTTGACACATTATTTTATTCATGTGTATAATTTAATTGTTTGTTTAAACACGTTTAAGTTGCACATGTTCAATGTGACTTTATGTTGCATAATCATGTAGTTGCATATAGAGATATATATATAATTAGACTTAATATTGTTGATAATCTACATGTTGGAATAATAATCTCTTACTGAGTTATTATTATTTAATCATATCGTATGTTAGTTGATGAACATATAATATGTATGTACTAGTGAAAGGACCGAAGGTGCCGACTAGAGGGGGGGTGAATAGGAGGCTAACAAAAATTACTTCTTTTAAATTGATTGAACAGGTTAAGCATTAAACAGGAACCAGGGTTAGCTAGCTGTGTGACAGGTGAGTGACACAGGCAACAGATAGTGTGTAAATTAGCATGCAGCTGTCACACAGGTGCCTAACACAGGTGTTCTAAGGACTTAGTAAATGATGAGCAATCAATGTGCCTGTGTAACAGGTAACTGACTCAGGTGTGAGATAAGATATATAGCAACTGAGACACAGCTAATGAAACACAGGTATAAAGGAGATCTATAATAGATGAACAGAATAAGTCTAAGATCTCACAAGCGAGCAAGCAAGCAGGAAGCTAAAGACAATACAGTGAAGTACTCAAGGAGACAGTGTGTTTTTCAGCAAAGTTCTCAGCTCTTCACAGAGTGGTACGTATCCGTTGGAGAGGCTACTCCGAAGAGATCGCCAGCACCAAATCGTGCTTGTTCTCTGAGTACCTGACGTTCAGGCCTCTTCCTTTGCTTGTGGAAGTCCTTTTGCTTGCAGCAGGTAGACTTCGATTCACCTTCACAAACGCCTGGTTCAGCCTACACAATCTTGGGTGATACCAGCGACTCCTACACCCGTCTAGGAGTAGACACTCCAAGAGTAACAGATTCAGCAGCAACAACTCTTGGAGGAACCAATGCTCTTTGCTCAAGAACTCTAACTCACCCGAATTGACACTTAGGAAACTTTGGCTTTTGTTTGGTGGGAAGAGGCTTTGCAACAGTTGAATATGATTCACTGGATTGGCAAAGGTTGATTGGTTAAGGTCTAAGACCTCCCCTGGTCCCCTATATATAGGGTTCGCAGGAACCCGACCGTTACACTGTTGCCACGTAGGATTAAGTGAACCACCGGTCCTGGCACACGATATGCCCTCAGCATACAACACTCTCTGAAACCTAATAAGGAGAGAACCTCCGACAGCCCTCCGACTCAGCAGACAAGCCATCGCAGCGCAGGTCCCTTAGCGTTTACAAGCTCTCCCCTGGTAGAGATGTACCTGAGTCACAGAGTGCTAGACCACCTGTGACACAGCTGTGTCACACTGGTGACTCTAACCCCTAGGGTTTTCTACTGCTGGCACTACAGAGTGCAAGCACAAAACCAGTTTCACACTTGTGCAAAACTATTGACACAGGGCCATTAACCTCAACGCATTAGTGCCACTGTCCAACATCCTGAGCATTGAGCAACTAGAACCTCCACAGATCATTACTGCATCATCCCTCTTGATAGTACGGGTTTTTCCTATGGACTCAATAAAACTAGCAAATCTAGGCTTTACTTGCCCACCAACTGCAGTCATGGCCCTTGACGCATCAAGCCACCATCACCTTGCTTGCAACTCCTTGCACAGCATCGGCTTCTTCACAGCTGTGCCACAGCTCCTAGCACAGCCATTCCTTAGTTCTGGAAACCACCCTTGTACCCTTTTTGGTGGTCATCCTTTCCCTGATGACCCTTCTTCCTGGAACCTACTAACCTGCCTACACTCAATGTAAACGTTAGATTGCAGTTTGAGTTGCCATTAACCATCAAAACCCACTTGGGGCCTAGATGCTCTTTCAACTAGTATGCATAGCTTGATATCTTATGTTACACTTCCATAAGGTGGTGTGTAGTCACACATACATGGTTAACATTTAGGTATCAATTATAATATATGCATATATGTTGCTAATAATCATTCTTTACTAAAATATTATTATTGTTATGTGTAGTATGTGTAGGTTGATTGCTGCATTGTATACACACAATAGCATTAGTAGAGTTAATGTTATGTCATACACTACTACAAAAAAGGTCATCCGCTATACCGTATCACTGACGGGCGGAGAAAAGCCCATCACGCTTCCCACATATCACTGACAGGCACAAGGAAAGAAGTCAGTAGTGACTATACAAGATGTTTCGTTTCGAGTCATAACTGACGGGCAAGACGAAAGACCGTCAGTACAGACATAAGCAAAAACACAATATTTGACAGGAAAGACATCACTGACGGGCGCGCAAAAAGACCCATCACATATATAAACTGTCATCTATGACGGTCGCTTAAAAGAACCCATCAGTGATGTGAAGTCGAATTATCACTGACGGTCCCCAGTAATACCCGTCAGAGGTGAGAATCACATCTCTGACGGGCGCGCTTCTCGCTCGTCTGTGGTGACTTGGCCCATGATATTGACATGTGTCACCACTGACGGATCTTTTAGTCCAGCCCGTCAGTGAGGTCTATTTCGATTTCAGTGACGGGCCATTGTGCGCCGCCTGTCAGTTCTCATTGTTCATCGCTGACGGTTCCTTTTATGTTGCCCGTCAGTGGTGACTCCTTCCTATATAAATCCAGCCCAAGCTCGAAATGTTTCTGTGCCCGCGCATCCCTAGGACAAGCTGCATGCGCCGCCGTCGCCAGCTAAACTGCTGCGGCCCGCGCGCGGCCCTATTCTCTCCCGAAGGCCCTCTTGATCCCTCTCTCAAAGATTGCTAGCTCCTTAATTAATTCCTTCTCTCTTCCCCCCTCTCAAAAGGCCATTTTTTCTCCTCCTCCAGTCCCCATCCCCTCTCAAAGACCCCTGCCTCCTTGTCAACATCCCTCTCCCCGAAGACCCACGATATCTATCGCTCCTAGCTCCTCTTTGAACTTCTAACATGGTAATTACTTTATTTTATTCACGTGAGAGAAGAAATGACTAATTTAATATATTTATTTTATGAAATTATTTTTATTTTGCCGTAGGGATCGATTGATAGAAATTGGATGTATGGTGATCGTGCTACACAGAGTTTCGTCACCGCTGAACGAGTTTCTTCGAGTCGCTCAAGAGGATATGGCGATCAAGGGAAAAGCGAAGATGTGTTGTCCATGTCGTAAATGTAGTAATATGCAAATGTTATCGACGACGGGGGAGTTGCAACTACATTTGCTGACGAAGGGTTTCATGGAAGGCTATACACGTTGGACATATCATGGTGAAGAGAAAGAAGTTGCAAACCCGACAGAAGCGGTGGACCTCGTTGAGGATGAGCACGGCATAGCTATCGAGGAAGAAGTTAACTCGGAATCTTCGGAGGATAGCATGGGGAATTTGGATGACATGTTGCATGATATGGAAGAGATGACTTCGACCCCGGAGAATGAAAGAGAGTTCGCAAAGTTTGTAAGATTGTTGGAAGACGCGAGAGTACCATTGTTTGTTGGATGTAAACTCGAGCATACGCGGTTGTCCATCTTGTTAGAAATTCTAAAGCTAAAGGCAGCCTACAACTGGCCGGGCACAAGTTTCACAAAATTATTAGAGCTCCTTTCCAACGTTCTCCCAGAGGGGAACGTCTTGCCTACAAGCACTTACAGGGCGAAGAAGGTTATATGCCCTCTCGGATTGGACGTTGAAAAATTCCATGCGTGTCCAAACGACTGCATCTTGTACCGCAAAGAGTACGTAGACCTACGAAGATGTCCGGTGTGCAAGACATCCCGGTACAAGCGTATTGCAAACTAGCTTGATTGTGACGAGGACGACGATGAAGTGAAGGGCCCCCTGCGAAGGTTTGCTGGTATCTTCCTGTTCTTCCCCGTTTGAAGCGGTTTTTTGCCAACAAGAAAGATGCAAAACAAATGCGTTGGCATAAGGAGGGTCGAATTGAAGACGGAATCCTGAGGCACCCTGCCGATGCATGCCAATGGAGGGCAGTGGATGATGCATTTCCAGATTTTGGGGAGGAGGCGAGAAACATAAGGTTTGGGATGAGTACAGACGGGATCAATCCATTCAGCAACATAAGTAGCAGACACAACACATGGCCAGTCCTTCTATGGATGTACAACCTTCCTCCATAGCTGTCGATGAAGCGCAAGTATATACACCTCTCCGTACTCATCCAAGGATCGAAACAACCTGGAAATGATATTGACGTGTACATGCAGCCAATGAAGGAGGAACTAGAGACACTCTGGCGCCAGGGGGCTGAGGTTTGGGACGCTGATAAAGTAGAGTATTTCTAGCTACGAGCTATGTTGTTCACTACGGTCAATGACTATCCAGTGCTTGGAAACTCGTTTGGCCAGAGTGTGAAAGGATACGAAGCTTGTGTCTCGTGCCAAGAAGAGACAGTGAGTTATTCTTACAGAACTCGAGGAAAATCGTGTATATGGGTCACCGAAGGTGGCTGGCCAAAAATGATCCATGGAGGCAGTGCCCAATTAAGTTTAACGGAGAAGTGGAAAATTGTTTGAAGCCGGTGGAGAAGACCGGTGCACAGATATACGAGATTGTCAAGGATATCAAAATTGTACCCAGAAAGACACAAGAGCTAAGACTGGGCATCTGGAAGAGGAAGTCGGTATTTTGGGACCTGCCTTACTGGCAAGTTCTACACACCCGTCACAGTATTGATGTCATGCATGTCGAGAAAAATGTGTGCGACAGCTTGGTTGGTATTTTGCTGAACATTCCAGACAAGACAAAAGATAGTGTCAAGGCACGGCTTGACATGGAACAGATGGGCGTCAGACCAGAGCTGTGGTCCAAACAAATAACGTCAAAGACAAACAAGGGTGATTTGAGAATCAGGACGCGCCTACCTCCCACCTGTTACACTCTGAGCAAAGCAGAGAAGAAGAGATTGTGCGAGTGTCTTGCTGGGGTGAAAGTTCCTTCCGGATATTCGGCAAACATAAAGAAACTTGTATCAATGAAGGACTTGAAATTAATTGGTATGAAGTCTCATTATTGTCATGTGATGATGACACAGATCCTACCCATTGCAATTAGAGGCCTAATGGAGCCAGGAGTCCGCAAGACCGTCACTAACCTTTGTAGCTTTTTCAACACAATCTCTCAGAAGTCAATTAGCCCAGATCACCTTTAGAAACTTAAGCAAGAGATCGTCGTGACCATCTGTGAACTAGAGATGTACTTCCCTCCTACATTCTTCGATATCATGGTACATCTCATGATACATATCGTTCTAGAGATACTGAGCCTAGGCCCCGTGTTCCTACACAGCATGTATCCTTTCAAAAGATACATGGGCATTCTGAAGCGTTACGTTTGTAACAGATATCGGCCTGAAGGAAGCATTGTGCAAGGCTATGCTGCTGAAGAGTGCGTCGAGTTCTGCACAGATTACATGGCTGAACATCGACCTATAGGTGTGCCAAGTTCACAGCACTCGGGTAGACTCATTGGTGTCGGCACACTCGGAAGAAGACAGTACGATCCTTTACATACCGATCGATCAACTGACTTCCATAGAGCACATTTCGTGGTCTTGCAACACCTGTCAGTGGTTGGGCCTTATATAGAGATGCACCAGCAACTATTGCGCAAAGAAAACCCTAATAGAGGACCTTTTTGGATCACAAAGACGCACAACGTGCAATTTGGCCGTTGGCTAAAGGACTACTGGTACGGAAGGGAACCGACAAGTGAAGAAGAAATAATCGTCAAATGGTTGGCAAGAGAACCCATGACAAACACCGTGACATGGCAAGGGTATGATATCAACGGATACACATTCTATATGGAGGCTCAAGACTGGAAAAGCACATATCAAAACTCCGGGGTGACGATAGAAGCTAAAAGTAGTATTGATGGCCCGAAATGCAGGTACTACGGCATCATCGAAGAGATTTGGGAACTTGACTACACCGTGACCAAGGTCCCGGTGTTTCGTTGCCGATGGGTGCACCTGAAGGACGTCCGTGTCGAAGATCAGAACTTCACCACGGTGAATCTTCGGAGTGTTAGGTCCAAAGAGGAACCATTTATATTGGCTAAATAGGTTGCGCAAGTGTTCTACATACTGGATCCATCTAATAAGAAGCGCCACGTTGTAAGAAAAGGAAAATGGAGTATCGTTGGAGTGGATGGTGTAGTGGATGAAGAAGACTACGACCAATTCGATGATCCGGATACCGAAGATGAAGATGAGAGGATAAAGAAAAAGATCAAACGTCATATTGATAACAATGCCAAGCCGTACGTACGTACTAATCATAACGAAGGACTGACATATCAAGGGAAGAAGCTAGTCGATGACGATGACGAGAACGACGGAACTTAATATAAGTGTTGTCATTTATGTGATATAGATATGTAAATATATATGTGTGATATAAGTGTTGTCATTTATGTGATATAGATATGCAATTTTGATTATGCTGGAAGCCCAGCAAGTGATGAATCCTTTATACTCATATTCTGGAAACACTAAGATGAAGTCAACACTGACGGGCTTTTATTCGGTGACCGTCACTGATAACTAAGACTGACGGGTTCAAATTCCCGCCCGTCAGTGATGACCCATCAACACTGATGGGCTTTTATTTGGCAACCGTCACTGATAAATAAAAGTGACGGGTTGTTTGTTTTGACCGTTAGTGATGACTTCATCAACACTGACGGGCCTTTGTTTGATGACTGTCACTGATATTTCATAGTGACGGGTGTTTTGTTTTGCCCGTCAGTGATGAGTGGGGTCTACATATAGGACTATCTAGGCACTTAGAAAAAATTTCGTGCCCGCGCGTTCGTTCAAGCCTGGACCAGCAGCGAGCCCTAGCCGCCTCCGCCGAACTGCCGCCGCCGCCGCCGACGAATCTGTACTGCTCCGCGCTCCATGGATCCCGCCGCCACCTGCTCCACTCCCACTGCCGTCGGGGCCGCCTCCACCACGGCCACTGCCGCCGAGGTCGCCTCCACCGCGCAAGCCACCGCCACCGAGGTCGCCTCCGCCGCGGCCACCATCGCCGAGGTCGCCTCCGCTGCGGCCACCGTCGCTGAGGTCGCCTCCACCGCAGAAGCCGCTGCCGCCGCCTCCTCCTCCTCGCACTCCGGTGCCGCCACCTCTTCCTCCCACTCCGGCATGCCCGGGTAAGTACAACTGTCACTCGGTTGTTCAAATGCAACGTACTGAAGATTGCAATTCAATGTACTGATCCTGATAGCTTAGTTGATAGCTTAGAGACTCTAGCACATTTTTGGAATGAGGCATTAGAGGCAGTGGGATTTTTGCTATTCTTCAATCCTATCTTTTCAAAATTGAACAAAAGCTTTGTACAACTATTTAAATTTTTGAAAAGTCACCAGTTGGCTTCTGATCTATTGTAAAAGACTTTGTGGATTTAGAGCACCGTGGGATTTTTACTACATTACTATCTTCGCATGTTTTATGTATGGTAAACCGTTCTGTCAGTTTTTTTGGTATTTGTTGAAACCTAATTTATATCCTGCTTCCAGAATGCCATTTTAGTTACTATCCTAATTTGCCTGTCATGCAAATCTGTTTCCAAACAAAAGTTGAATATTACATTGTTTACAAAGTAATCATTTGTTTATTTTCACCTAGTTTGTCATAATTGCAATTAGTTCCAATCAAAAATACAATAAGAATCCAAAACTTGTAATAAATCCTAATTTCCATAGTGGACAATGTTCTTATTTAATTCAATTAGCTTAATTATAAACATATTAGGTCTTTACTTAATCTAGTTAATATATTTACATAAAAAAGAGGCTCTGGACCGTTCAAGCCTGGGGACGAGGCCGAGGCCGAAGTTGTAATGCCACCAAAAAGGCAACGCAAACCAAGAATGGGGAACAAGTTGCCGACGCAGACCTTAGTCATCACGGGGGTCGACCCCGACACAGGCGCACCATGTGAACCAACGAGCTCGGCGTCGAAATTCAACAACACCTGTGGGGTGCTCGTACGGGAGAACATCCCGATCACTACTCCCGAATGGAACCAGGTGCCACGATCAGAGATAGATGCCCTGTTGACTTCGCTATTTAACCTGTTCGAGGTCCCGAAGCACCTTAAGGAGACGGTGAAGCACCACATGGAGATAACGATGTGTAATGCTCACAAGAACTGGAGACACACTGCGACCAAGGAGTACGTGATGAAAAATCGCCATCTGGGAAGAAGATGGTCGAAAGTAACTGATGAGCAGTGGGACCAATTCATCGCCTCGAGGAGCACTGATGAGTTCAAGGCCAAGAGTGAGAAGAACAAGGAGTTGCGAATGAGGAATAAATTCAACCACAAAGTTGGCAGCCGCGGGTACGTCGGGATAAAGAGTAAATGGGAAAGAGAAGATGCTGCACTACGAGCGGCTGGGAAACCAGTTCCGTTAGAGGAAATATCGGAGCCTCGCGCCAAAAACTGGGCTAGGGGTCACACGAAAGTGAACCCGACGACGAGGGATGTGACATTCCCCAACGAGGAGGTCCAGGCGGTGTCCAATCGATTGGTACTAACTCGACCTGTCCTATCAATCCATCATAAATAACTTGTTTCCTAAACGCTCGATAGTGAAATATGATACGTCTCTATTGCAGGTACAGTTGAGCCAGCAGGAATCCTCTCAAGATTCCGTACATTCCGAGAGGTGGCAAACACCTCTATCGGTTGCTCTGGGAAACCCAGAGAAAACTGGGCGTATAAGAGGTGTTGGTGTAGCCGCTACATGGGATAAAATCTTTCCCAAATCACCTGATGCCACCTGCCGAAGGAAGAGGAGCAGGCACGATGCTTTAATGGAAGCGATGATGGAGAAGGCGAGAGAGGTGGCGAGACAGGAGATCAGCGAGGATTTCCTAAGATGGTCGGAAGAGGCGGCATGAGAGGCGGCAAGACAGGAGTTTGCAAGGTTATATGGGGATCTGCCACCCACGCATCGTGCGCCAAACGTTCCTGGAGGGAGCAGTTGCGCCTCTACCAACGCGGCCACCTCCGATGGGGTAGCTACATCGTATCCGTGCGATAACGTAAATGTAAGTTCATGGTACTTAGTAGAATCTTTCATACACATCCTATGTTTCAAACACTACTCTAATGGCCGAGAACCAACCTTTAACTGTTTCACAGGTGCAGGTGCCCACGAAATGCCGATTGGTTTATCCTGTGCCGGGCGCCAATGTTACCGTCGCACATGGCCTACTGATGCCAGCTTCTTGGAGGGCCCTGATGCACCATCAGATTACATCACCAGACATGGTGAAGGTACATGTGGATAGGGTAGTTGCCGAGTTCGGTGCCATGACTGTCCTTGTACCTCCTGAAGAGGATGCGACCACGCTAGGACAATGCTTGATGACCTTCATACAGTGGCCGAAGGCTCAAGTGATTGTAGAAGGGGCCTCGATTCGCGCATCTCTGGGCAGCGCCTCTCCATCAACCCGGATATCTCCTTTGGCCTGAGCCAAACACATCTGTCATTCAACCGGAGAGACGAAGACTCGATGCCAGCCCATGAGGGACCGGAGGCAGATGACACTCCAATGGAAGTTGAGCTGGCACTTGTCGATGCACTCGAGCCGCCGAGAAAATAAAGACGTATCAAGCATAGGCAGGACCCGAAGAATGCCGTAGCACCAGCGGAGCCCGTCAGTGCGCAAGGTGCCGCAAAGACTTTATCTCCAGGCACACTTCACGGAGCTATGAAGGAGGCATTTGCTGGCCCTACGCCTAAGGAAAACATAATACGTACGGAGAGTGATCCAAGTGCGGCCCAAAAAGCTCCAAAGAGAAGGAACACCAAACGGGGCGGCACAGCAAAGAGGTTAGCAAAACAAGATAGCACCGCTAAGTCCCTGTCCTACGCGTCAACTCCTGAAGTACGACAGAAAGGAAGGGCAGACAGCTACATTCCCGGTCAGCCGCTCCTCCCGGATAATGAAATACAAACTTTGGGAGCCGAGGCAAAACTGCTGCATGATATGATCGTGCTACAGTCGAGTCAACCGGATCGATTTGTGTCCTTCATCAAACTCGAAAGTACCAGAAAGTTACCACTTTTATCGAGAGTTTGATAGTCGTCATTCAACATCGACTTTGAAGCTGTCTGGAGCATGTATAACCTGAAGAGACTAGACACCACGCTAATGAGGGTCTGGACACTCTGGCAATCTAAAGAGGCCAGGTGTAACAAAGCGAGCATTGGGTTCATCGATCCGTGCATCTTGCACGACTGCCAAATCGACGAAGTATTTGAGTCGGTTGTTGATTTCATCTCCCAGGCATGGCTTGTGCAAAGGGACAGTGAAATGCTAATCTTGCCGTATAACCTCCGTGAGTTCTTTACTAATTGCGTCAATTTTTTGTTCGAGCACTTAATTAAATAGCTGCGTATGTTTACATGCATCTCATCTGGTCTATGCAGCAACCATTGGGTCCTTCTCGTGATAGTCGTACCTTGGAACAAGGTATTTTACCTTGATTCTCTCTGGCGTGGAGAAGGACTACCCCCTAGGGACTTCTCCAAGATTCGGCGGTGCATTGACGAGGCGTACGCCAAATTTAGGGCAATGGTAGGGATGGCGCGCTGGAAAAAGTCAAATCCTAGGCTCAGCCACGCGTTTGACTTCCCGTGCAGGCATCAGTCGGCGAATAGCGTGACATGTGGGTTTATGTGTGCGCACACATGGACGCGATGGTTCGTTACTACAACCCACTTTGCAGTGAAAAAGACTTCAAGAACTACCTGACTCTTGACTATGACTACTTACGAGATCAATGCCACATGAGAGATGTCTTTGCGTACTTCTTGAACCAATATGTCATCCGGCCAGGCAGTGAATTTTACGCCGACGTAGAGCTGCCTCCCACCTCCGGAAAATGTTGACTTATTGATAACTTAGTTCATATTTGTATACTCTATTCTTTTCAATGCAACGTGAATTTCATTTCGATTTGTAACTCTGTTCTCTTCAATGCCGCATGAGAGATGTGCATGTTGCATTTTGATTTGTGAATTTCAGATATTTGTGAATGTGTTGTAAATGTGATGCTATGTGATGTACGTTGTTATTTCAAATATTTGTGATGTGTATACTTTGTGCTTGTGCTTCCCAGCTGGGGCTGCTAAGAGGCTGTGTAGCTAGGGGGCTGCACAGCTGGAATTTTTTCAGCATGGCTAGCAAATCCTGAGGCTAGCCAGCAAAATAGGTTTATGAATAGGATCATCACTGACGGGGCGCAGATACAAAACAGTCAGTAATAAGAGTGATCACTGACGGGCAACTTTAAAGAACCATCAAAGTTAAGACTCATCACTGACGGGCAGCAGTACATAGCCCGTTAGTGATAACTTCTAGCTCTGACTGGTCGACTACTAGTAGCCATCAAAGGTAGGTGTCATCACTGACGGTCTTCTGGAACTTACCCATCAGAGATGTGTGCTATGTTTCGATCATG
This sequence comes from Stipa capillata, assembly GCA_019208055.1. Lineage (NCBI taxonomy): Eukaryota > Viridiplantae > Streptophyta > Magnoliopsida > Poales > Poaceae > Stipa > Stipa capillata. Next base: position 172,274 of record JAGXJF010001285.1, read on the forward strand.
TGGTCCTCTCCCACGGTTATCCCTGACAGGTTCAAATTCCCGCTAGTCAGAGATAATGTGCTATCTCTGACGGGTATGCCACCCGTCAGAGGTAACTTGTGTTACCACTGACGATTGGTTGCTGATGGGCTCCCCGCCCGTCACAGATGGGTGATATCTGCCCGTCAATGATAACCTTTTCTGTAGTAGTGATAGATTGCATGTATGTTTGGTGCATGTCATATCGATGCTAGTTGTTATTTGGCCATATAGTTTAATCACCATTTGCATTATCAATGATTGTTATTAGATCATAACTGCATGATCATATGTTATCTTATGCTACGCCATGACTAGTCTCTATTTCATGCCGTCTATCTAATTTGTTACATGATGTCTAATTATGTATTGCATGATAATCTGTATAGATTATCATATCGCCTGTTATCATTTCTTGCCGACTAGCATGTCAGGACCTTGCTTGTTTACTAGTACGATGGGTCATATTTGTTTTACTAGTATGTCGGGTTTCCATGTTTAATCATATGGTTGTGCTATTGTTGTCATCGACCATATATTGTTTCCAGTCGCATATCTATCCCTATCTCGCATGTGGATTAACTTTAGTCCTTTTACATGCAAATTCTATCCTCCATAAATCTATCCTTTTCTAGAATGATCTGATCTGGAAGACCATCTTTCGAGTACATGTACTCTATCTGGTTGAGATATATAATCTCACACCTCCTTAGTTGTCTTTCGACAATCCTATCTCTTCACCTTTGTCCTTTGACACCTATCCAACCCTGCTAGCCCTATTCTTCTAGTATTTCCATTTGATATTTAATTTGGATTTATATTTATTTGCCTTGCACTTTATTGCTGTTGCGACGAATAGGAAGTAGCGAAGTTGGGTAAGATCAAGTTCCTGCAGAAGAAGACCAACTCGTCAACGAAGGCATGCCCCTTTTCTTGATCATGTTGATCCTATATTTTCAAAGTCATTATATTTTATTGTTTATAAACATGCATGCTGTTTTAATCCAGTAGCTAGCGTGTCAATTAACACACCTTTACCTTTCCGCTTGTCGCCATGTTTACTTGATACCCTAAGTAGATTAGTAGGTTTTATTCTGAATAGAGTAGAGAATGCTTAGCCATGCTTAAAATATATCCTTAGGTTGTTTTGAATTGCCTCTACGGAGGAATGAATTTTGGATCAATGATCCTTGTTGGAACCTGTTGAGCTCGCTGAGCTAGGGCCGGATGCCCGATGTTTCCCTCTCTCTCTGTTCTTCCTATTCTACTCTGGGTGAAACTTACCATCTAATATGGTGCGAGCGGCAGCTGAATCAGTGTTGAAGGAGCATATGGTTGCCTACCCGCAGAAGGCCAGTTTAAAGGAACCATTTGTCATCCGTACCGCATAAGGCCGAAGTCATGTAATTGGAGAATTGTGTCAACAGTACAACCACATGCTATATGGGCACTGGCTTGGTCAAGTAGGTTAGTCAGCCTTTGGTGTCGATGTTGCCGTACCGCAGAAGGGGTGGACGTAGCTACGAGGACCCTCGGCATGGATGGGGGGATCGGAGGGTGGGGACGTACTCTCAACTCCGAGCCAGACCCGGTGGGCATGTCACATCAGAGGGGGATCTAGCTAAAAGACATCGTCACAATCTCCCTATCGATACACCGATGGGTGTGTACTATGCTGGCGATGGCCAGTGGCAACAAGAAGAGATTGTGTCATGTGGGTAAAGTGTATAAACTCTGCAGAGTAATAAACTAATCGATTAGCCGTGTCCACGGTTATGGACAGCACATGACTCATTCTTGATGAAAAGGACATATCCCTCTCCCCCTTGCTATTTCCCTCTACCCCTTTGCTGATGAATCCTATGGTCGAGCTAAGGCGGGAGTCCTTGCTCAAGTGTGTTGGTCGTGGACCACACCTGTTGAAAACACCCCTGATATTAAAACTGATTTACATCAAAATGCTGCCTTTGAATCTATTATAAGTAATTCAATTAATAAATTGCTTTACGCAAATAAACCATAAAGCCTTTCTTTGGAGCCTTGCATGTAGTATGATAGGACCATCTGCCACCAGGTGGCTTGCTGAGTACGTGAAGTACTCATCGAGCATGTTGTTTTTTGGACATGTTCAGATATCTAAGAGGACAATGAAGACTATGATGTATCTTCTACGTCAATGCTGAGGTTTAGGTCACGTGGCCTCCGTCGATTGCCTGTGGTTGAGATGGAGGCATCTACGCTTTATTTTCTGCTGTGTTTCTAAATGGTAAGGGACATAAGTCCTAGTTACTTTATTTAGTCATATCCCTGCTATAACTAAATTGTTTATGTTTCTAAAATGTTTCGTGATGTGTGCAGTGATATCAATTCGCCTGTGTTCATCAGCTTGATCCTGGACTAATGAGGAGATACACAGGGAGGGTCTGGAAGTTAAGTCCGGATCCTCACAGGCTAAAGGACTACTGGTATAAAAGGGAGCCGTCAAATGGAGAAGAAGAAACCGTCTGAATGTTGTCACAAGAACCCGATAGCAAAGTCGTGACATGGCAATCATATGATATCAATGGATACACATGCTATACCGAGGCTCAAGACCGGCGTAGTACGTACCAGAACTGCGGTGTAACGCAGGAGTCTAGAACTGGTCATTAGGGCAAGAAGTGTAGGTACTACCGCGTGATCGAAGATATCTAGGAACTTGACTACACCGTGACCAAGATCCCCATGTTTCGTGTCAGATGGGCGAAAGACGTCAGAATCGAAGATACGAACACCAGTACCATGGTGATACCTCCACCGATCCCCATGGAGTCACGACAAGTCAAATCAATCAGTCCCAAAGATGAGCCATGGGTATTAGCCAAACAACTCGCACAAGTCTTCTACGTAACCGACCCAAAGAATAAGAAGCGTGTTGTCGTGAGTAAAGGGAAAAGGAGTATTGTCGGAGTCGATGGTGTAGTTGACGAAGAGGACTACGACCAATTCGATGATCCGGACACAGAAGAAGAAGATGTGGATGATCGAATGAGTAAGAGGTGCAAAGGTACCCAGGATGCGTGCCCGTACATAAGACGCAGTCACGCCGAAGGACTGATGTATGCCAGCAAGAAGATCAGAAGTACTATTGAGAAGCATATCGAAGACGACGAAACCTAGCTTTCCGATCAATTCAGAACGAATCTCAATGTGTAATAATATTATTTTGATGAATTAAATTAAATGTGGTTATGTTTCGGACTTGGTGAAATAGGCATGTTTGGTTTTGTACTAAATCTAAATGGAAAACGAACCATGAAAATGTGTAATAATATCATTTTTTACTAAATCACTTTGATTCACATTATTCGTAAAATATAGGAATAGAAAATAAATATATATAATTAAAGCATCATGTTATTTTGAATAACATCCGGAACATATCCCAAAAAAGCCATCCGGAATACCATCTAGAACATCCAGAACAAACATCCGGAACAACAATTTTTAGAGTCCAGAGGCTACGACACCGCCCGCGATGCATCTCGTCCGCCTGTGTATCCTCATGGACATCAGGGCTCCTATCCTGCTGGATGGAGCAGCTGTGCCTCAGCCTCCGACGTCGCCCCTGAGTCACCAAGTCCCGTCGAAGACATCGCTGTAAGCTTCCTCGCCACCATGAATCACTTGTATGAGGGCTCTAATTCAAAGCATAGTGTGGATAACAATGGGTACATTTATTATGCAGGGGCCTATAAAATACCACCTCACTATCTCTTTGCCCGGCGTGAAGAAGACGGTTGCACATGGCTTAGTATTCCCAACAGTAGGGGCGCGACATGCCACAACGTTGCTATACCTTCCCACATGGCGAGGGTGCAGGTGGACCACGTCGTGGCCGAGTTTAGTGACATCACAGTCCCTGTCGCCCCTGAAGAGGATGTCACAAAGCTAGGAGACTGCAAGGGGTACTATATCCTGTGGGCGAAGAGCCAGATAACTATCCCCGGGGTGTCCTCTCCTAGTACATCAACCATCCCCGGGGTGTACGAGGCAGGTGAGCCCTTGCTCCCAGATGATGAGGTGCAGAGGTTGCCCACACAGATGAAACTTCTCCATGACACCATCATGATGAGGTCACAGAATTGGGATGATTATGAGCTACACTTTAAGGTCGAGGTGCCAAAAGATTTCGGTTTCTTCCTGGATAGACACCATGACACCTTCGACATCAATTTTGGAGATATCTTCAATTTGTTCAACCTCTTCCGGCTCGACACCATGCTCGTCAGGCTGTGGGCGCTTCACCAAGCCCAAGAGTCTAGGCGTCTGCCCAACTGCGCTTTTGGAATAATAGATCCGGTCGTCATGAACGAGTACTATGTATGAGAAGCGAAGCCGGTCCTAGTAAATTTCCTCACTGACTCATTGATATACCATAAGGACAAGGACTACGTACTCCTGCCCTACACCCCCCGTGAGTTACTACCATCCCTAGTTTGCTTTTCTTAAGCACGTATCCCCGTCTGTTTATATTCGTTCGTTACCTTTTACGCAGCGACCACTGGATCCTCATTGTCATCGACAAGCCTTCCAGAATGATATACTATTTTGATTCCCAAAGAAGTGCCAAGCGGGACTACTCAGAAATTAAGGAAGTTCTGGAAGCCGCCTTGTGGGAATACAACTTGCGAGGGGGAGGAGCAGAAAGCAAGAGCAAGAAGCTGATCCACAAATTCAACTTCCCTTGCAGGCAACAGCCGGAAAATAGCATGACATGTGGGTACTATGTCTGCGCTCACATAGACGCGTTCGTCATATCCCACAACCCGCAATGGAGCCAGGATCAGTTCAATAACTTCATACACGACCTGGCCGACGATAAGTACGACCTTCACGTACGTTATCAACAACGAAGTCATCCGTCCAAGCGGCGATTTCTACGTGGGAGTCCAATTACCCGTTTACTGCCACACTGGAAGTACTAGCCAAGCGTCATAGACGTAGATTAGTAGGGCTAGTGAGAATAAACATTGTTAAATTCATTTGTTTGTCATTTTAATTCGTTGTAAACTTGCTTTTATATGTGTACTTAATATTTTTGATATTAATTGCTATATGTGCTTAATATTTGTGATATTAAATGCTATATATGCTTATTTTTTGTCATATTAATTGCTATATATGATATTCAGATATGTTTAAAAAAATGCTCGCCTAGAGAGCTCTTGTCCGAGACGGGGGGTGCCCGGATCTCTGATATGCTACTCAAATCCAGTCCTTAGCCAGGAAGGAGACAGTTTTCTAGTGAACAAATAGTCCTTTTCTTAAAAGAAGTACCTATTCCTTTTCAAAAAAAAATTCAGCGATTTTTTTGAAAGCTTTTTTGTTGTCTCGCTCCCTTATAGCTCGAGGGTTTTCCCCTCGAACTGAGCTATTCTTTCAATTCCGAAAATTGGTCCTTTTTCCAAGAGTGGAAAATACACCACTTGATTGACTTTAGTGTCAAAGTCAAGGGAAATCATACCTATTAATCTATCCGGTATGGCTATCACTCGCTCGTCGCTGCTCTGATTTCCTGTAACGATCAGGGTGGGCCTCTTCGATTGGGGAAAATTCCATTGGCCAACCTATTCTTTCACCTGACCCGGACTGGCGCCCTCCCGGTAGCGCCCAGAGCTGCTGTTGGTTAGAGGTCCTCTAAAGATTAAAGATTCCATTAGGTCTCTCGAGGGGACCCTCCCCTATACCAACAACTAGTGACCGCCATCTTGTCGCCCGCCTTTGTCTCTCCCCCGAAGGCACCAAACACAAGTAAACAGGTGTTTAATCCATTCACTTCTTTCTGTTCTGGTTTCCTAGGTGGGAGGTGGTTCCTCGAAACCCACTTTTCCATACCCTACAATTCAGCCTTCACCTCAGTCCAAAGGTCAACATCTCGATTAAAAGGGTTACCATCGACTAGCTTTTTGGTTTCAATTAAGTAACCCGCCCGAACTCTTGAATTGACGTGCCTGACGATATTAATTCTATGGCTGGTACTACCCGAGAATGTAAGGTCGATCTAATTTGGATAAAGCCGTTGTCTCCTGGGTTGGATAAGCTAGAGAACCAAGTAGTACCGGTAACAACTCCTATAAGCATCAAGTCAATTCAAGACCCCGATTTGTTTTTCTTTTTTCTGTTAAATGGTGACACGCCCGGACATACTGTCTGATAGGGTGGTCAACCCGAAAACATTCCTCGAATCATAGAATAAATCATCTTCATTTCGAGTAGAGGTTCTCGGAAAAGTGGATGACGAGAATTCCCAGTGGGTGGTCTCGATCACCATGATATGATAAATTGACTTGGTACTTTTCCAGATATTTCTGATATCAATAAATCAAGTATTTGATTTTATATTTGGCTATCAATAAATCAATCAAGTAATTTAAATATTTCTGAAAGTTGCCCTCTAAAAATAGTAGATTCCAGTATCTGACCAAAGGGAAGAATTCAAAACTATACTATCAGTGCCTGGAAAAGCAAACCCCCGGAGGGCAAGTAGTGCCCGGTCCACGGAGTGCAAGTAGTGCCCGGCCCCCGGAGGGCAACTCGTCTCGTTTAGAAAAACATGAGCCCGGCCCCCGGAGGGCAAGCAGTGCCCGGCCCACAGAGTGCAAGTCGGCTCTTCGACGTATTTCTTGACAGTTTTGCTCTTAGATCGAGGGCCTACTCAAAATCGAGAAGTGGGAGAAACCACAAGGCCTGTTTTGCTAAAAAATACTTCCACTGACGGGCAAATTACATATACCCGTCAGAGAAAACTATTACCGCTGACGGGCGAGCGGTACACGCCCGTCAATGAAAGTCCTCTCAGCATGCCACCCGGGCAGCGCTGGCGGTCTTTCCACTGACGGGCCGTATGCACCCGTCAGTGAAAGTGAACATCTACTGACGGGCCCCTCCGCCCGTCAGTAGAAGTATAACTTCCACCGACAGGAGGTTACTAACGGGCTTGGGACCCGTGAGAGATTGCCATTTTGCACCCGTCAGTGATAGTGTTTCCTGAGGTAGTGCTTTTTGGTGGTTAGTGGCAACCCATTCAACATTATCAATTAAAGATATGAATGAGCAGGATACATGCAAGTCGTTAGAATATACTCCCCCTAAAGCTGTGCATGAAAGATTTGCTTTTGGAATGCAAATGCACATATTTGAATTGTAGACATGAGTAGTATTTTCTCTCAACTTGCACTTCATCAGTTCAGAAAGTTAAATGGATCATGAGTAATAAACTGAACTGAGCTGATACTGATGCAGTTTTAGATTTTCTTTTTAAAACATGTTCAGAGCTCAAAGAAGAATTAGCATGATCAGAGCATTGCCAAATTAGCATGATCAGAGCATGTTCATGTTTAAAGCGTGTTCAGAGCATTCATTAACATGAGTTATGATCAGAGCAAACATTTATACATGAAGCATAAGATGTGTGAAGGTTCAGAACATAAATCAAATCAGAGCAAAAACCAATCACACATATCAACACCTAATCATGACATAATAACATAGCTCAGAACATAAGGTAAACTGCATCAATACAGAAAAACTTAATGTGATCAAGACATAAGAATTTGAAATAGGAAAACCGAGTCTTGATACACAACACAAAACACAACACTACTCCAATCTGCTCCCCCTAAAGCTAAGCTCTTCTCCCTCTTATGTCTAAGCTTTTCTCCCCCCTTTGACACTAAAACACCAGAAAGGGGTAAGGGAAGAAGAGACTTCATGTTGGCTTGGACCTCAAGAGCTGAAGAACTTCTGAGAGCTGCTGCTGTAAGGAGTCTACTTTGGAATGTAGACCTTTCACTTCTCTACGCAGAGCAGCAAACTGAATAGGCATGACTTTGTTCTGATAGGCTCTGGCAGCTTCTTGAGTCATCAGGGAGGAGGAGAGGGTGCCATCATCAAGCACCTGTGTCACAGACACTAGCTCAACTGGGTCATTTGCAGGATCACCAGCTGTGACACTGGTGGGCACTTGGCGGTGAGAGCCCTGGCCTTGAGGAGGTGGCGCCTGAGTTGCTGTGGGATCAGCTGTGTCACTGGGGACTGGCACAGCTGTGTCTAAAAGATCTCCAAAAAGAGCAGGCACAGCAACTTCATCGGGATGATCATCAGCTTGAGGTCTAAGCTGAGTCTTGGATGTCTTGATAGATATATCAAACTTTGACTCAGGTAGACCTGTCCTCTAAAGAATCATATGCATGATATATGAGCCATCCTCAACTTGGCTTTCTTATCTTTCTATACTGCATCAATCTCATGAAAGATAAATCTGGCAATGTCAAAGTGTTGATTCTTTGCAATATGGACCAGCACTTGCCAGACAGGTGAATATACAGCATCTGTGTTTCCTCCTTTAGGCTGAATGGTGACATTTAAGGTCTTCACAAGATGCTTTGCAGTGATTGTGATGCCCTTGAAGTAGACATGATTAGAGGGAGCATTTGCTAGGAAGGAGAAGTTCCTTGGATAGAATTTTCTTCTAATCTCATTTGGAACTAACTCCAACTTAAAAAGATTGGGCATATTTGGCTCCACTGGTGCTCCAAACAAGCTGTTGAATTCTGGAGCTATAATGGATAGGAGCTAGCCTCTAGTCTTCCAGATCATTATGTCCTGATTTTCTTGTTCTACCCACACGGTGGCATAGAACTCCTTGATCACTTCTGGATCATAGCCTTGTTGAAGATTGCATATGAACTCAAGGCCTGCTGATTGTATCAAGGATGGAAGAGCACGCAGCCTAGAGTCTGTGGGAGCATCCCAATCAATAGCTTTGCAATCTTCAAAGCCTTTAGTTGACAAGAGCTCATGATAGACCCCCTTTAAATTATCATTGTGAAATCTGGGGTCAGAGCAAACTGGCTCAATGTATTCCTTGTTAACCGTAAAGTATGGACAGGTTGATCTCATCTTAATGTAAGCACTGGAGCTTAGAGATGCAACCTTGCTCTTGGACTTCTTGAGGTCACTTTTGGGTAGCTTCTTCAGATCAGCTCTAGACAGGAACTCCATCTATCCTTGTTCAGTCCTGAGAGCAGAGGAGAATACATAGCTGTACTTGGATTCCAAATTCTCCTCATCATCAGAATTGCTTGGAGAACTGTCCTCTTGTTCAGCCTCTTCTTCTGCCTCTTATTCTGATTCTGAGCTGGAAGTATTGTCTTCAGCTACATACTCTTTGTCAGAATCAGATTGAGGCTCTCTAGCCCTTGGAGGGGTCACTGACACACCCCTACCGTCATCAGATGAGTTTTCTGAGCTCTCTTCTTCTTCCGCTGGGTCACTTGCCTGTGCCACAGGTGGGGACTTTGGAGATTGAGCAGCAGGTGAGGTGAATTCTGTGTCAATGGGTTGTGACACTGGTGATAGGGGTAGCTGAGGTGCTTGCACTGAGGCATCTGCTGCCTGTGACACAGCTGGTTTGGCTGTGGACTTGCAAACTGAGCAGATCCTGAAGGCTTATCTGTCCCAGTCTTTGGTGATGATGTGGGTGCTTGGGCTTCTTCTTCTACAGCCTTTTCCTTTGTCTCTAACACAAGAAACTATGAAGGAGATATAGGTTTCTGAACATCCAAAGAGGAGAGGGTATCTACACTAGTAGAGCTTGAGGTTCCTCTGCTCCTTCTCTAATATGTTTCCATACTTGCTTTAGCTGAGTCAACCGCCTGTGACTTAGGTGGTGACATCTCCTTCTTCAAAGCCTTCAAGGCCTCCTGTTGTTGAACCAACTGATCTTTCAATGAAGGTTTAGAGCTCTGTGAGGTCTCAGAGATGATAGTGACCTCATCAGATAGCTTCTTGGCTTGAGGCTCATCTTTAATTATAATAGTTTTAGACCTCTTCCGTCTGAAACTTGGTATGGGCACTGTTGTAGCTTCTTCTCTGAGCTCCGGTGACAGCAAATTGTGCTTAGAGTTTGATTTCCTCTAGCATAGCTTTCCGAGCAGCTCCTCTTGGAGTGTTCTTCATCCTAGAAAACATCTCATTGATTTGTTGAAGAAGGTGACGATCCCTAACATCTGAACATCGAATTGCAACGGGTTTATATGCTGGAGCTAATGGAGAGCTAGATGATAACATTTTTTGCTTCTCAAGGATTTGCTGTCTCAAATCATCTTTGGCAGACTGTGAGGTGGCTGCATGCATTTGAAAATGCAAATATGCTATTTCACTCATTAGAACCTTATCTGCAGCTATCGACTCTGGGATAGCAACCGAGATTGGCCTGGCCTGCACTGAGAGTTGAAGGTTCTTGGCAGTGTACAGCCCCAAAAGTTGCTTCTTCACTTTCACCTGTTGCTGCACAAATCTGATCTGCCAGTTTGTCCATCTCCTCTAATATGAGCTTGTCATTTTCAATGATTGCTTCTTGACTAGATGGATTAGCTTCCTTAGCCTGAGGTTCTCTGATAGTTAGTGTGCCTCCTGGCAGCACTACATCTGCAACTGAGTTCTTCCTAACCTTCCTGATTGCTTGCTTTGGTTTCTTAGCAACTTCTTTGCCCAAAGATGTGTGTTTAGCAAAGGATGAGGATCTTGTCCTCTTGGATGGGACAAGCTATACTGAACTTGACTGTCCAGCTTTGGATGCTGTAGCAGCAGCTTTCTTTTTTGCAGCTTTCCTTTGCATGTATGCTTTTTGCTGTGCTCTTCTTCTCTGAAGAGCTTCCTCGTTTCTGCCTGAGCCTTTCCCTTTCTTGATTCGAATCAGATATGATGATCTCTCTGCTAGATTCCTCTAGATTAGACCACTTGAGATCACTGTCTTCTCTGTCAGATCCTGAAGACATCTGAGGAAACAAGATAGATAAGGAAGAGTAAAGGAAAGGGGGTGTTCCTAAATGCAGAAGATAGAAACTGTGTGGGTCACCTGTGTGAGGTCAAGGTGACACAGGTGAGGACTTGGAACCAAACTAAAGTCTCTGCCCTTGGAATAGGCATGCCTGTGTGACAGGTGAGACTGTAGCGGTGACATAGCTACGCACAGAGGCGGACGGCAGATTCAAGAAAACTAGGTTTTAATGAAGTTTTGCCACTAGGTTTCGAGCTAGATGAATCTGGGAAGCTAATCAAAAGCCAAACCAACCCTAAATAAGGACAATGCACTACTGAGATAATCTCATGAGTGATTGCATTGACAGGAAACTAGGTTGAACATAAAGAAGGGTTGGCTGAAGCTTACTTTGATCGAAAATACGTCAAGGAGCGGATAAATTGGTGCCGAAGTGCCCTGGAAAGCTTCTTTGACAAGATGGAAAACTTTCAAAGGTCCAAAGAAACAATCTTGACAAAAAACACGAAAAATTAGTGCTCAGCGGAAGTTTGGGGTTTTTGCGCTCGACGAGGGATTTTGTCACGGACCCGGCAATCGCATATGACTAAGGGAACGTCTGATCGCCAAGGGCCGAAGGACCAGTCGACCTGGTGGCATGGTACCTGCACCGTACGCACCGAGGCAGAGTGATCCGACACCTGACCAACACAAGCCGGCCGGAAGCGACTAGACTTCCCAGAACCACATACCATTCCCTGATCCGGTGAAGGTTTAGAGCCGTTCCCACATACTACCAAACAAAACAAGGTCGGAGGAGCCCGGCGATTCTACGCACACCCTAACCTAGCTCGGAAGCTAGTGGGTCGCTTGAAAGCCCGGTAGAACCCACCCACACCCTGCCTGGCCGGCACAGCATCTCAGCCAGCGGGTCACTCAACCGATCCCTGCTCGACCTAGTAATAAGAAGAACAACAGTACCCCTTCACGGCATACCCACACACTTCATATCATTCACGCACGGTGCATGGGCAGCCCAAATAACCACTCGGATATCACAACAAAGCACTAAATTACGATAATAAACTAGCTGTCCGCATCGGACTTTAAGTTTACATCAGTCGGTCATAACCGGAAACATATCCGAGTACGGAGCAATTAAACGGTAGCGGAAGTACAGTAAATGAGTCCCACAGCGGCGCATAACCGCTGATCAAAAGCCACAAAACCCCTGAGCCGATAGCCAACCAAAGAAACCATGCACTAGTCGTCATCGAAGAATTCTTCGACCGCTGGCTCACCTGCAATGATCTAGGAATGTCCTAGCTGAGTACGGGGTACTCGCAAGACTTAGTCGTGCTTGATTAGATGTCCTACCCATACTAGTATAATAGCAATTAAACATGATGCTTCTCAGAGTAACAATATACAAGTTAAGGAAATAACATAAACAAGTGGAGGTAAATACAAGATAAACAACAGTCTAATTCAGGGTACCAACATATCGTAAACACGTCAACACGAGACCAATTTACAACTCCAAGTCCATTGGGGCAGCCCATGAGTCCGATCTAGAAGAATTCATTTAACATAATTCAAATCAATTATGACAGCCCCTAGGTCAAATCCAAATTAATCCAGCATCCACACATTTTCATTTAATCTCTCGGATCATTACCGACAACCGATCACCCTGAGTGCAAAGAGTGCCTTAACCCTTGGAGGTTGCAAGTCTCCAAGGGTCTCAGTCTTACCTCAACTACACCCTAGTCTCGATGCCGCTAACGCCCACGCGTGACAAGGGGAGTAATCATGATGGAGTCACCTCAGGGTTGGTATCGCGACATCTTCTTACCCCTAGTCGCAACATGCTCCTCCAGTGATACCAACTTTATCCATCTGACACTTTCCCTTCGGCTCTCACATCTCACCTTAGTATGTTCAAGTAATTCGTGCATCAGGTTAACCTCAACCATAACCAGACATGACTCGCCACATACCCTAGTCATGCTAGTTCAACCGATTTCGACCACAATTTCTAAGCAACAATTCACACATCAACATATAGGTAAGTAAAAGCAGGTACTAGACAAATAAAAGATGCAACAAGCTCTGCTTGCCTTCTTCGAACTGTTCCTGACCCTGCGTTGAGTCGTGGGCCTGGAGGTCTCCTTCTTCGAGCTCTAGTGGAAGCAAACGAAATACCGGAAAATACATTAAAAAGATATTCAGACACCAGCATGTATGCATGATGGTTGATGCAATTACTGGATGTCTAGACAATGAGCTGGGGTGGTGTGTCTAAGTTAGCGAAGGTTTATCATATTGGACTCGTGTAGGTTATAGGGTTGCCCTAGCCCATATGCATGTTAAATGTTATCCATTTACGAGCTAGGGTTTGGAAATTGTTGTTTTAGGCTGGAGAGTCATGCATTCTAAAGTGTATAGCTTGAAAGTGTTCAGGAATATAAGCCTAACGCAATTGAGGTTACTCGATTCGGAGCTAAAGCGGTTGAGTTAGGGTTTAACGAGACGCGACAATAAAAAGGGCCAACACCTAGCACCCTACCATGCATGTGTCCCTACTGGAAGTCTAGTTGCTCCAAATGGTAGGAGATCTCACTAGGATTCCAAAACTATAAGGTTCGTCGAAATCGGAGTTACCGTCGCGAAACTAGGGTTTATAGACTCTCGACAGTAGCAAAACAACAACCCTAGATATTCTTCTGTGCATGTGCTCAAAATTAATTTTTGATTCAGCCATATTGTAGATAATTTCGTAAGCTTTCCAAATATATAAAATTTATCAAATTTGGACGTGTGGTTTAAAAGTTATGAACATTTAAAATTTTATCCAAAATCTGCCCCTAACCTAACGAAACCCTAATTGCTAAATCTACTCGAGGGGTACCCAGACTCATCTCCAAATCTAACGTGCACCCGAGAAGCAACCCAGGGATTCCACCCCTTAACCCACGTCAGCAGGCGGTGGGACCCCTCTGTCAGTGGCTCGGGTGGTCGGGGAACCAACCCGAGCACTCCACGCGTCCACCCCCTTACCCACTCTCTCTCTCTCTTCTCGGGACCGGCCGGAGACGAGGCTCAGACGGCGGCGCACACCGGTGGCTCGCCGGAGTTGGGCATTCAGGCGCTAGGGGACTCGGAACTACTCGGGGGAGGTAGCTAGGGCTCGGGAAGCTCACCCCGAGGAGGATTCGGTGCTCGGGGAGGACGGAGGAGGTCGGGAGGGTGGTCGGCGACGGTGACCGGCGGGGAGAAGCTTTGGGTCGACGGCATCGAGGTGTTCCAGGCACTGACCTGCGAGGAGGAGAGGTGAGGGAGGTTGAGGAGAAAGAGGCGGTGCTCTGGTGCTAGAAGATGGAACCCGAGGACCTCTGGAACCGAGGCGAGAGCTCACCGGAGATCTTGGTCGGGGATGGGGAAGACGACGGCGACTAAGCGAAGACCGGCATGGTTTTGAAAATGGGAAGGTGGGGGAGGTGAAGGGAGGAGTGGCGATGCTCTGAAGGGAGGTAGCCGAGCTCGGGGAGCAGCCAGACAGCGGCGATTTCTCGTCGGAGCTGGCGGCCGGAATGGAGGGGGAAGCTCGAGAGAGGGGAAATCGGGCGCTAGGGTTTCTGGAGTGGAGCGGGGAGGAGAGGGGCTGTCGGGAGGCGGCCTTTATAGGGCGGCGGCGGCTCGGACAGGGGCGGTCGGGAGCAGGGCACCGCCTAGCTCGGCCTCTGGCCGGCGGCGACGTGGAGGGGGAGGATCTGACGCGCGGGCCCGGGCGCGGCAGCAGAGAGGGGAGGCGCCGACAGGCGGGGCCGGGCTATCAGGGAGAGAAAGGGGAGGGCGCGCGCGCGGGGGAAAGTGGGCCGGCCAGCTGGGCCGGCCGAGCAGGCTGTCGGCCCGAGTAGAATTAGGATTTTTTTTTCTTTTTAATTTTTGAAACTAGTGCTACCCCTCTCGTCATTTTATGTACAATTTTTGCTCCAAATATTTTGAAATTTTTACAGGGCACTCCTAACATTGTTTAGGACCTTCTGTAGAAGCTTGAACCAATTTGGAGTTCATTTAAATAGGTGCCTAGTTCAAACTTAGGGTTTGACCTAATTCGACGATTTGAACTAGAGCTAGGTTTTGGTCTTCTCCAAAATTTGTGAAATTTGGCATGCAGCTAGTACTCCCCTATTCATGGGCATCCCTAAAGTTTGGTGAATTTTTATACACCTTTGCTTGTCCCTTTTCTTAACCCTAGTTCTTCGGCACTTTAGGGTTCGTCCTCGGAAAACTTAATCGAGCTATAATTTCATGTAGTTCTTGGGGCAATCTTGGGAAGAAAATGTTGGGGAAGGTCAGTAGAGGGATTCATCGACGGGGTCCACTGGCCCCACCACTTGCTAATGTTACTGTCGAAGTCCGATACTTCGAATAAGTTGATTGGGGTTTGTTAACATATCCACCGAGGATGAGATATTAACATATTCTATAAAGTAAAACTATATCATTTCAGGTTTAAACGAGATGGTGCGGGGATGATGACATGTATGCATGCATGCAAAGCAAATACCTATTTCGTTACAATTGGGTATTACAGATTTAGGGGAAACTCGACGTTGCTTTATATAGGCCGAAGGGTTATAACATGGCTGTGTCACAGTTGGGTGGATGACTTGTGACATAGGTGAGTGAAAAAGAGTCCTTATGACCTACGGAGTTCAAAGAGATTCACCTGAGACACAGGTGGATGACTCAGGTGACAAGTTTTTCATCAGGAACACCAAGATAGAGAGAATTTGATAAGAGAGAAAGCACTTGAGCACTATCAGAGGGTCCTTATGACATCTCCTCAATGTCAGTTTGCCAGAAATTCAAGCAAGCAAAGGTAAAACTGATGAGAGTTGATTTAGAAAAGACCACAACACATGAAAAAGAAATGTGCACAGAAGATAGGCACAATCAAAAACACTCTAAGCAAAAAAGGAAACAGCATAAGCATATGAGCTAGACACCAAGCAAACCTTTTATAGCAAGTTTGAGACATCAATGATATTCAATTCACTCCTCAGAGCACAGAATCTAGTCTCATCTAGAGGCTTGGTGAAAATATCAACTAATTATTTTTTAGTCCTTACATGGCACAGCTATATGTCTCCTTTCTCAATATGGTCTCTAAAGAAGTGGTGCCTTACTTCTATGTGTTTGGATCTTTGGTGGTGTACTGGGTTGTTGGCTAACTTAATTACACTTTCATTAAAAGATATGCTGAAATCTTTCAAAATCTGCCTCATCCATAATAACTGAGCACAACAACTACCAGCAGCTATATACTCAGCTTCTGCAGTGGAAAGGGCTACTAAGTTTTGTTTCTTGAATGACCAGGACACCAAGGAGTGCCCTAGGAATTGACAAGTGCCTGAGGTGCTTTTTTGGTCAACCTTACACCCTGCATAGTCATTATCAGAATAGCCAACTAGCTCAAAATTTGCACCTTTGGGGTACCACAAACCAAACCCTGAAGTTTGAATCAAATATCTCAGAATCCTACGTATTGCCACTCTATGGCAGTCCTTTGGGTTAGCTTGGAATCAAGCACAAATGCATACACTAAACATGATATCTAGCCTAGATGCACAAAGATAAAGTAAGGAGCCTATCATATACCTATACTCCTTTTGATCTACAGAGTTACCTTCAATGTTTAGATCAAGATGTCCATTTTTTGCATGGGGGTGTGGATAGGCTTTGCATCCTTCATGCCAAACTTGGAGATGATGTCCTTTGTGAACTTCTCTTGGGAGATGAAGGTGCCTTCCTTGAGTTGCTTGATTTGAAGTCCTAGGAAGTACTTCAGCTCACCATCCATGGGCATCTCAAACCTCTTGGTCATCATCTTGCTGAACTCATCACTCATTGAACGGTTAGTACTACCAAATATTATGTCATAGACATAAATTTGGCACACAAATAAGTCCTTTCCATTTCTCTTAGTAAAAAGAGTTGTGTCTACTAAGCCCATTTTGAAACCGTTTTGAATTAGAAAATCTTTCAGTGTGTCATACCATGCCCTCGGTGCTTGTTTGAGTCCATAAAGAGCTTTGTGCAATTTAAAAATATGGTGGGGTTTCTTAGCATCTTCAAAACCAGGTGGTTGCTCAACATAGACTAATTTAGAAAGTGTACCATTCATGAAGGCAGACTTCACATTCATCTGATATAACTTGATGTTACAATGTGCAGCATAAGCAAGTAGAATTCTGATTGCTTCTAGTCTTGCCACAGCTGCAAAAGTTTCACCAAAGTCCATACCTTCAATTTGAGTGAAGCCTTGAGCAACTAATCTGGCCTTGTTTCTCACCACCAGTCCACTTGCATCTTGCTTGTTCCTGAAGACCCACTTTGTTCTAATGATATTGTGGTCTTGAGGCCTTTCTACCAGGGACCAGACTTGATTTCTTTCAAACTGGTTCAGCTCTTCATGCATGGCATTTATCCAATCAGCGTCTTTAAGAGCTTCATTGACATTCCTGGGTTCAATACTAGAGACAAAAGAGTAATGTTTCATAGAAATTTGCAACACGAGAACGAGTAGTCACTCCGCTATGAATGGCACCAATGATTTGGTCTACAGGATGATTCTTCTGCAGTCTACTGATCACAAGGGGTTCGGGGTCAACCACCTGTGTCATAGCTATTGGTGTTGCCTGTGACACAGCTGATTCTTCCTACGACACAGCTGGCTGAGATAGGTCCTCTGCATCCAGTTGATCATTTGCTGGGTTGTACTCAAACTCAATGTCTTGCTCTCCAGTGTCTTCACACAGTGATGGAGCAGAGGTTCATGATCACTTGGTGAGGTAGGTTCCTCCTTGATAGTAGGTCTGATCTCACCAGTTGATTTCTTGAGAATGTCCTTGCTCCCTACATCATTAGCAACTTGCTCTCCTCGGGAGCCATAAGACTCATCAAAGTCCACATCTATAAATTCTTAAACTACCTTTGTGGAGGTGTTAAAAACTCTATAGGCATGAGAGTTAGTGGAATAACCAAGGAAAATGCCAACATCAGATTTAGCTTCAAACTTAGAGAGGCGTTTGCCTGATCCTGGCCTATGTCAAAGTCCCTTGTCTGATCTTGACCTTCCGGGACCACCCAGGCAGGCTGAATCCTCGACCAAAGAGGGCTGATTCTGCGCCGAAGGAAGTCCTCCATGACGTCCCATGCCGACAATCCTTGTGCGGCAAGGGCAGCGATGTCGCCAACGAGGGCCTTAAGCGACTTGGTCTCCTTCGGAGCCTCCGCCCAGCACTTCGTCGGGAAGGGGGCCAAGCCTCAGTAGTGGATCCCGGAGGAAGGCGGGGGCTGGCAGTAGAACCACCTCGAGTACCAGCCCGACCACAACGATTTCCAGGAAGAGGAAATGTAGGCGTCCTTCTTCCCTTCCCGGAGTCGAAATCCGGCGCGGCCGATGACACCTCCGCCGCCAACCTTCATCCGGCGAAGGTTGTAGAAATACTTCTAGAGCTCCAGGCTCGGCCTGATGCCAAGGTATGCTTCGCACAGGTGTGCGAATACCGCCAGCATTAGGACCAAGTTCGGGTTGAGATGTATCAACTCGATCCCGTAGAACTGGAGCACCAGGAGGAAGAAATGAGAAGGTGGGAATTGGAATCCACACCTGAAGAAATCCGCGAAGACGACGGTCCAAGTCGTATCCGGACTCGGAACCGTCTCCTTCGCAGCCTCCCGGTATGGTACGAACACCTCCGGGGGGATGACCTCCTCCGCCTCGAGCTTCTTGACGGCGGCGGAGTCCATCACCGAGGTCTCAAACTCGGGGATGGCGATGATCAGATCCCCCAAGGATCCCCCACCAACTTCTTATGATCGGGGGACTTATTCGCTTTGTTTTTCTTTCCCATTGCCACTGACGATGATCGGCGAAGGCAAGACGGACGATGAAAGTAGGGGCACGAGGAAACAGATTAGGATGCTGGGAGACAGGAAGCAATGTGGGCAAAACCCCAATTCCCGGTCTCTTAAAAGATTCGAGTTTCGCCTGACCGGAGCGCGGTTAACGGCACGATTTGTTCCATCGCATTTAATGTGGACAGTTGCTTTTTCCGCATGAGAGACATTGTGCGTGGGAAAAAGAGGTCTGACAGACCGACGACCCCGACAAGTGCGTTGCGTTTCGGGTAACGTCAGCCAAACAGTAGCGCAGAAAAAAGGAAAGATTCTTCATCACCACGCGAAATTTTCGCCACGACGGTTCGGTCTCCCAGAAATCTACCAGGAGAACAGGTGTCCGTGATCGACGAATCAGATTAAAATAAGAGAAATGCTTTGTGGGTAAGATAAAACCCAAAAAATTCCCTGGAGAACTCAGAGATTTACTCCGACTAGGATGGCACGAATACCCAGTAGAGATTAGTTCCTACTCGGGAATCTTGTCGATAAAGTACTCGGTTTCGCCTACTCAGAAATGTTTCCCGACAAGGGTAGATTTCCTACAGAACAGTCATGATTTCACTTCACATACTGATGGGGGGCTTGACGATGTATAGTATAGTATCTCGTATATAAGGAAGTATCCGTATATGATTCCCTGGGTTACCGGAGTACAATACGTGTCTGGTAAGGATCCCAGGAGATAAGGTAGCCCTCCGTAAGGAGGAAGGAAATTCCTTAAACTAGGAAGTCAATCCCGATGTTTAAGGAAGCCAGAGTTCTACTCGGGCATGAGTCTAGGTCCGGTACGACTCGGGGATCCCCCTATAAAAGGATCAGCAATCCTATAGGGGAGGGGAGGAGAGGAAAAAGTTAGATCTAACAGGTCTTAGAAGGACGAGAGATCCCAGCGATTCTCACGAGATGACCCGCCGCCTCGAAGGAGTCGAGACCAGCGGAACTAGTCGTCGTAGTCTCCGATTAGGCCTAGGATAGCCACTGACATATACATCCCTTGTAAAGACATTCTCTGATCAATATATACGAACAGAACATAGGGTTATTATCCCGAGGGAGGCCCGAACCTGTATAAAAAGGGCGTTTCCTTGCCGTCAGATCTCTTGGCCTTGTGCCCTAGAGGTCCCTACCCCCCCAAGTATCACCGTTCCACGAATACCATAAGATCGACGGTTTACCGATCGTCGACAGATGGCGCCGACCGTGGGGACCTCTCTGGCTCAAGCCGTCAAGGAAGCATCAGAGTCGGTAAGATGTGCAACTAGCCACGATCAGTCCTCGTCGCCGACTGCACGTCCCTCCCCGGTTCGACCCGAGGAGGAAGAAGCAGGCTCGGCAGGAGATACGATCGCCTTCATGCAACGCACTGGGTACTCGGACCAGGGCCTCTACGACAACTTTGGCCCGATGGAGCCTTACCCGGTGACTGACCGTGTAGTTTTTGGAGAATACGCCACTCGCGAGTACTCAGATTGCGAAGTCAATCACTTCAGAACTGAGTGCGCCAAGGCCTTCGAGGGAACGTTGGTGTTACACAACAATTCCCAGGCAAGAGCGACCAGCCCAAGACTGGGGCGGTCGCCCACAACGTCTGATCGACCAATCGATCAAGATTCCAATCACAGCATCCCTCCCTACGGGGGGGGGGACACGATGGAGTGGGAATACACCCCATCCAATCTAGACCTTCGGATGGTTCTCACAATCCAGGACGATCGGGAAGATCTCGAAGACTTGTCACGGACCCGGAATTGCATATGACTAAGGGAACGAGTGGTCGCCAAGGGCCGAAGGACCAGTCGACCTGGTGGCACGGTACCTACGCCGTACTCACCGAGGTGGAGTGATCCGACACCTGACCAACACAAGCCGGCCGGAAGCGACTAAACTGCCCAGAGCCACATACGATTCCCTGACCCGGTGAAGACTCAGAGTCGTTCCCGAATCCTACCACGACAAACAAGATCGGAGGAGCCCGGCGATTCTACCCACACCCTAACCTAGCTCGGAAGCCAGTGGGTCGCTCGAAAGCCCGGTAGAACACGCCCACACCCTGCCTGGCTGGCACAGCATCTCAGCCAGCGGGTCACTCAACCAATTCCTGCTCGACTTAGTAGAAAGAGGAACGGCTTAGACTCTTCACGACATACCCATACACTTCATATCATTCACGCACTGTGTATGAGCAGCCTGAATAACAACTTGTATACCACAACAAAGCTCTCCAATACGATATCACTAGTAGCTTCCACATCGGACTATAAGATTACATCAGTCGGTCATAACCGGAAACATATCCGAGTACGGAGTAATTAAACAACAGTGGAAGAAAAGTAAATGAGTCCCACAGCGGCGCATTAACCGCTGACCAAAAGTCACAACCTATCCCATGAGTCGAATAGCTAACCAAGGAAAACCACACACTAGGCATCGTCGAAGAATTCCTCGACCGCTGGCTCACCTGCAATGATCTAGGAATATCCTAGGTGAGTACGGGGTACTCGCAAGACTTATTCGTGCTTGATTAGATGTCCTACACATACTAGTATAACCAAAAGTAAACATGGTGCAACTTTAGTTAACAAGGCATAATCATACGAACAATTCACTGACAGTAGAAGACATATCAGGGTAAACCACTACCAACCCAGATTCCATGCAACTTAATGGAGGAACATGATGATACCCACTAGTCACACGTGCACCTCAAAATACAATTACAATGGCTCTCACTTGCCATCGCCCAACTACTCGGGACAGAATAGATGTGCACATTGACAGTGAACCATCACGACCACACATTCATTTTATCTCTCGGACCATTACCGGCAACCGATCACCCTGAGTGTAAAGAGTGCCTTATCCCTTGGAGGTTGCAAGGCTCCAAGGGTCTTAGACTTACCTCAGGGTTGGTATCGCGACAAACTTCTTACACCTGGTCGCAACAAGCGTTCCAAATGATACCAACTTTATCCATCGGACACTTTCCCTTCGGCTCTCACATCTCACCTTAGTGGGTTCAAATCCTTAGTGCATCAGGTTAATTTCAAACACAGCTAGACATAACTTGCAGCATACCCTAACCATGCTAGTTTAACCGAACTCAATCACAAGGTACAATTGACGATACAAACATCAACATATTGATAAATAAAAACAGGTACTGAACAATTAAAAGATGCAACAAGCTCTTCTTGCCCTGCTCGAACTGCTCCTGATCTTGCGTTGGGTCGTGGGCCGGGAGGTCTCCTTCTTCGAGCTCTGGTGTAAGCAATGCGAATACCGGAAATAAACGATAAAGGAAATATTAAGATCCAGCATGTATGCATGATAAGGGATGGTAACTACATGTGTCCACAGTAATGATGTGATGCCGAGGAACTAGAACTACATGCATAGTTTGAGGTTGAATCGTCATGGTTACGGGGAATGCAAATCAGGCATGCATGTCATGTTAAGGGGTCTCGATGAGTTAGGGTTACGCCGTTAGTGGCGGGTCATGGCAAAAATGTTCAATGTGTGAATATTAGGTTACAATATGAACTACAAGTTCTATGCAAGTGAAGACGTACCAATCGGAGCTACGGTGGAAGAGCTAGGGTTCAACGATTCGCGGTAATAGCAAAATGGTAAACCCTACATGACATACTATGCATGTGCTCAAAATTAATTTTTGATTCATCCAGATTGTAGAGAATTTCACAAGCTTTCCAAATATATAAAATTCATCAAATTTGGACTTACGGTTCAAAAGATATGGGCATTTGAAATTTTGTGGATTTTAAATCTAAACCTAACCCTAATCTGCACGCAAACCTAATTGCTAAACCCACCCGAGGTCCACCCCGAGCTAAACCTAAATCCTACGCGTACCCGAGCTAACCCTACCCCGGATTCGTAATCCTTAACCGCACCCGCTGACATGCGGGTCCCGCATGAGCACCCGTGGCCAAGTCAAAAGAGACCACGTGGCCTTCTCTCTCTCTCACCCACTCTCTCTCATCTCTCTCCTCTGGACCCGACCGGAGACGCAGCCCGGCGGCGGAGCCCTCACCGGAGCACTCGTCGGAGTTGGCTCCGGGGCTCGGCTGGGCTCAGGAAGAAGGCCAAAAGGGCCGGGAGCTCACCCTGAGGACGCTACGGTGGCTTGGGGAAGTTGAGGAGGACGGAGTGAGGCCGGCGACGAGCACCGAGGCGGTGGTGAGGTCGGGCGTCGTCGGGGAGGTAGCTCCGGTGCAGATCCGCAAAAAGGGAAGGGCGGAAGGGATTAGGGGAGAGGAGACGGAGCTAGGGGAGAAGAAAATGGAGGGAGGGGAGGAACCGAAGGGCTTGCGCGGCTCGCCGGAGTTGATGGCCGGACCCGAAAACGAAGACGGTGGCGACGGTGATTCCGGCACAGATCTGGGGCGTAGAAGAGTGGGGCAGGTGAGGGGGAGGATGGGGAAGCTCGGGAGCTAGGTGGGGGAGGCGATGGTTCACCCGGAGGCGGGGGATTTCTCACCGGAGGTGAGGAGGCTGGCGGCGCCGGTGAGAAATTGAGCTCGGGAGAAGGGGAAATGGGAGCTAGGGTTAGCGGAAATGGGGGAAGGAGAGGAGGCCGGTCGGGAGGGCGTATTTATGGGGCGGCGGCGCTCGGACAGGCGTGGTCGGGATGGGGGCACCGCCCTCGGCGGCGAACCGGCGTCGGAGACGTGGCCGACGCGCCCTGACTGGCGAGGCCGCGCGACGGGTGAGGAGAGAGGAGGAGCCGACAGGCGGGTCCGGGATGGCAGAGAGAGAAGGGGGGGGAAACCGGCGGGGTGGAGTGGGCCGGCCGAGGCGGCCCAAAGGGCCTCGGCCCCCTTTTTTATTTAAAGTTTTCATTTTTCTTTTTATAGTTCAACAGAACCAATATTTGTGTCATTTTATGTGTAAATTCTGCTCCAAAAATTCTAAAATTTTGGCAGGAAGTTCAAGGTGATTTATGGCACCTACTGTAAAAGTTTGGAGGGTTTTGGAGGGGATTTAATCTGGTTGCTAGCTCAAACCCTAATTTTGACCTAATTCGGCGTTTCAACTAGAACTAGGTCCTAAAGTTCTCCAAAAATTCTGGAATTTGGCATGGAGCCAATATTTCCATATTCAAGGCTATTCCCAAGGTTTGGTAAATTTTTATGCACATTAACCTGCTCATTTATTCAACCCTAAGTCCTGTCTCTTTTAGGGTTTAGAATCAGAGTCCGATGGGGCTATCATTTCAGGTAGCTTGTGGATCAACCTTGGGCATGAAAATGTTGGGAAATGGTTCCACCCTCCCACATGCTAATACAGTTTGAAAAGTTGAAAATTTCAAATAAGTTGATTGGTGTTTGTGAAATTTCACCACCGAGATGGACAGTATGGTTATGTTGAATACTTCGAATAAGTTGATTGGTGTTTGTTTAATATCCAATGAGGATGAGATATGTACATATTCTATAAAACATAATCATATTCCATCTAAGTTTAAATAATGTGTGTGGGGATGATGATATGTATGCATGAATGCAGGGCAAAACCCTAATCGTTGAATTTGGGTATTACAAAACCTACCCCCCTTAAAAAGATCTCGACCCGAGATCTCTAACGGTCGACAAACACGGATGGAAACTCGGTCTTGAGCCAATCTTCGCGTTCCCACATAGCTTCATCTTCAGTATGATTACTCCACTGAACCTTGAAGAACTTGATGGTGTGACTCCGGGTTTTGCGCTCGGTCTCATCAAGAATACACACTGGGTGTTCTCGATAAGAGAGATCTTCGTGTAGCACTTCCATTTCGGGATTTATCTTCCTTTAAGGGACGCGATGACATGCCTTTAGTTGGGATACGTGGAAGACATCATGTAGTCGAGATAGCTCAGGAGGTAGTTCCAACTGATAAGCCACGGTCCCTCGTTTGGCTAGGATTCGATAAGGACCGATATAACGAGGAGCTAGCTTTCCTTTCATTGCAAAACGGCGGACACCTTTGAATGGAGTGACCTTGAGATACACACTATCTCCAATCTGAAATATAACTCCTCGGCGATGAGGATCGGCATAGCTTTTCTGCCTTGACTGGGCTTCACGGAGACGCTCTCGGATGAGTTGGACTAAGTCTTCCGCTTCCTCAATTGGATTAGGTCCAAAGAATTGCCTCTCGCCGGTCTCGGACCAGTTCAATGGAGTCCTACACTTCCTTCCATAAAGTACTTCAAAGGGTGCCATACCGAGACTGGCTTGATAACTATTATTGTAAGCAAACTCTGCATACGGCAAGCAATCCTCCCAATTGGAGCCAAGGGTGAGAGCACAGGACCTCAACATGTCTTCAAGAACTTGATTGGTCCGTTCAACTTGACCTCTAGTTTGGGGATGGAAGGCGGTGCTAAACGACAAAGAGGTTCCCAATGCCTCGTGCAAACACTTCCAGAATCGACTGGTGAACTGGGTGCCTCGATCTGAAACGATTCTCTTGGGAACACCATGGAGGCAGACGATTCGAGCAGTGTACAACCTTGCTAGATGGCTCACTTTATGGGTGGTCTTCACGGGGATGAAGTGGGCAACCTTGGAAAGGCGATCCACAATCACCCAGACTGCATCATTGCCCTTCGGAGATTTTGGCAAGCCTACCACAAAATCCATACCAATTTCTTCCCATTTCCACTCGGGAACAGGGAGTGGCTGAAGCAGGCCTGCTGGTCTTTGGTGCTCGGCCTTCACGCGGCGGCACACATCACATTCGGCAACGAATCGCGCGATTTCCCTCTTCATTCTGGTCCACCAAAATCGGCGACGAATGTCTTGGTACATTTTTGTGCTACCGGGATGGATGGACAATGGGGAGTTATGTGCTTCGTGCAGAATTAGGTTCTTTAATTGCTGATCCTTGGGTACTACAAGACGCTTCCCGAACCATAGAATTCCTTCTTCATCTTCGGTGAAACACGTGGTTGTACCATTCTTCACCTTTTCCCTGATTTTCTGCACGCCGACGTTTTGAATTTGGGCAGCCTTGATTCGGTCTTCCAGGGTTGGTTTTACTACCAGGGTGGTAAGGGTACCATGCTCAACTATCCCAAGATTGAGCCGCTGAAACTCCTCATGGAGGGGTGGTTGCTGCGCTTGGATCATTGCATTGTTGCAATAGGCCTTCCGGCTAAGAGCATCTGCTACGACATTCGCCTTGTCGGGGGTTTAGTTCAGACCCAAATCGTAGTCCTTAATGAGCTCAAGCCATCTTCTTTGGCGAAGGTTCAAATCTGGTTGGGTGAACAAATATTTCAAACTCTTATGGTCAGAATAGATTTCGCATCGATTTCCGATGAGGTAATGTCGCCAAATCTTCAGGGCATGCACCACGGCGGCCAATTCCAAGTCGTGGGTAGGGTAATTGACTTCATGAGGACGCAATTGACGTGAGGCATAGGCCACCACGCGACCCTCCTGCATGAGCACACACCCTAACCCATTTCGAGAAGCATCGCAATAAATCTCGAAGTCCTTGTGGGTGTCCGGAAGGATAAGCACTGGGGCTGAGGTTAACCTCTTCTTGAGCTCTTGGAAACTCTGTTCACACTTATCAGACCATACAAACTTCTTGTCCTTCTTCAACAACTCTGTCATTGGCTTCGCTATGGAAGAAAAGCCTTCAATGAACCGACGGTAATATCCTGCCAATCCGAGGAAACTGCGGATTTGGGTAACCGACCTAGGTTGCTTCCACTCCTGGACGGCTTGCACCTTGCTTGGGTCAACAGCAACACCTTCAGCTGAAAGCACATGACCCAAGAACTCCACTTGATTCTTCCAAAATTCACACTTCGAGAATTTTGCATAGAGACGATGCTCACGGAGCTTGTTGAGCACCAATCTCAAATGGTCTTCATGCTCAGGTTCCGACTTGGAGTAGATGAGGATGTCGTCGATGAAGATGACCACAAAGCGGTCAAGATACTCCATGAATACGAAATTCATGAGTTGCATGAAGGTGGAAGGGGCATTGGTCAGACCGAAAGACATAACCGTATACTCATATGATCCATATCGGGTGGTGAAAGCTGTTTTGGGGATGTCTTCGGATCTGATTTTTATTTGGTGGTAGCCTAACCGAAGGCCTATCTTGGAGAAGACACAGGCTCCAGTTAGTTGGTCGAAGAGATCATCGATTCGAGGGAGCGGATACTTGTTCTTCACAGTGAGCTCATTCAATGGGCGGTAGTCAACTACCATCCTCAGGCTTGAATCCTTTTTCTTCACAAACATGGTTGGGCAGCCCCATGGTGAGGAACTTGGTCTAATGAAGCCCTTGTCCTCAAGCTCCTTGAGTTGCTTCTTCATTTCCAACAACTCGTTCGGGGGTATCCGGTATGGTCGCTTCGAGACAGGGGCGGTTCTAGGGGGAAGGTCGATGACGAACTCCACTGCACGATCTGGGGGCATACCAGGCAACTCTTCAGGGAAGACGTCCGGATACTCGTATACTACTGGAACGAGCTCAATTCCCTGTTCCTGGGTACCACTCAAAGCAAAAAGACACCCTGATGGGGACGAGGATACGAACATCACTTCTTTACCAGAATCAGAGGTAAGGGACACTGATCTTCCGGCACAGTCTATCTTGGCTTTATGCTGGATCAACCAATTCATACCCAATATAACATCTAACCTGGCTGATCCTAGAACTACCATGTTGGCCAGAAACATCTCCCCACCAATCTCTACCTTAACACCCTCGCAAACCAGGTCGGTTTTCATTTCCGAGCCGGGTGTTGCAACAATAAGGGGATGATGCAATGCTGATGATGGGACATGGTTATCATGCACAAACTTGCTGGAGATAAAGGAATGAGATGCTGCAGAATCAAACAGAACAGTTGTGGGAGTTGAGTGAACGGAGAGCATACCCAGCACCACTTCTAGCGCATCCTGTGCTTCCTCGGCTGTGATGTGGTTCACTCTGCCACGGCCGGGGACTTGGGGCTTGTTAGGGACTGGACCCCTGACTTGATGGCCTCCACTCTGCTATCCTTGCTGCACCTTGGGGGCAAAGGAATGTCCAGTGCGCGGTTGGAGACAACTGCTCGCGAAGTGCCCCATATTTCCGCAGTTAAAGCACCGCACCTTACTTAGGTCAAGTGACGACCGCGGCTGTCCTCCCTGGGGACGGGGCTGGTATCCTTGCTGCTGGGGACGAGGAGCAAAACCTTGCGGCCTTGGAGGATAATGTCCCGCGGGACGGGGTGGTTGCTGCTGCCACACCCGCGGCTTTTGCGAACTGCTTGCAGCAGGTCTCAGCGCCTCCCTCTCGCGCTTGCGGGACTGACTGAGAGCTGCTTCCTTCGCCTCTATCTTGATCGCCTTGTTCACAAGCTACTGAAATTCTTGCACATCCACAGCGGCCAACTTGGCTTGCATCTCTTCATTCAACTTTCCCATGAATTTCTCCACCTTGTCCTCATCGGTGGAGACTTCTCGAGGTGTGTATCGGGCTAGGTGGTTGAAGTCGTGGAGAAACTCTAACACTGACTTCTTTCCCTGTCGGAGGTCACGAAATTCTTCCTTCTTCAGGGCCATGATGCCATCGGGGATATGGAATGCACGAAAGCCGGTTCGGAACTCGGCCCAAGTGACCACATGGCCGGGAGTTTGTAAGGCCAAAAAGTTCTCCCACCAGTCTGTGGCAGCTCCTTCCAGATAATGGGAGGCGAAATTAACCTTATCTTCTTCGGCACACTGGGCCAGCTGAAGTTTCCTTTCGATCGTGCGGATCCAGTTATCCGCCGCTAGGGGATCATCGGTCCGATCAAAAGTAGCTGGTTGGGTCCTCTGAAAATCAGACAGACTGCCTCTGCCTTGACCACCTCCTGCGCCTTGATTGCGCACTAGCTGCTCTAGGATTCGGTTCTGGGTTGCCAGCAAGTCCGCGATGTTGGGCTGCTGGGGAGGGGGTGGCACCTCTTCTTCTTCACGGTCACGACGCCTGCGAGCGGCTCCACGGGTTCCGGATGCCATGCTGCTAAAATCAGAAGACACCGGATGAGTTAAAGGAGTTGAAAAATTGGGAAATCAAGGACATTTCCACCAGGGTATGACAAGGTAACCAAGGATATGGCACATCGTTTCATACGCACTTTCACGAGAAAATGAGGCACAAAACAATGGCAAGGAAAGTTGACGCTAACACACGAATACATTGATATGATCGTCGGAGTTCATGCGTGGGGCTGCGGTTTAAATCACCCTTATGGGGAAATAAACATCAACAATGTGTCAAAATGGCAGCCACCAATACCCAGTTACATGGTTCCAAAAGATGCCTTAAGCCTAGAATTTGGTTCAGCTTACGCCACAAAAGAGACCAACATCTTGACACTAAAACCCAATCAGCACTACGACGACTAACTACTAGTGCTAGATACTTCCGAATCCTATCCTTTAACCACTCATCCTACTCTTCGTCGGTCGGTGGGTTACTGGTGGTGTACCACACACGAATCGACGGGTCCTCTTCTTCTTCTTCTTCTGCAGCGGCTTCATAAGTAGGGACTGGAGCGGCTGGTGTCGAGGTACCTCCTTGTGAAGGTTTTGGGGTGAAGAGTCGCAGATACTCACGGGATGTCATCCTCTTGCGTGGCTTTGTTCCAGAACTCTGGGGTTGATTGGTCTCACAGGGCGGAGTTGGGGTCGGCTCTTGTACCGGAACATAAGGGCTCTCGCCCCATGACTCATCTTCATTCGCCACATGACATCTCCGACGCAATTCAGAACGAAGCTTGCGGTTAACTCTGGTCAGCCGTTCCACCTCTCGAGTAGCTTTTCCATATTCCAAATACAACCCATCATACATTATTTCCGCAGAGACAATGTGATTGACAGTCTCCAGCTCAGTCTCTTTTCTTCGTCGTCGCTTGGCGCTGGTACCATAATATTATTGCCTCCAGTACTTGCCTGG
The DNA here is from genome assembly GCA_019208055.1 of Stipa capillata. Taxonomy (NCBI): domain Eukaryota; kingdom Viridiplantae; phylum Streptophyta; class Magnoliopsida; order Poales; family Poaceae; genus Stipa; species Stipa capillata. The sequence continues at coordinate 202,024 of JAGXJF010001285.1, forward strand.
GGAATGAGACGGAACTGGGAGAATAGGAAGATCTCATCAAAATGATGTCATATATAGAGGACTGCTTTCCTAGCTGCTTCAAGTCGGGCATCATTATCACCAGCTCTGGGTGCCGTAAAAGTCTGATCAAAATCAGAGGCTCTCACTGTGACCCATCCCATCCAAAAATGAGCCTTCCCGTGAACCTCATAGGTCTTGGCGTGGAAAGCGAGGAGGTCTTCCTGGGGCACGCCAAGGTGTTCCAACATTCTCCATAACAGGGTGGCCCAACTTCCCAGCTGGTTCGGGTCGGTCACAATGCTGTACACCATCCTATACAATTTTAGGGTTAGAGAGGATAAGGTTAGCCACACAAGCAAAAACAAATGCAATAGAGGAGAACATTCAGAACTAAGAGTGATGAGGGTAAGGAATAAAAAGCAATCTACTTACTAATTTTAAACATAGGGTTTAACTTTTTAAATAGTTTTCTCGGCAATGCCAAGTCCTATCTAACGACCACCTGCAATTGGCTTCCTACGGTCAGCTCGGCTCTGATACCAAGCTGTCACGGACCCAGAATTGCATATGACTAAGGGAACGAGTGGTCGCCAAGGGCTGAAGGACCAGTCGACCTGGTGGCACGGTACCTACGCCGTACTCACCGAGGTGGAGTGATCCGACACCTGGCCAACACAAGCCAGCCGGAAGCGACTAAACTGCCCAGAGCCACATACGATTCCCTGACCCGGTGAAGACTCAGAGTCGTTCTCGAATCCTACCACGACAAACAAGATCGAAGGAGCCCGGCGATTCTACCCACACCCTAACCTAGCTCGGAAGCCAGTGGGTCGCTCGAAAGCCCGGTAGAACACACCCACACCCTGCCTGGCCGGCACAGCATCTCAGCCAGCGGGTCACTCAACCAATTCCTGCTCGACTTAGTAGAAAGAGGAACGGCTTAGACTCTTCACGACATACCCATACACTTCATATCATTCACGCACTGTGTATGAGCAGCCTGAATAACAACATGTATACCACAACAAAGCTCTACAATACGATATCACTAGTAGCTAACCACATCGGACTATAAGATTACATCAGTCGGTCATAACCGAAAACATATCCGAATACGGAGTAATTAAACAACAGCGGAAGAAAAGTAAATGAGTCCCACAGCGGCGCATTAACCGCTGACCAAAAGTCACAACCTATCCCATGAGTCGAATATCTAACCAAGGAAAACCACACACTAGGCATCGTCGAAGAATTCCTCGACCGCTGGCTCACCTGCAATGATCTATGAATATCCTAGGTGAGTACGGGGTACTCGCAAGACTTATTTGTGCTTGATTAGATGTCCTACACATACTAGTATAACCAAAAGTAAACATGGTGCAACTTTAGTTAACAAGGCATAATCATACGAACAATTCACTGACAGTAGAAGACATATTAGGGTAAACCACTACCAACCCAGATTCCATGCAACTTAATGGAGGAACATGATGATACCCACTAGTCACATGTGCACCTCAAAATACAATTACAATGGCTCTCACTTGCCATCGCCCAACTACTCGGGACAGAATAGATGTGCACATTGACAGTGAACCATCACGACCACACATTCATTTTATCTCTCGGACCATTACCGGCAACCGATCACCCTGAGTGTAAAGAGTGCCTTATCCCTTGAAGGTTGCAAGGCTCCAAGGGTCTTAGTCTTACCTCAACTACACCCCAGCCTCGATGCCGCTAACGTCCACGCGTGACAAGGGGAGTAATCACGATGGAGTCACCTCAGGGTTGGTATCACGACAAACTTCTTACACCTGGTCGCAACAAGCGTTCCAAATGATACCAACTTTATCCATCGGACACTTTCCCTTCGGCTCTCACATCTCACCTTAGTGGGTTCAAATCCTTAGTGCATCAGGTTAATTTCAAACACAGCTAGACATAACTTGCAGCATACCCTAACCATGCTAGTTTAACCGAACTCAATCACAAGGTACAATTGACGATACAAACATCAACATATTGATAAATAAAAACAGGTACTGAACAATTAAAAGATGCAACAAGCTCTTCTTGCCCTGCTCGAACTGCTCCTGATCTTGCGTTGGGTCGTGGGCCGGGAGGTCTCCTTCTTCGAGCTCTGGTGTAAGCAATGCGAATACCGGAAATAAACGATAAAGGAAATATTAAGATCCAGCATGTATGCATGATAAGGGATGGTAACTACATGTGTCCACAGTAATGATGTGATGCCGAGGAACTAGAACTACATGCATAGTTTGAGGTTGAATCGTCATGGTTACGGGGAATGCAAATCAGGCATGCATGTCATGTTAAGGGGTCTCGATGAGTTAGGGTTACGCCGTTAGTGGCGGGGCATGGCAAAAATGTTCAATGTGTGAATATTAGGTTACAATATGAACTACAAGTTCTATGCAAGTGAAGACGTACCAATCGGAGCTACAGTGGAAGAGCTAGGGTTCAACGATTCGCGGCAATAGCAAAATGGTAAACCCTACATGACATACTGTGCATGTGCTCAAAATTAATTTTTGATTCATCCAGATTGTAGAGAATTTCACAAGCTTTCCAAATATATAAAATTCATCAAATTTGGACTTACGGTTCAAAAGATATGGGCATTTGAAATTTTGTGGATTTTAAATCTACACCTAACCCTAATCTGCACGCAAACCTAATTGCTAAACCCACCCGAGGTCCACCCCGAGCTAAACCTAAATCCTACGCGTACCCGAGCTAACCCTACCCCGGATTCCTAATCCTTAACCGCAACCGCTGACATGCGGGTCCCGCATGAGCACCCGTGGCCAAGTCGAAAGAGGCCACGTGGCCTTCTCTCTCTCTCACCCACTCTCTCTCATCTCTCTCCTCTGGACCCGACTGGAGACGCAGCCCGGCGGCGGAGCCCTCGCCGGAGCACTCGTCGGAGTTGGCTCCAGGGCTCGGCTGGGCTCGGGAAGAAGGCCAAAAGGGCCGGGAGCTCACCCTGAGGACGCTACGGTGGCTTGGGGAAGTTGAGGAGGACGGAGTGAGGCCGGCGACGAGCACCGAGGCGGCGGTGAGGTCGGGCGTCATCGGGGAGGTAGCTCTAGTGCAAATCTGCAAAAAGGGAAGGGCGGAAGGGATTAGGGGAGAGGAGATGGAGCTAGGGGAGAAGAAAATGGAGGGAGGGGAGGAACCGAAGGGCTTGCGCGGCTCGCCGGAGTTGATGGCCGGACCCGAAGACGAAGACGGTGGCGATGGTGATTCCGGCACGGATCTGGGGCGTAGAAGAGTGGGGCAGGTGAGGGGGAGGATGGGGAAGCTCGGGAGCTAGGTGGGGGAGGCGATGGTTCACCCGGAGGCGGGGGATTTCTCACCGGAGGTGAGGAGGCCGACGGCGCCGGTGAGAAATTGAGCTCGGGAGAAGGGGAAATGGGAGCTAGGGTTAGCGGAAATGGGGGAAGGAGAGGAGGCCGGTCGGGAGGGCGTATTTATGGGGCGGCGGCGCTCGGACAGGCGTGGTCGGGATGGGGGAACCGCCCTCGGCAGCGAACCGGCGTCGGAGACGTGGCCGATGCGCCCTGACTGGTGGGGCCGCGCGACGGGTGAGGAGAGAGGAGGAGCCGACAGGCGGGCCCGGGATGGTTGAGAGAGAAGGGGGGGAACCGGCGGGGTGGAGTGGGCCGGCCGAGGCGGCCCAAAGGGCCTCGGCCCCCTTTTTTTATTTAAAGTTTTCATTTTTCTTTTTATAGTGCAACAGAACCAATATTTGTGTCATTTTATGTGTAAATTCTGCTCCAAAAATTCTAAAATTTTGGCAGGAAGTTCAAGGTGATTTATGGCACCTACTGTAAAAGTTTGGAGGGTTTTGGAGGGGATTTAGTCTGGTTGCTAGCTCAAACCCAAATTTTGACCTAATTCGGCGTTTGAACTAGAACTAGGTCCTAAAGTTCTCCAAAAATTCTGGAATTTGGCATGGAGCCAATATTTCCATATTCAAGGCTATTCCCAAGGTTTGGTAAATTTTTATGCACATTAACCTGCTCATTTATTCAACCCTATGTCCTGTCTCTTTTAGGGTTTAGAATCGGAGTCCGATGGGGCTATCATTTCAGGTAGCTTGTGGATCAACCTTGGGCATGAAAATGTTGGGAAATGGTTCCACCCTCCCACATGCTAGTACTAGTTTGAAAAGTTGAAAATTTCAAATAAGTTGATTGGTGTTTGTGAAATTTCACCACCGAGATGGACAATATGGTTATGTTGAATACTTCGAATAAGTTGATTGGTGTTTGTTTAATATCCACTGAGGATGAGATATGTACATATTCTATAAAACATAATCATATTGCATCTAAGTTTAAATAAGGTGTGTGGGGATGATGATATGTATGCATGAATGCAGGGCAAAACCCTAATCGTTGAATTTGGGTATTACAAGACTAGGATCAGGAAGGGGGCTCACAACGTCAGAGTCCGATGGCTACTCCCCTTGGGAACGAGAATAGGCTTACTGCAGCACACAGAACCCCTCAAGGGACGGGTGAGTACGTGTCCCAAACGGCTCGAAGAATCGTTGAGGTGCGCAATCTGCTATTACGATCACCAATAGAAGATCTGCAATAATCACTTGGAGGAACCAATTACTCTTGCTCAAAGCTCTAACTCTCTAGTACAAAAACTAGGACACGCTCACATTTGCTAGTTGGTGGCAGGTAAAGCCTAGATTTGCTAGTTTCCTTGAGTCCATAGGAAACACCCATACTATCAAAAGGGATGAAGCAGTAATGATCTATGGAGGTTCTTTTGCTCAATGCTCAGAGTGTTGGACAGTATCAACAGTTTTGCACAAGTGTGAAACTGGTTTGTGCTAGCACTATGCAGTGCTAGCGATAGAAAAACGCTAGAGCCTAGAGTCACCTGTGTGACACAGCTGTGTCACAGGTGGTCTACCGCTCTATGATTCAGGTACATCTCTGTACCAGGGGAGAGCTTGTAAATACTAAGGGACCTGCACTGCAATAGTTTTTCTGCCGAGTCAGAAGACTGTTGGAGGTTCTCTCCATATTAGGGATTAGAGTTAGTTGTGCGCTGAGGGTGTGTAATGTGCCAAGATCGGGCTGAGTAGTTAGGCTACGTCAGTTAAGGGTTCACCTGTGTGTGCCTCCGGTGACACAGGTGTCGATCTGCTTGAACCGGTTACCGTTGTGCATGGTGATTGGCTGTGTCACCGGTGTCTGTCACCGGTGACCCACTTAATCCTATGTGGCATGAGTGTAACGGTTAGGTACCTGTGAACCCTATAAATAGGGGACTAGGGGAGGTCTTCGATCTCAACCTTGCTCAACCCAGTGAATCATATTCAACCGTTGCAAGCCTCTCACCCTCTGAACAAAAGCCAAACTTCCTAAGAGTTAGTTCAATAGAGTTAGAGCCTTTGAGCAAAGAGCATTGGTTCCTCCAAGAGTTGTTGCTGCTGAATCTGTTACTCTTGGAGTGTCTACTCCTAGATGGGCATAGGAGTTGCTGGTATCACCCAAGCTTGTGTGGGCTGAACCAGTAGTCTGTGAAGGTGATCTGAAGTCTACCTGCTGCAAAGCTAAAGGACTTCCACAAGCAAAGCAAGAGGCCTGATTACTCAGGTACTCGGAGAACAAGCACGATTTAGTGCTGGTGATCTCTTCGGAGTAGCCTCTCCAACGGAGATGTACCTCTCTGAAAAGAGTAGGGAACTTCGGTGAAAAACACCTTGTCTCTCTGAGTACTTCTTATATTGCCTTTCAGTTACTCATTAGATCTGCATGCTTGTGTGTTCTTAGATATACATTGTTTATCTGTGATAGATCACTTTTTACCTGTGTTAGTGTAGCTGTGCCTCAGTTGCTGTATATCATATCTCTTACCTGTGTCAGCTACCTGTTACACAGCTATCTGTCTTGCTTATCTATTTTAAGTTATTAGCTCACCTGTGTTACATACCTGTGTGACAGCTACGTGTTAATTTACATAACATATATTGCCTGTGCTGTTCACCTGTCACACAGCTAGCTTATCCTTGCAATCTGCTAAGACTTAATTTAATAACCTAAGCTAAAAGAAGTGAATTTAGTTAGCCTCCTATTCAGCCCCCTATAAGGCTCCTTCGGTCCTTTCACCATTGCAGTGCAGTTCCCTTAACATTTTCAAGCTCTCCCGTGGCATAGAGGTGTACCTGACTCATAGAGCGGTTGTTCACCAGTGACACAGCTGTGCCACATAGGTAACTATGGCTCTAGGGTTTTAGGAAGCTAGCACAGCAGTGAACTAGCAGAACGCAGTTTCACACTTGTCCAAAACTGTTGTTACAGGGCCACTGACCTCAAGGCATTAGTGCCACTGTCCAACACTCTGAGCATTGAGCATAAGAACTTCCAAATGAGCTTGTAGCTTCATCCCTCTTGATAGTACAGGTGTTACCTAAAGACTCAAAGAAACTAGCAAACCTAGGCTTCAGGTTCCACCAACTGTAGTCAAGGTTCTTGACGCATCAAGCAACCATCACCTTGCTTGCTACTCCTAGCACAGCACCGTCTTCTTCATAGCTGTGGCACAGCTGCCTAGCACAGCTATTTCCTTGACCTGAGTAACCATCCTTGTACATTTTTTGTGGTCATCCTTCCTGGATGAATCATTCTTCGTGGAACCTAACTTTCCTATTAACACTCAAGGTAACTGTTAGATCCTAGTTGAGTTGCCATTAACCATCAAAACCATTTAGGGGCCTAGATGCTCTTTCACCTATCGCCGACGCCCAAGACGCGCCGGAGAAACATCGCCTCCGCCGTCCGAGAGCTCACCCCGAGCGGCGTCGCCCCCTTTCCGTTTCCTTTTACCGAACAAGTGAGTAAGCACCCTACTGACAGCGAGACACGTGTGGCCATTGGGCCCGTGTGTCGGGTTAAGTCGTGGCAGCGCCCTAATCCAATTCCCGTTTCTGACATATTAAATGCGCCCAACCGTTTCCCGCCTCCGGTGCACTTAAAGCGCCATTAATCTGTCCCAACGAGAATCCCGTGTCCGACACATTGATGGCATAAACCACCTGGTCGGGAAGCGCATTTACTCCAGTTGAGCTGGTCGGCTGGTTTATTTATTTCCAGAACCGGTTTTACTTCGGTTCGACCGATTCAGTGCCTTTTGGGTTGGTTTTCTAAGAAATTAAACTGGTTCTAGAATTAGAAAAGCATTTCCCACCTTTTCATTCAAATATATTTTTGAATTTCAAACTATTTTAAATAGGAACAGAGGGTTATCCTTGTATGTGTAAGAAAAATATTTTTCTTTAAATCTTAAGAGGAATCAAAATGATTTTAGGGTACCCTAGGCTAGTATAGGAGCATTTTCTAAGAAATTTACATCTCCGTGACCCATATATCACACATGACCAACTAAAATTGCAAAGGTACAAATGAGCATGGTTTTCCTCATATATAGCAATCGACGTTTTCCTTTTTCCTAAAATGTCTTAAGCAAAACATTCGAGTATGAGTCCCAAAGACCTTAGCTAATAAACTGAATACTTAAAGGCATTAGTATCCCCTGTAGCTCACCTTATGTGCGCATCTGAGAAGTATCAAGATGAAATAATAAAGTCTCATCCTAGGTCTTATCATTAAAATCTCATTTCATGTGATGACGTAATGATCCCTACCTTCCTAAATCTCAAAAGGAAATTCTTGGGTCCGGAATAATCTTAACTAGGTTTTACCACCCTTGTACTCTCTGAACTCACCCAAAGGAGATGTCGAGCTATGCTAACCCTAATACGAAGAAGGACCAGGATATACAAATGTGATCACGTACCTCGTTCGGAGATCGTCAACATAACCTAAAACCCTAGCGATCAAAGAATGCTCCCTCAGTTAAAACCATGGTATGTGCATCATTTGGTTCTTATTTGGAGTTTCTGACCTTCTCATTTATTTGCCGTTCTTTTTAACGTGTAGTTACCGATACACCGGATTCTCTCGAGGATCCCGGATTTTGGCAAAACTAATTCTAGGAGGATCACCAGTACCCCAACTCGCTAGGCAAGCATCCCCACCTTGATCATGTTGAACCCTATATTTTCGGACTTAATTATGTTGATTGCAAAACATGCATGCTATGTTGATACTACCACTATGTTGTATTAGAATAGATACGACCTATTATTGCATGTCGTCAATAGCCCCGTCTTTGTCACCTTAGGATTATTTCCTCTAGCAGTATTGTAATGTCGTCAGGAACTTAGGATATAGTAGCTTATGCTAGTGCCACCATGATGAAAACAATTTTTTGGATATATACACACATACTACAAGATACTTATTCTTGTGTAGGATGGAACCTCAGGGAGGTGTCCATTGTCTGGGAAAAGTTGTTTGTGAAAAGGTTTTCCGACAAAACTCTAAATCAAAATCGGAGTTGATTTGGATCCAGGTGAGAGATATAAGGTGGATTCGACTTGAGGATGCCTTATGTGGCATTGTTAGTAATCCAGTCCTGTGTGACTTGGGATTTATCAGAGTCTTGCTCGAATCAATTAAGGACCGAATCTAAGTGCCGCTCGGCCAAGTTTATATCGTACGTCCATATGCCCTTTATGAGAAGGACTCGACCAAGTATTCTATTTGGTACTAGCGTATGAACCCATAGGCAAAAGGTAGAAAGTGCAGAGAGTGGGTAGACTCCAGAGAGCCTTCTCGCGGTTTAGCGTAGGAAGTTGTTCGACACAAAGGTGGGTCTGCATTGAGGCGTGGTTCAACAAGCAGTGCGAGAATGGCTCATCTGGTGGGTTCGTCGTTAGGGCTAGATGGAGGAAAAGTCTCATTGTGTAATCTCTGCGGCACACCTTGTGAAGTGTACTAACCAGATCCTGGCAACAAGAGAGGATCACATCGTGTGGGTAAAGCCGTACAACCTCTGCAGAGTGTTAAAAATCTATTCGAATAGCCGCGTCCATGGTCATGGACATAACTTGTTTAGGCCACACCTTGGTTAGACATTGGGTTTAAGGATGCAGGCATGATGTGCCCGTAGTGTGCGATATGAGCTAAGGATCAGTAGGAGGAGCGCAGAAGTATGCTTGAGGTCGTGCCACACGGCGGTGGTACGAGGTCTTGGTATTAAAGCTCGGTGTGGAGCTGTGGGAGGCGGTAGCTGGTTTCTACCGTCTCGCTAAATTATTCATCGGATGAGATTTGTCAAAATGCTTTTCAATCTATTATCATACTATTGACAAGAACTTACTTTTTGTCCAACATGCAACCTAGGCTAGTATTTCTTCTTTGAAAATAAGCTTGCATGAATATAGTTGTTATGCACCCCCTACGGGATTGCTTGCGAGTACGTTTAATGTACTCACCTGGCTTATTGATTTGGCTAGACGAGGAGGAGTACTTCTCCGAGGACGATAGCGACTACGAAGGTTAGGGCTTACCCCAGTTGGTTGCCTGTCGGGTATGGCATGCTGATGGGTGACTACCACTATATCTTACTTTCCGCTGCAAAACTCTTTGAATTCGGCCAAGAGGCCACGTGTGTAACCTAAAGACCTTGCCGGTCTATGTATCAGACTATGTATCATTCTATGACTATGATATTCAAGGCAATTTGCGTGTACTAGCTACTGATCATGGGACCAGTACCGTAATCACAAGGGTTTATCCGGTCCTTAAAATCGGGTACTCCACAGTACTCCTAGTAGGTCTTCATGTTCCCAAGCAAAGATATCACTATTGCACCTCAAGATGCTAAGCATGGAATTTACCATCTCTGTTGTGAGGTTCACCCCCATAACTATTGTCTTACTAGGTGTGTCCTCTCCTAGGGTGACTACTCGAATCTCCTCATCGGATTTTAGTTTTGGTTTTGGCATCCACCATCCAATTGTTGGCAGAGTAGGAGCCCCTTCTTCATCGTTTGGATTGTCTGACTTGCTGTGGATTCTTTGCTAATTAAGGTCATTCTGGGCATTGACAGTGGCACTTCTGTTTGTCATCTCTTCGTCCATGAGCACTAACTGTGTTTTGACTTCTTGTATAAGCTAAATTGCACTGTGACGAGATGCGGTGGTATCATGCACTTGAACATGACCATCTTGGAGAGTGGCGGGAGTCCCTAGCATTGTTTTCCCTTCTTCACCTTCCACAGTGCGCACGTATTGGACTGCCTGCGTCACAGTCCCGTCTAGTCTGCGTGATAACTCTTGGCTTCCCCTTACAATGACAACACCCTAAGGTGTGGATAACTTCATGCATAAGAAGGTGTAGTGGGTGACGGTGCCAAACTTGTTGGGTGCAACACAGCGTAGTATGACATTATATTGCTATGGTATGTCCACAACATCAAAAAGTATGTTTTCAACTCGCGTGCATTCATCGGTGCCAAACTTAGATCCTGTTTGGTTGGGCTTTTCAGCAGCTTTCCACTGGAGAAACTGTAGCCCAACCAAACAACCAGCTTTGGAGCAGCTTTTGCCAACATTGGCTGTGGGCTTTGCAGTGTAAATTCAGCTGTTTAGAAAAGTTGCCTTCCCCCAGCTTTTTGCAATGTGTTGAAGCTTTCGGGCTTATTTTTCAAAATGTTGTAGATGGTTTGGATCAACCCAAAACCATATGTTTACTTTCCCACAACCACTGCAGCTTTTCCAGATAACCAGCCAATAGCAGCTTTGTCAACAGCCACAACCCAACCAAAAAGGCCCTTGACCAACAACTCAACTCTTCCTAGCACAGAGATTGGCTCTCCTCCGAAGCCAAGTAATGGGATTCCTAGCACATGCAAGCATGCTCGTGGGATTCGCAGCCCGTCCAACACCGATGCGAATAGGTTACCAGTGGAGCTTCCCCCATGAAGAAAGATGATGTTCGCACGAAAATCGATCCGCGGAACACCTAGATAAT
>JAGXJF010001286.1:0-154325 GCA_019208055.1 Stipa capillata
TTGCCCGTCGATGGGCGTGAGCAGGTGTTCGTTCGCCCACCCTGGCCGCTGTGGCAGACGTACCCGCGTCATTTGTCGCGCCAGGCCCGACCACGTACACCTCTGCCTGAGGCGGTTCGGCTATGCGAACTATCGTCCCCGTCGGATTCGGAATCCAAGACGGGGAGGAGGGATTCGGCGCCCACCATGGCGACGAACTGGGAGCGCTCCACGTCTTTACCCGGAGCGGAAGGAGATCCGAGCTGGAGCTCAGGCTTCGCTTTCCCACCGCGGGGCGGGGACGCGGATCCTGAAGGTGCAGTTGGCCGAAGACGTCGGCCACAAAACGAAGGCTATCGAAGATGAACTTCGTGCCTTCGGAGTGCGCAGTGAGCGGCGCATCACCGGCGATCAGCTTGCCGCCGGCTGCAGGAGAGGATCCCGCCTGGATCATGGCTCCAAAACACGCGGCCCCTACCTGGCGCGCCAACTGTCGCGGGGATTTCGCGGCAATATACATTTGTAATAGGATTTGGGGGAACGCGTGAGGAAGATTCAAGCGGGTGCACGCCAGAGATTTTTACCCAGGTTCAGGCCCTCCAATGGCGGAGGTAATACCCTACTCCTGCTGTTTGTATTGCTAGCCTTGCGTGAGGGAAGTTACAGGAGGTTGAAGATGAAGTCTAGCTTTTTGTCTATCCAAAGGGAATCAGCCCCTTCTGCATGGGTGCTCTGCCTTATATAGGCTGTACATGTGCTGGCTCGGCCAGTCGGTCGAGCTACAGTAACCGCCCAAATTAATTGGTATATTCATTCTATGTAACCGTCCGAGTAACGCTAGTCTTCATGTAGGCGAACGCATGTTTTGATGGAGTTGTAACGTCTGCCTTGATGGCACCCAGACGTTGTACCCGTGCGGGCCTTACTTGGGCCTTCATCCGAGTGGGTCTCCATGGGACTCCCTGAGCCTGCTGGGCCGACTCGTTGTGCTGGGCCTACCCGGATGGGCTCCCCCCGTCACTTTGGAAGACCTTTCCACCAAAATTATCCGAAAGTTCAATCAAAATTAAGTTTCAACCAAAATTTCAGCCTCACATGAATAAAAACGGTAGCTTTCAACTCATTGAACAACAACTTTCAACTTGATTTTTCCGAAAACTAGAAAAATCAAATGGAAGAAAATTTCCCATCCCCGATATGGGAGTTGGGAGTTTGCCGGGCTCCCACCTTCTACGGTGCCCGCGGCGCGCCAACGACAGAGTTGATGGCCTTGGGGTCGACTTCATCGTGGTGTGGCGACGCAACAAGTCGAGGAAGCCGAGAGACGTGCTGAGAGCAAGGGCTCCATCATGGCATGGTGGTGCAGCGTGTCAGGGAGGCTAGGAGTTGCGGCGAGGGCAAGGCCAGCGGTGAGAATGGTCGTCTTGTTGGCTGGCGGTGGGCTAGGGTGACGAAAAAGATGGCTCGGGTGAAGAAGCGATAGAGATCTGGGCATGCGTCTGCCTCATGAGGAAGAAAGGATAAAGAATGGATGGAGGAGAGTACGTGGCCCCTACACAAAAAGTGTCACCCACAAAACGCGTCGCGTGCAGCTGTTGGACTTGATCATTGCAACAATCATCGCACGAGGAAAAAAGAGAATGGGAACGCAAAGAGAGCGAGAGAACGAACTGGGCTTCCGTGATGTATGATTCTCATCATTTTAGAGGTGTCATGGCAAGACGAGGATGCTGCATTGGGAATCAATTTAGAAGAATAAGATTTATTATTAACAAAGTATTTTCAACTAAAGTCTAATAATGTAATGTATCTATGAAAATATTTTTATCAAACTTCAATCATATTTTTCTCAGGACGTATTTTTACTATAAACTTTTCATGTCCTGAAAGACATATAAAAACAAACATAATAGCAAATAAAATCCAATGACGGTCGATGGCAGGGGATAAATAACTAAAAATATATAATATTAAACACGACAATTTGTATTAGATATAGTCATGCAAGTGCACGTGCCACGTAGTAACCCGATTTATCCAGTTATGAGCTCACTGAGTTGGCGACTCTGCAAGTTGCAAAGAAAAGCTTCGACGAGAAAAAGGTATTTAGGCCGGGCCGAGACGCCGAGTACAAGAATGGGCGGCCCTTGTGAGCTTCTCAGTGGATAAAGGAAAAATGGGTGGCGATGGCAGCACGCGAGAAGAGCGGCCCATTTCAGCACAAACATATACTCCTTGTGAGCATGATCTGCAAGTGGGAATTGCAACCGTACCAGGCCCGATGGCCTCTACCGTTGCATTGCAACGCCACCAATTCATCACGCCATTGCTTCTTTTGGGCGCTGGATAGAAAAACAAGCGGCTAAGGTCAATCGAGGGTACTGTTGCGAAACAAAACCACGGTTCCTTTGTAAAGGTAACTTCAGTACACGTTAGGTTACAAGCAGCTGCAAGGTGGGAAAAAGGCAAGTCCCCTACCTACTAAATTACAGAAGGTCAACGCGAGTCTTACACCAAAAAGAGACGACAGATGATGAAGAAAAGCAGACGTGATCTGTTCACATTTTTCTGGCTTATATATATGCGTGGCTCGTCGGTCTGGCTACACATGGTTGTCCGTCGACTTGCTGGCCGTCGTCGAGGTGTTGTTCCTCGCGTCCGACATCTCCACGTCGTCAGCCTGCAGCTTGCCGGCACCGGCGCCAGCGCCGGCGCCACCCTTGTTCCGGTAGATGGCGTACAGGATCAGCTGCACGGCGCCCAGGAAGCTCCCGCACCCGTTGGGGATCTGCCAAAAGAAGAAGAGAGCTTTCGATCAATCTTACCAAAAGAATTTACCCCAAAACACGATGCATCATGCGGCATCTTGTTTGCCAGTTTATGATCTGATTCCAGGTGCGTTTACAAAGTTGCTGTACTAGGCGTGCATGAAAGCGACGGCCGCGCGCGGGCGTGCATGGGCGCTGCCTCGTCTCTTCGGCAAGGTCCATTTAACTCGAGCACGTTGCGTGTGCACAGCGTGAACGCATGCATGTGGCCATCAGCTTTACGCCTGCATGGCTCACACATTTGCAACCGGCTAAAAACGATTATGCACCGGCCGTCCATCCGGTCAGCAAGAGCATACGGCAACTAACGCAGAAAGGCCTAGAAAGTGGAGTTAGTTTCTTTTACCTACGTTATTATAATCAAAATCCAGGAAGAGACGGTGACAATTTCCCTTTTGTGCAGTTGTTTGACGCGTGTCACGCCCGAGTTCGAGCGAGGCGTGGGAAGAAGAGAAGCAGATCGCACGGCAGGGTAACTAGATGTTCAAGTTTGAGCCTCGTGTGTGTGTGTGTGTGTGTGGACTTACGGAGACAAAGGGGTCGCGGCCGAGCAAGCCGTAGATGAACCAGGATGTGCCGCAGAGGAACACCGCCAGCGACAGCAAGAAGGGCATGTACTCCACGCTCTTCGTCTTGATCACCAGCCTCTGCAACAAACCAAACCAATTAAATCAACTCGATCGATCCCAAGTTAGTTGTACCAACACGCGCGTAGCATGCACGAACCTATCATCGAACTGACCATAACGTACCATGATGGAGAGGGGCGAGGCGTACATGCAGATGGAGAAGACGGTCATGGCGAGGCCGCAGAGGAGCTTGCGACCCTGGCCGCCCAGGGCGAGCAGCGAGACGATCACCACGACCGCGAACACCGCCGCGACCGCCGACGCGAGGCCCAGCGTCCGGAGCCTCGCCTTCTTGCTCGACGCGAAGATGAGGAAGATCACCAAGTACACCGTCTCGATCGCCGCGCCCGCGCCGTTGATTGTCGACACCAGGGTGTTGTTAGGGGACACGAACGGCAGCCCGTACCTTCAAACATCAACCAAGATCAATCTATCAATCGTACGTGCTATACGATGTCACATTCTTCGCTACATGTTTAAGTAGCTTCTTTTGCTCCATCGATCGATCGCAAGTGACGCACCGTGAAATTTTTGACCGCGAAAAATTCGGAAGGCAAAAAGAAAAAGAGAGGATAAAGTCAATCGATGCTGCTAATTAGCTACAGCGACGTGTTTCTGCGTAGCACTGCTGGTATTAGCAAGATGTATGGTCGACCGTACATATATCGCCGACCATGGGCCTACACAGAGCCACGTGGCAGAACAAGAATCAACTGAGATGACAGGAGATGGATCTACAGCCTCATGAAGCTGTGGCATTCCCATGGCCTACTTGCAACACAACTAGTGTAGTTACCCGACAACCTCATGCTTACCTCAGGATATACTTCTTTTTTTTTCAGAAATGCATGGAGGCAGTGAGACACTCTCTCATGACTGGGAACTGATCACGTGTTAGTGTATTAACCTGTATCGGTTACTCTGAGAATTTTTGAGAGGTTTACCATGCGGAGAGGAGGCAGTTGAGGAGCGTCATGTTGTATGGCACCCCGGAGAATTCCTCTGTCGATTTCTTCCGAATGATCCTCCAGAAAGTAGGCCTGTGGAGGAAAAAAATGTGTTTTTCACAGATCACTTAGATGCTGGAAGCAGTATATCTGAATATATTGTGTAAGACTGTTGCAAGAAGCAACAGTAACATTGCAACTGTTTATCCCAGCAGGAATAGAATATTATCGGAAATTTGACAAAGAAAAGGACTTGTGCGGAATTAATGGGAGGTGGCAAATAATATATGCAGGTCGGGAAGTTTCTAGCTTAGGGCCTGTTTGCGTAGCATGAATCAGAAAACGTAATAATAGAAAACACATAGAAATAGGATGTCAGGTACTAAAGTTTTTTACAAAATCTCAAAACATAAGAATTTTAGAAGTGAAATCTTTGAATGATTCACAAGAATAAACATGGTAATTCTAGAGGAATGAAGAGAGAGAGTGGAGAGAGATAGAGAGAGTGCATTGAACTTCTCAAAAGATGAGGTCGATATTTCTATGGATTGAGACATAGAAATGCATTCCATAGAATTTGAGAACTCCAATCTTATGATCCAAAAAGCCTTTGTAGAAAATTTTCCTAACGAATACATGAGCATAAAGAGATAATGATACATGAAATACTTACACCGGGGAGAGAAGAGAAAGAGAGCAATGACATTGCCTGAAACAACAAAACTGAGCAGTAAGTTGGAGGGACTCAACCAGAACATCCACTATTGTTAGCAAACAAAAACTTACAAGATAATTAAACACGAAAAGCAGTAACGCTCACCAGAAATTCCGAACAAGAACTTCGCCACATCCTCCATCTCTTAGAGTTGTGAACTACCTTCTCCAAAACAAAACCAATGCCAAGGTGATAAAACAGACAAGCTCCAAAGCTCTATTCTTCTCAGCAGGAGATGTGCAGCTAGTGTGCAGCTGTTCAACGGCTCACCAGCAGCAAGCTAGAACCAAATGACAATGCTGTGCGTGTTTGTATGTGTGTGGATGGATGGATGGGTACATGGACGCTCGCATGGTATATATAGAAGGTGTTGGAGGGAGAGGAGGCAAGGTCAGCGGAGAGTGCCTATTGATTACGTTCTTATCTTGGCCTCCCTGAAAACGAGTGCCTCTGTAGACGTGGAGTGCCGGGACAGTAAACAGTACTGTTTCCAGCGCTAGCCGGCTAGCATACATATATGAAGGGTCTTATTTTGTCACCACACAAGCCAGAATTTCGCATCGCCATCATCTACCAGTTGGTACCTAGCTAATCGAACACTGTTGACGGCAGAGTATATGTATGTTGGTGCTAGTATTTTTTTTTCAGTTTTTGTGGTGTATAGATCGTCTGCTTTTTATGCATGCATTTGGAAGGATCTAAGAATTTTTGAAGTTTTTATAAAAGAAAAGAAGAGTGAAGAATGTAGCTTAGCTAAGCTAGCTTTTCCATGTTTTTCCAGCTGGATGGATGCCAAATCTCTGAAGCTGACCATCCACCACTAGCTCCTGACCAGGCACCAGCAGATAACGTCAATGACGACCAAAGTTGCAACGTTCTCAGACATTGCAGAAGGCCCCCAAAATACGGTCAAACTAAAACACAAATATCAGGCTACAAATAAGTAGCTAGCTAGCTGTTCTTGGCGTTTTGCAATCTGTTAAATGTGTGAGGATATGCATGTACGCATGCATGCGAAGTTATATACGCAGCACGCCCAAGGCATCGACGGCTACTCTTTAGGTAACATCTCTGCCATCCGTGTGGCAATGCTATCCGGTCATATCGATAATCTGACTCAATTGATGGAGAGATACATACATGTATAAAGTCTAGAATTTTTTGCCATTCATCAATTTCTTAGCAATTCTTACAGAAGCGGAATCTAACAATTTTCAGTTTTCTGCTAAAGATGCAGCACATATGTAGTTTGACTTGGCATCGAATCGAACCACGTAAAGGGCAGTAGCAGCAGTAGCAGTTATCTACGCATGCAGCATTAGAGCTGTGATAAGACAGGATAGGATTTGAGGCTTGAGCAGAGGAGAGCAAGGCATGCAGGTATCCAGCACCTGCAGTCGTGATGGCAATGCCAGAATATTCTGTTGCCGGCCACTTCCTGGGACGTCTCTCCTTCGCCGTGGGCACCATGCATGCATCGAACTGAGACTTCACCTTATCAACTGAAGATCGAATCCAAATTGGATATAGCTTTGCCAGGGTGAGAACAATCAAGCGATAGAATTGTGGTGGTAAGCAACAATCAGCATCACTGGATTACCAACATCGATGGTCGCCTTCCCGATTGGTACACGGCGAGCCGCATCAAGAGATTCCGATCGCGTTCGGCCGTGGAGTAAGACAAGGTGGTGTGGGGAGGTGGAAAGGGCGCATGTCCACGCGAAATTGGGGGTTTCGGCCTGTGTGGATACATGACAAGCAAATTGGACTACAGTTTTTTGGCATCTAGCTTGCTCGGTGTTCCCCTGCCTTTTTTCCTTTGTAATTGTGTTCCCCTGCCTTTTGTAACGTGGCGTGCGATTTTTAAGGGGATCGCTCAATTTAGGAGTAGCAATTTCTTTTTCTTTTAACAAGACAGTCACAGCGCTACTTATTGCGAACAAGGGAACCCACCCATGAGGGGAAACATAGAAACACTTACACCTGGGGAGGGGGGTGTTTTAAGTTTAGAGGAAACAAAAAAGAACTATGAAAAATAACTATGGCAGCGTACCCTGTGTTGGAGATGGACGGACCAGAGAAAGAGAAAAATCAGAGTAGCGGAAATAAACTCGTAGCAACAAACAAGAAATAAGCGTGCAGGAAACAAAGCACACACACGATCCAAGACACAAGAGAGTTTTACGTGGAAACCCTAGAAGGGTGAAAGCCACGGACGCACGAAGACGTCAACTTCACTATGATGAATAAAGTCCTAACCCATTAAGGATTTACAATGCTTGGTTTATCCCATAACGTCTATAAGGTAGGGTATATATAGTTATAGGTGGGTGAAGAGGTATCTGTGTTACTGCTTGTGATACAGCTGACTGACACAGGCAGAGCACTTAACATGCTAGCACCTGACTCAGGTGAGCTAACCCTACTTGTGTCAGCTACCTGTGTCACAGGTAATGAGCCACCTGTGACATAAGTGGCTAACACAGCTGGGTGACACCGCTCGGTGACACTGCTGGCTGACACCGATAACGCATAACGTCTTCTGCAAAGAGGTGACAGGAATTTGAAGCAAACTCCAACAAACTCCACCTTGAGACAATTTCTTCCTTCCTTGTAATGCATGGGATAACAAATTCAACTGATTAAACAGTTCATCACGCGTCATGTGTCAATAGTCACAAGGGACTATCTTTTAACACCAGCCGAGTTTGAGCAAAGCTCAAACTTAGCTGCAGGAACTGGTTTTGTCATCATATCAGCAGCATTATCATGCGTGCTGATCTTGGTCACTTTGACATCATTTTTGGCAACAACATCTCTGATGAAATGAAATCTGACATCAATGTGTTTAGTTCTCTCATGGAACATGGAATTCTTTGTAAGGAAGATTGCACTTTAACTGTCACAGAAGATGGTGGTACAGGATAAATCTCCACAAAGCTTAGAATATAATCCTCTCAACCAAGTAGCCTCCTTGCATGCCTCAGCAACAGCCATGTATTCAGCCTCAGTAGTAGACAATGCAACAGTTGACTGCAGGGTTGTCTTCCAACTCACAGCACAGCCACCAATGATGAACACATAGCCTGTGAGTGATCTTCTCTTGTCCAAATCACCAACAAAGTCAGAATCAACATATCCAACAATTCCATCTCTAGATTTCCCAAAATACAAACAAGCATTAGATGTACCTCGAAGGTACCTGAATATCCATTGGACTGCTTTCCAATGCTCCTTTCTAGGATTAGCCATGAATCTGCTCACAACGCTCAAGGCATGAGCTAAATCAGGACGGGAGCAGACCATGGCATACATGAGAGAGCCAACAGCACTCGAATAGGGAACTCTAGACATGTACTCATCATCTTCTTCTGACTTTGGACAACAGCTTGATGATAATCTGAAATGTGCAGCTAATGGTGTAGAAACTGGTTTGGCATCTTGAAAATTGAATCGGTGAAGCACCTTGTCAATGTATCATCTCTGACTGAGGTACAATTTTCCAGCAGATCTGTCTCTAGAAATTTCCATGCCAAGAATCTTCTTTGCAGCACCCAGATCCTTCATATCAAATTCAGAACTCAATTGTTCTTTCAATTTGTCAACATCTGCTTTATCTTTAGTAGCAATCAGCATATCATCGACATACAATAGCAAATAAATGGCAGATCCATTAGCAGATCTCAAGTAGACACAGCTATCATAGTCAGATCTTTGAAAACCTTAAGAAATCATGAAGTTGTCAAACCTCTTGTACCACTGCCTAGGAGATTGCTTCAATCCATACAGTGACTTCTTCAACTTGCAGACAAGCTTCTCTTTACCAGGAACAGTAAAGCCTTCAGGTTGATTCATATAGATGTCTTCATCCAACTCCCCATGAAGAAATGCATTTTTGACATCTAATTGCTGAAACTCATAATCATGCATTGCAACAATGCTAAGAAGTGTACGAATAGAACTGTGCTTCACAACAGGGGAGAACACTTCATTGAAGTCAATACCTGGAATCTGGCTGTAGCCTTTAGCAACTAACCTAGCATTGTATCTTTTCCCATCATTTGGAGTAGAACCCTCCTTGCACTTGAAGACCCATTTACAGCTTATTGGTCTCTTGTCACCGGGCAATGCAACTAAATCTCATGTGCCATTCTTGTCAAGGGACTCAATTTCATCATACATTGCAGTCATCCATTTGCTTGCATCAGCAGAGATAATGGCTTCTGAGTATGAAGAAGGTTCGGCAGATCCTTCAATTTCCTCTGCGACACTGAAAGCATAAGCAACCATATTTGTTTCTTCAATTAGCCTCCTGACAGTTTAGGATCCCTTCTGGGCCTATCAACTGCAATGGAATGTTGTGGAGTGTTCACAGCAGCAGGCATATGACCACCTGTGTCACCTGCCTGTGGCACAGCTGGCAGGTCATGAGTTACTTGTGGCACAGCTGGCTGACCTAAGCCTGGCTGTGGCACAGTTGTCACCCATGGCACAGGTGCACTCACCTGTGGGACGGGTGCATGAGAATCACTGAGCTTAACTGAATGCTCCACCTCAGAGTTAGACTTCTGTCCTCTGTCTTCAGAACCTCTGAGCTGATCGACTGGAATATCATTGCTTTGCAACATAGCAGCCTCATTGAAGACAACACTTCGACTGACTATCATCTTCTTGGTTTCAGGATTCCAAAGCTTAAAGCCTTTTACACCAGACTTATAGCCAACAAATATGCATTTAACTGCCCTTGGTTCAAACTTTCCATTGTCAACATGAGCATAAGCAGGGCACCCAAACACTCTCAGACTAGAATAGTCTATAGGAGAACTAGACCAAACCTCAATGGATATTTACTTATCAATGGCTATGGAAGGTGACCTATTGATAAGGTGACATGTAGTGGAGACAGCTTCAGCTCAAAAATGTCTGTTCAGACCTGCATTGGACAACATGCAACAGGTCTTGGAGATAATGGTCCTATTCATACGCTCAGCTACACCATTCTGTTGAGGAGTGCCAGGGACAGTGTAGTGTCTCACAATACCATGAGACTTGCAGTATGAGTTGAACTATTTGGAGCAAAATTCCATACCATTATCAGTTCGAAGCTTCTTGATTTTTTTTCAGTTTGGTTTTCAGCCATTGTCTTCCACTCTTTGAAGGCAGAGAATGCTTCTGACTTGTGTTTGAGGAAATAGGGCCAGACCTTTCTTGAGTAATCATCAATAATGGTCATCATGTAACGAGAACCACCAAAGGATGGCTTTCTGGATGGCCCCCACAAATCAAAATGCACATAATCAAGAATTCCTTCAGTTGTGTGAGTTGAGGTGATGAACTTCACCCTTTTATGCTTGCCGAAAATGCAATGCTCACAGAACTTCAAACTTCCACTGTATCCTTCAAGTAATCCACGTTTGCTCAGCTCTTCCAGACCAGACTTGCTCATATGCCCTAGACGCATATGCCAAAGATTGGATGCATCAGAACCAGAAGCATCTTGAGGAATTACAGGGGCGGCATTGCCTGAGATTGTACTGCCATGAAGATAGTATAGTCCACTGGATTTCCTCAAGTCTGCCTTCATCACCACAAGAGAACCTTTGGTGATCTTCAAGCAGCTATCTCCACCTGAATAATGGTACCCCTTACCATCAAAGTAGCTCAATGAAATGAGATTTCTCTTTATCTTTGAAATGTATCTAACATTTATCAGTGTTCTGATCATCCCATCAAACATCTTGATCTGAACCGAGCTAATGCCCTCTATCTTGCAAGATGAATCATCATAACCAAGAACTGATCTACCATTGCTTAACGGCTCAAAGGAACTGAACCAATCTCTGTGAGGGCACATATGATATGTGCAAGCAGTGTCAAGAATCCACTCATCGGTGGCAGCTCTCTATCCAGTTGAACTGGCAACAGCATTCAAAAAACCAATACTTGTGTTAGCAGCTGTGTCACAGGTGGGATGAAGATCTGTGTCACAAGTGGGATGATCACCTGTGTCACGGCTTGAGCTGGTACAGCTGAGCTGGTCAGCTGTGTCACGGCTGCTGGCAAAGGTTCCAGTAATGACCACCAAAGACTCAACATCTGAGTTAGCGGAATAGTTAGCAGCAGCATCAGCCTTATCTTTCGGCTTTGTGCCTTTCCTCTTCTCCTTGTTCTTCAACTTGTAGCACTCAGAAATGTCATGTTCATCACGTTTGCAGTATCTGCAAAACTTGCCCTTTCCTCTGGACTTTGACCTGCCTCTCTGACTTGTGGCACAAGCAGAGCTTCTTCCATGACTATGATTGGGGTTTTTCTTTTCAGATCTGCCTCGAACAGACAAGCCCTCGGCATGTGAGCCACTTGAATTATCAGACACCATCTGTCTCATCTTCTCCTTGGAATGCAGAGCCTCATAAACCTCATGAAGAGTGAGTGTATCTCTGCTATACAGCATGATATCTCTAAAACCAGAATATGAGCTAGGCAGTGAACATAAGAGAATCAAAACCAAATCTTCTTCATCATAACTAACATCCAATGATGCTAGATCAGCAACAATCTCCTTGAAATTAGAGATGTGTTCAAGCAAATTACCTCCTTCTTGCATCTTGTGCAAGAACAACTTTTGCTTGAGATGCATCTTGCTGGTCAGATCCTTGGTCATGCAGATTGCTTCAAGCTTCAGCCATAGTGAAGCAGTATGTGTCTCCTGGAGAACCTCCTGTAGAATGTTGTTGTGCAGATGGAGTTGAATTTGGGAAACGGTCTTGTGGTCCTTTTTCTTCTCATCATTGAACCAAGAAGCAACAGTCTTCCCGCCAAAGGAGTCCAAAGCATCCTCATAATCGGCGTGAGCCAATAGAGCACGTATCTTGACTTGTCACAGAGAGAATCGAGTATCTCGATCAAGAAGAGGAAGATCAAACTTCATGGACGCCATCTCAAGAACGAGCAACCAAAGCTCTGATACTACTTGTTGGAGATGGACGGACTAGAGGAAGAGAGAAATTAGAGTAGCGGAAACAAACTCGTAGCAAGAAACAAGAAACAAGCGTGCAGGAAACAGAGCACACACATGATCCAAGACACAAGAGAGTTTTACGTGGAAACCCTAGAAAGGGTGAAAATCACGGACGTACAAAGACGTCAACTTCACTATGATGAATGAAGTCCTAACCCGTTAGGGATTTACAATGCTTGGCTTATCCCATAACGTCTACAAGGTAGGGTATATATAGTTACAGGTGGGTGAAGAGGTATCTATGTTACTGCTTGTGACACAGCTGACTGACACAGGCAGAACACTTAACATGCTAGCACCTGACTCAGGTGAGCTAACCCTACCTGTGTCAGCTACCTATGTCACAGGTGATGAGCCACCTGTGACACAGGTGGCTGACACAGGTGGCTGACACAGCTGGGTGACACCGCTTGATGACACTGCTGGCTGACACCGATAACGCAGAACGTCTTCTGCAAAGAGGTGACAGGAATTTGGAGCAAACTCCAACACTCTGAAACGTCTCCCGTGGAGTTAGAATCATGAGCGATGATGTCGCCTTCACCACATATTTTCCCTCGTAACTATAGCAGCCGTTAGCCTTGCTAGGCAATCCACGATGTGGTCACTGGCTTGCCAGGAAGCTAGGTCCAACATTGGCACACAAGGAACCAAGAAGGCAAGAAGCCAAGAAGCGATCAGGATTAACGCGAAGGCTGAGACGACGATGAGGCGATGAGGGGCAATCAACGGTGGTGCTTCACGCTGGCGATGGTGCCAACCGGTAGTCAGAAGGCTGCTGCTCTGGTTCTCGCCCTCTGAGAAGGTCCATGCGCACCTCTGAGAAGCACACAAGGTCATGGCAACATCGGCGAGAGAGGTGACAGGCGGCGAGCAGGTATGCACCTCACAAAACAACTCTCCGTCGGGTTGGTTCTAGGTGTTGGACAATGAAAGCGACGGTGAGCACTCTAAGCATCACGAAATTTCTAAGTCATCGTGGCAACCTAATTTGCTATTTAGTTCGGTAGCTCGCACACCCCTCATCAGCGATGAAGTAGCAAGCTACACGTGGTATGTTTGCGTAAGAAGTACAGGGCTGGCAGATCACCAACTGTGGGATCTCGCCATCGGTGCGAGCTCCCATGCCCGTTGTGGAAAGGAATGTTGTCGCTCCTGAGGTGGATGCCGGTGGTGAACTTTGGCGACCTGCTAGCCTAAGCGATCCATGATCTGAGGTTGTCAGCAATTTGAATTTTGGGGCAACATTGATCTAGCCCACACGTCGAGATTGGTCCATGGGCCGCTTTGGGCCCCTCTCCATGGCGTGCAACCATGGCAACCTGGCCGCAAGGGCCCATAGACCTGACATGCAAAAGATAATGTTCTCTAAGGGGGACTTTTACGTACCTCTGGGAACTATGTCGAAACCCTAGACACACCTCTCCAATGAAATCGTATGTCGATGCTCTCAAGATGGAGTTCCAGGATGGGGCTAGGAATAGGACGGTGGGAACAGCGGTGCTGGATGAGGCCGCGCCCAAGGACAATTGGATGAAGAGGATTTCCCACCTTAACTGAGGTGTTGGGAGTCCAGCTCGTGGCACGATGTTGCCGACGGCGGGCATTGCGGCAGGCTCATGGGGATCAATGACTAGGGCATAGAGTGTGCACGCAGAGGGCGCGACAGCTAGTGTAAACGTGACCATGAGGCACACCGTGGCTGGCGGGTCGGAGGTGCTATGGATGGTGACGCCACTACTTCACGCCATGACATAGAACATGGGTTTCTAGCTTGCACACCACATCCAGATGGGACAGCGGGGTAACGCCTGGGTGGGAAATGAAGGGCCGGTGCACGGGGCGCCGCTAGAGAATGCGGCTGGCCACATATCGCCTAGGACACCACCTGCGGATAATGGAGGAGGGTGCACGTGACGCTTTGTAGGTTGCCGAGCGTGCCACACTAAAGACCGTGGGCGTAGATCATGGACCAAAATATGTTTTCACTGTAAAGAAAAAGGGCATGAGGTCACGAATTGCCCTATTAAGGTGCATTGTGACACTTGCAAGAGCAGGAGCACTTGGGACCAAACTGCCCGATTCTATGGATGCCAAAACTTGTCGCTTGGCCTTGGCTTTGTTGATGGGTTGGGTATTTTTCTCATTCCCCCATTGGAGGCGCCGTGGGGGCGCATGTGCTTTGTCATGTGACCGAATGGAGGCAGAGCTACACCGGTCATCCTGGTTCCATTTAATTTGGAACTTCGGGACCACGAACCAGTGCCATATGTTGCCAAATTCCCGTCCGAGGTTGAATTCTTCCTATCACAAACCATTGGGGAGATAGATGCCAAAGCGTACAGGGAAGTTTGGCAGACTAAAGCCTATGAGTGAAATAGCAAAGCCTAGTCGGACCTTGAGAAGGTCTGGGTAAATGAATATGGAGTTCCATATGAAATTCGAGATTATCTTAGCCTATGTGCAGTTGGTTCGATTATCGGTATTACAACTGCGGTAGACATGGTGTCTAAGCGGTGTCGTGATATTGTGCGCATTCAAGTTGCTGTGTTGGATGCCATTTGGTCCCTACTAGGGCGGTCGAGATTGTCGTCAGCCGCAAGGTGTACGACATTTATTGCAAGGTCGAAACATCGGATGATGAGATGGATGACAACACGAACGATGATGATCTATTGGAGATGAAGAGGATAGAGAGAAGAACGGAGATGGTGAGGAGAACATGACAAATCATAAATATAAAAGGCCAAAAAACGACTCCAACCCATCGACAGTCGACAACAGTACTTTAGTGACTAACTTGATTACAGGTAAAATGCAAGGGGTGCAACCGCCCCTCGCAGCTGCGTGTGTCATGGTGGACAGCCAAGGGGCATCCAAGACGATGGACGAGATGATGTGATAATGACCGTCCCTACTGCCATCCAAGACGATGGACGACGATGATGTGATAGTGACCGTCCCTACTACGACTGACCTAGGGGTCACCGTGGGAGGCCCTCCACTTGCCGCGGGAGGCGTGGGGTCACTGGTGATGGAGGCGAAGGTTGTACTAGCAACTGATGGGGCTGTCACGCTAGCCTATAGGTCTACCCTTGATCCTTTTGTGACAGAAGAAGACAAGGCCACGGGGGAGCAAGACACTGCTATGGCAGAACAGGATGCTGCCATTGGAGGCAGTGGACCTATCATAGTTGCGGTTGCGACAGCTAGGGCTACAACGGTGGCAGACTTGAGGGAGATGGCAGGCTACGGCTCGATTATCGTGGCAGCAACCACAGTAGCGGCCAAGGCCGCCATGGAGGTAGCAGCAGAGGCAATAGCAGCGGCAGACCCGCAGGATACAATAGCATTGGAGGCTGTTGCAAAGGCAGTAATGGTGGCCACGGCAGATCCATTCGACGTCAAGCAACATACAGGTGAGCTAGACAAGGGCCGTGCGGAGGCGAATCTAGTCCCTACCACTACGACAACTATGGCGCGGAGTCCAGATCGATGCCACCGCACTCGAGTGATCGACTGTAGAGTCACCCAGACGTGGACCTCGACACCCTGGAGCATGCGATCTCACGCGCCAAGGTCAAGAATCTAGAAGAGAAGACATGTGCATCTATTTCTAGTGGTACGTATAGTTTAGACCTCTCTGATAATTATTTTGCTTCTACCATTTTTGATGTGGGCATATCTTTCGGTTTGTTGAGTCATGAGGTCAGTCGGTCTATTACTAACATTAAGGCTATAAAAGTATATCATTTATAGGCTCATTTCCAGGCTACGTGTAATACAGGGAGGGGCCTTCCAATACCCTGCATGAACCTCAGGACTGCCTCGAGGTTTCAAAATTGAACCACCTATGCAGTGATTTACATGAGTTTGAGAATAGTAACTCTAAGTTTGAAGCAGTGGTCACCAACTCTAGACCAAGGCATGTTCAAAAGTATACTCGGTAGTTCGTAAGAAATCCAAGAAAACAAAAACAAAAGTTAAAAGATGAAGGGCATTTTGTGGAATAGTTGAGGCATGGGTGATTTGGCAAAGCATGGTCACATCATTGATTTAATTGAGGAACACCGGTTAGACTTTGTCACTTTTTTAAGTCAAACAAAACTTTTCATCTATGTGCTTACAATATTTGTCCAGCAGTGCAGATTTTCAATGGCATTATAAACCCTCGCAAGTGCGGTCTGGTGGAATACAAGTGGGTATTTGTAATAGCACATTAGACGTTGAGGTAGTGGAGGAGGGTGAGTCTTTTGTAAAGGTTCACCTACATAACAAGGAGGATGGGTTTCAATGGAGCCCCTTTGGAGTATATGGGGTGGCACAAACCGAATTCACGGAAAGTTTCTTAATTGACTTAGTGCATGAGTGTGTGCCAACACACGTCCTTTGCTAATTGATAGGGATTTTAATATTATTCACCAATAGGAGGACAGGAACACTTAAAATTTTAACACGAAGTGGCCTTTTCTTTTTAATGTCGTCATAGAGAGTCTCGGTTTATGGGAGATCTCTCTATCGAGCAGGAAATTCACGTGGGATAATTCTTTAGCTCACCTGACGTTTGAATATCTTGATCGGTCCTGATAGGTACAAAATGGGTGAGCAAATACCCCTTGGTTATAGCGGCTGCCCTTGAGCGGTTTTTGTCTGACCATATGCCTCCTCTATTAGATACAGGAGTAGCTTCTTTTCATGTGAACCAGCCGCTATTTAAGTTTGAGCTTGGCTAGTTACAACGAGAAGGATTTCACGATTAGGTCGACAATATTTGGTAGCACTCTGAGAAGGGAAACTCGGTGATGCAACGATAACAAAATAAGATCAAAGCATTACGCCAGATTTTGTGAGGGTAGGCCAATCATACAAGTGGCATGAATAAGGACAAAGAAATGCTACTAGCTACCGTAGACAGTTTAGATATGACTGCAGAGTCTAGGAGGTTCTCTAACGTCGAGTTGGAGAGTAAGAGACTAGCCGCTAACAAGTTGGCTAAGCTTCTTCAAGAGGAAGAGCTAAAATGGTATCAATGATCTAAATCAAAATATATCTTAGGAGGGGATGATAATACTAGGTATTTCCATTTATTGGTGAATGGACGTCACCAAAAGCAACATATTATCAATTAGAGTAGGAAGATGAGATTATTAGAGGGCATGTGCATTTGAAAAGGTACATTACCAGTTACTACAGTGCCCTATTTGGCCCACCGGATAAGAATACTCTTTCTATGATGGAGGATGTTGTGGATGATATCCCACGAGTGTCTGGTGCGGAGAATGATGCTAGTGCAACTGTTTTCTGAGAAGGAGGTGCACGATGCTGTCTTCCAAATGGAACATAAAAGAGCATCTAGACCAGACGGTTTCCCAGCAAAGTTCTATCAGGTGTTCTAGGAAGTTGTGAAGGACGATCTCATGGCACGCTTCCATGAATTTCATAGAGGACGGCTTCCTTTATTTAGTCTTAATTTTGGCGTCATCACTTTGTTACTGAAGAAGGCTAATGCACATCAAATACAACAACATATGCCGATTTTCCTTCTCAACGTAACCTTTAAAATCTTCACAATGGTCGCAACCAATTGTATCTTTGTAGTGGGGGAGTCGATAGTTCAACCTTGTCAGACTGCATTGACGCTGGGTCACAACAGACTTGAGG
Source organism: Stipa capillata (assembly GCA_019208055.1). Lineage (NCBI taxonomy): Eukaryota > Viridiplantae > Streptophyta > Magnoliopsida > Poales > Poaceae > Stipa > Stipa capillata. The sequence continues at coordinate 17,778 of JAGXJF010001286.1, forward strand.
GGGTGGTTATCCTATATGAGACCTTGCATGAACTGCACAAAAAGAAAATAGACAATGTCTTACTCAAGATAGATTTTGAGAAGGCATATGACAAGGTCAAATGATCCTTCTTACTATAGACTGTAAAGGGCTTTTCCCTCGCATGGTGTAGTTGGATTGTGCAATTCGTCCAACGAGGGCATTAAAGTAAACGATGACACATGCCCTTATTTTCGAACAAAGAAAGGATTGCGACAAGGTGATCCTCTGTCGCCTATTTTATTTAATATTGCCGTGACATGCTTGCGAATTTTTTACTAGTGAAAGGGATAAGGGCATTATCACAGGAGTCGATGGACTATCTATTATGCGGTATGCGGATGATACCATTATCTTTATGGATCTTGACATTCAACAAGCCAAGAACCTAAAAAGTATTCTTTGCACTTTTGACCAATTATCTGGGCTCAAAATTAATTTCCATGAGAGCGAATTGTTCTGCTTTGGAAAGGCCAAGGAATAGGAATCTCAATACAAGCAACTTCATGGGTGTGAGCTAGGTCCTTTTTTGTTCCGCTATATTGGTATACCCATGCACTACGGGAAAATTAGAAATAGAGAGTGGAAAGGGATAGAAGATCATTTTGAGAAGCGACTTAGCAGCTGGAAAGGAAAGAGTTTGTCCGTTGGTGGTAGATTAATTCTAATAAATTCAATCTTATCTAGCTTGCCGATGTTTATGCTATCGTTTTTTGAGACACCAAAAGGGGTGTGAAAGCATTTGGGCTATTATCGAGCTCACTTTTTCTGGCAAAGTGATGGGTCACAAACACAAGTATAAATAGACGAAATGGGCTATTGCATGCCGACCCAAGGACCAAGGTGGCATGGCCATCCAGAATCTAGAAATAAAAAATAAATGTCTGCACACTAAGTGGCTGTTTAAATTATTAAATGAAGATGGCATGTGGCAACAGTTGCTACGAAACTAGTACTTATGATATAGGACCCTAGCACAAGCTGTATATCGGTATGACGATTCTCAATTCTGGGCCGGGCTCATGAAAGTGAAGGACCTATCTTCGGTTGGGGAGGTTTAACTTACATGATGGCTGTCAAGTTAGGTTCTAGGAGGATATATGGGTGGAAAACAATTCATTTCGATCCCAATATCCCATATTGTATAATGTTGCTACGAGAAAGCACATCACAGTGGCGGATGTGCTCTCTTCAGTCCCCTTGAACATATCGTTTCGATGGGCTATAGTTGGGCTAAGCTTGTGGTGTGGTAGGACCTCGTATCACGGATGGCAACGGTCTCCTTGTCAGCGGGACAGAACACCTTCTCATGGAAATTACATTAGAATGGACAATTTCTCGGTTCAATCGATGTACAGAATTTTAATGAATTCTCACACCCAATCGATGTACAATTCTTGGTTAAAGTTGCCTCTTAAGATGAAAATCTTCCTATGGTACTTAGAAAATTGGGTTATACTTACTAAAGACAATTTAGTTGAACGGAATTAGTGGGGAAGTAGATCTTGTTGCTTCTATGATCAGGATGAAACTATTCAGCATCTATTTTTTGACTGTATAGTTGCTCGTTTTGTTTGGCGAGTAGTTCATATTAATTTTAATTTGCTGGCACCTACTAGCATTTCTCATTTATTGGGACATTGGTTAGTCGGTTTTGAACATGGGTTAACGCTCGCAGATTCTTGTTGGGGCAATAGCTATATGTTGGTCCATTTCGCGGTATCGTAATGACATTTTTATAATAAAATGTTTTCTCATCCGAATTAGGTCATCTTCAGGTGTGGATGTTTACTGAGATGTTGTACGCTTTTATAGAACCTAGAGTTCAGAGAAATTATAGTGCATGGAAGCAGGCAACTGGAGTCTTGGTAGCATGGCTCTTTGCTACTAGTAGTTAGGACACCCATAGCCGATCGGGCTGTGGCGGTCCTTCAGTCACCCAGATCATTTATTTTCACAACTTGTTGATTCAGATGTTCGCCATGAGGCAGTACTCTTTTTTATTTTAACTAGGACGGTGTCCCGTGCAATTGCACGGAAATATTTTTAATTATCTTTATTCTTTTACTTGTATGTGTGATATTAGATCAATACAGGAAATAAAAATTCAAATCACGAACCGGCCTGCTAGTCGTTGTACTGAGCTATCTATATAGGTACAGTTATGATAATCTATCGGATGTGATCTGCTTAATTATCTTTATTGTTTAACCTCTACGCGTGATATTATATTAGTACTAATTGTGCCAGAAACATTTTTAATCATCTTTTTTTTACCTGTACGTGTTATATTAGATCAGTACTAACTGCTTAGTAAACATTTTTAAATATATTTATTTTTGACCTGTACGCGTGATATTAGATCAGTATGGGAAATAAAATTTCAAATCATGAGTCGGCTTGTACTAAGCCATCTATTTAAGTACATTTATGATGATCTATCCGATATGATCTGTTTGATTATCTTTATTATTTTACCTGTACGCGTGATATTAGATCAATACTAATTGGGCGGGAAAATTTTTAAATATCTTCTTTTACCTGTACGCGTGATATTAAATCAATACTAATTATGCGGGAATATTTTAAATTATCTTTATCTTTTACCTGTACGCGTGATATTAGATCAGTATGGGAAATAAAAGTTCAAATTGCAAGCCGGCCTGATATTAGATCAGTACGGGAAATAAAAGTTCAAATCGCGAGTCGACTTGATAGTCGTCGTACTGAGCTGTCTATTTAGGTACAGTTACGATGATCTATCGGATGTGATCTGTTTAGGTGCAGTTATGAAGACCTATCGGCTGTGATCTGTTTAGGTGCAGTTATGAAGATCTATCGGTTGTGTTCTACTAATAATAAAAGGGTCCACCAAATTAACGATCGGATATTTTACTTTTTTAAAAAATTTCTAGTCTTTCTCTATTTTTTCTATTATATTCTATTTTTAGTATATAATAGATAGATTTGTAAACTAGTACGTTACTAGTTGAATACTTTAAAACTGTGTGCATTAGCTTAGTACACAGGTCAAAAGATCAATAAATTCTTCTTTTAAAAAAAGACCAGGCCATCACCTTGCGCCACACCACACGCACAAAACGCAGCGAATTAGCAGGTGTCATGTGGTCTCCAAAATGTTCGCGCACAAGGGGCGCCAATTTTCATTGGGAATGCCCTTCGGACCAAGCACGTCCGAGATCGGTGTCCTCTCGCGCACGAACAGCCAACAGAGATACCTGCATGCACTTCTCTGGCACCCAATCTTCCTAACAAGCTTCATGTGCGGTTACCGGATGAGACCTTCAAACTGCGCCCTATATGCTGATTTAGCCGAGGGCATGCCATTTGCACTGGCAATCCACAAAAAACATCCAGCAGATTGATGGCTGCAATTAGATAAAAAAAAGTGGATAAACTCAGCGAGGTATCCGTGCTTGGCCACATTACAGATAGGCAGCCCACCTGCCATTTGTAAGCGCCTCGCCCATAGTCCTATTCTCGAAGATCCTAGGCGCGATGTCCATCCGGCGCGTATCATTTAGCCACACATCTTTCCAAAAAAATCGCAGTTTTTCGATCCCCGATAGTGATTTTGGTGAGCACCACGAACAAAGAGCAATCAACCTCATCTAAGGGGATCTCCATTGTAGCCGACGGTTTATGCGGTTGCGTTCATCGAAGGCACGCCCAATGCAAACCTCAACGCACGCCAAAACTTGTCGACGTCCGCAATGCCAAGCCCGTTGTAGCACTTGGGATGGTACACGAAATTCCAATTCACGAGACATTTCGCGCCACCACACTCTACCTTGCTGTTCCACAGCCATTCGCGATGACATTTGTCCAACTTCTGACTCCACATTAGCATACCAAATTCTGATATCTCCAATTTTCCCTTGTGATTCGCGCTTCCTATGGCTTCGCTGACCAGCAGCCGGAACTCTGGTCTTTGGCGGGGCTCTCACAAGGTTGGGGTTCATTGGATCTCTGGCCATAAATTTAGGAGGACAACGATGAACATGAGTGGTGGCAAGCCATAAGCAAGTTCCATCATTTCAGCTGGGAGACTCGGCCTGTCTATGGTGTGTCTTCAACATATTTGTTGGATGTACTTGTCTCATATACCCGTGTCGATCGGTGAGTTCAGTCCAAAGGTTGCAAGATATAGATGTAGTCGAGGAGATAGTCATCAAAGAGAAAGAAAACGAACTACTTGAACAAATAAATACAGTAAAAGTAAAATAGGGTCACAATGAAGTAGCGACATTTCATTCTCTTTATTAGATCGATCATTCCTCGCGTTACAGATTAACAGTGCAATCATTGGCCCTATTTAAGTGTGCAAACTGCAAAGGGATAAGTGTTCACTTAATTTTAACATGAGGAATCTCAGGGGCGCCATCCTAGCGGTTTCCCAACAGTATTTTGATACGGGTGTGTCTAAACATAACCAAGTTTCATCATTTGTACAAGGTACATACAGGAGTTTATGGTGGTGGAGTGCGCGGGCGGTGATGCAGGGTTTTATCCCTGTACATACAGGAGTGATTTATCACCCTTGTTAGGAAAAAAAGTCACATCGTGGACACCCCCAGTGCGTGCGCGGATTAATTTCTACTTTAAATGTGTTTTTCCCTGCGACACGCGATCTACCTTGCTATCGGGGAACCTTTTGGTGTTCTTTTCTGCAAGAATTCTCTGGAGTTTCGGGCGCTCAATGTGGCGAAATTCCTGGGTGCGTATATGATTGGATAGCGACATGGCATCTCTCGCATGTACATGTTTATTTTTTGTCACCAGGATCGCAATGGACTAGCTCTCGATCTATCGACGTGACTACACATCTTTTCTTAAATCTTTGAGTTTGACCGGCAACAAGGTCGATCCTGGACTGGCTCTCGATCAATCGACGTGACTAAACACCTTTTCTTAATTCTTTGAGTTTGACCGGCAACAAGGTACTACATGCTCGATTTGATCAGCAGTTCTGAATTGTGGTTCTCCTTTGTAGTCTACAAGTTGGAGACTACGGGTGTTCAGTTGGACTCTTTAGTAGTTTTTTTACTGGAAAAAGCTGTAGCCTAATCAAACAGTCAGTTTTTTAACAGCTTTTATCAATGGTAGCTGTGAGCTTTGCAGTGTAAATTCAGCTATTTAAAAAAGCTGTGTTCTACTAGCTTTTTACAATGTGCTGAAACTTCAGTGCTCATTTTTCAAAATGCTGTAGATGATTTGGATCAATCAAAAGCCATATATTTACTTTCTCACAGCGACAGTAGCTTTTCTAGACAGCCAGCCAATAGAAGCTTTGTCAACAGCCACAGTCCAGCCAAACAGGCCCTAAAGTTGCGGCGAAGTTGAGCTAGCTGGGTATGTTTTGGGTTGATATATGTTGTAGCCAAAGGATTACTTTTGGGGTTTAATTTTGCCGATTTAGGTTATGTAAATGTTTCTCTTGTCCTTTAACTTTGTCCTTTACAACACAAGTGTCTTCTAAAAAAACACAAGTGTCTAACGTCAAATTATAGCCCAGTTCCAAGAGAAATAGAGTCGAGCTACTTCGTTTAAAAGAAAGGTAGATACCTGATTTTTTTTTATTAGAAGCTTACCACATGAATCCTAACATTATAAAAAATATTTTTTAATTTTAGAGTAAATTATTCAAACCACAACTTCAGAATATCTTATTACACTTTACCACATCTTTTAGACTTCTTTCACGAACCACAATTTTTGAGCTAATCTCTAACAAATCACCTAAACCGGACACTTATGGACATTTCACAGCAAAACCGACATGGCAGGCCAAGTCGTCAACGCCTTACATGGATGCTTGCATGGACACTTATGTTGATGTGGACGTGGCCCCACTTGTCAGCCTCTCATCTTCTTCCCCTTCTCTTCTCTCTCTCATTTCTTCCCTACTCTCCACTGCATCGCCCACATCGGCCGCTAGTTGTGCCCTCTCCATCCCCGCTGACATGAGCTCAAGCACCTCCTCACATCTGCATCGACCCTGTTCGTCGCGCCACCGCCGCCTGTGGCTGCAGGGACGCCAATAGCTGAACTCAAGTTGCAGTGTCAATACCCATGTCACCTCCTTCCAAAGGGAGTGCTACTACTGACCGATGAGCTCCTGGAGCTTGACCTCCACTTCTTCGGCCATGGTGCCGCCACCGGCCGACGAGCTCCTAGAGCTCGACCTCCACTCTGTATGGCCATGGCGTAGATCTGGAGTAGATCATGGCCGAGGGAGGAGCATCGCTGCTTGTTGAAGTCAGCAAGGAGGAGCTGACACGGGAAGTGCAGGAGTTGACGGCGGAGGGAGGCGATCATGGGAAAGGGCGACAGGGAGACCCGACGCAGGAAGGGCTAGAGCATATTGTGGCTGAAGGAGGTGGCCATGGGGAGCGCGATAGGAGACTTGACGCAGGAAGGGCAAGAGCCGATGGGCGTGAGGAGGAGCGATGGAGACCCGCCACCGCAACCCCTGGCAGTGATTGGACCCAAGAAGTCGAGGTCATGTCCTCTGTTGTGCTAGGAGGGAGGGAGAGAGAGAGAGGAGAAAACAAGGGAAAGAGGTCGGTAGGTGGAGCCTATGTCCACCTAAGCACAATTTCCACGTAGACCGATACATAAGTACTGGCAAGTGGGTCCTGATGTCAGTTTTGTTGTTAAATAGTCGAAAGTGGATGATTTGAGTTATTTATGAAAAATTATACCACAAGTTATGATTTTGTGAGAAAAATCCAAAAACTATAATAAAATATTATGAGGTATCATGTAGTTATGATTTAAATAATTTAATTTCATTTTACCCTCACTAGAAGATCGCTTACATCATTACAACGTGAATGAATACTAACATTACATAAGACACCGAGACCATAGCGAGCATGAGACTGCTAGACCTTTCATTAGAGTTAAGTCCACACAACTGAAAATTACAGAATTAAGTGCAGGAAAGGTCGCTAGAGTGTTTACTAAAAGATGCTTTATATCGGCTCAATTTTGTATAACTCACAACTATATAATGTTGCTGCCCTCGTAAATCTAACGTGAGTTTGTGCTTTTAGATTTATATATTTATACCTTTACTACTGTAACACCTCTTCATTTTACATCTTAATAATGTTAAATCTACGTACAATGTCATCATATCTAAGACATGGTCAATATATTTTGGATTCGACTATAACTTGATCGTAAATTTATTTTCAATGTCTAGCATGTATGAAAATATATAGATTAATAGTATAAACTAGATATAGATTAGTTCAAATTTATATTGTAGACTGTGGAGATACAAAATATAGGATCTTAAAGCATGAGATAGATCTACACTAATCACGGGGATGTACACTAATCACTGGGTAGCAAATCCGGATTTATATATAAAGTGCCACCGGTGGAACCAATCGCAATGCCATCAATTCAACGTCGATCAATTTCAGATGGATCTTTTGAAACAAGATTTCAGATGGATCTCAAGAGAGATATGCATACACTTCCTTATCACGAGATCAAAGAGTTTCTAATTAATTTCCATATGAAAGGAACTTGCATGAATCAGTGAAAAACGAAGCCCGAATCAAGCCAAAACCTTTGACTGAACGCAATTTTTCCAAAGCTAACATTGGTTCCCTCCCCTTCATGGCGACGAACAAGCTTGACTACACGAGCAAGGCAATGAATGCACCCTGATTCGAACGGCTTATCCTGGTCAGCAAAGGATCGGAATGCGATCTCAACTTAATTAACTAGATAGAGTTGGACGCTTGGACATTGCCATGCAGGGAAGGGCTCTAACTCTAGCCATGGCCATGCATGGACTGTGTAACGTACGCAGTGCTGTATATACATATTCTGCAAGAAACCAGAAACGTGGGGTTGCACTCGTTGTGTGTAGCGTTTCCGTTCTGCACGCTCCAGTTCAAAAAACACGTGAAGTACCATTGTTTACTGTCAGGAGAGGAATGGTAGCGTGCAGCATATTGGCTCGGGAAGCTACACGATCACTCAATGACTATTACATTAATTGGTGTCTGGTGGAGTCTAGATTGTTGACACTCGGGCGCTAGTGAGCTCTTTATTTGGACCATCATTGCGCGACGTGATCTGTGCCACTTCATTTATTTCGTAGGAATACAGATGAATATACATGCGAAATACACCTATATTTTGCCCACGCCGGTACAGCTTGAATTAAATGATAAATCTGTGCACGTGCGTCGCTTCTCTCTCTCGCAACCGGTGGCAGAGACTCTGGCGCTAAGCAACGTTACGCGGAGGGGGCATGCCTCGGCTCCGGCGAGCTCTTCCCCAACCTCAAGATCACCGTCGCAGTTGCGGTGGTCCACGATATCGCACCTGAGGTCGGGGGTAAAATACTCCGAATTTTAAATAAAAGCAATTTGATCGGATTAATAAAGAGAAGCCAAACAAAGTGACTTTTAGATAGTATCTCGGATGGACGATCGGAGACAGTGGTAGATATCATCTTGTAGAATTGATCAAAATAGAGTATAAGTCTGTCCAGTTCAGAGCCCAGATAAATTTTGGAGGACAAAGTAAATTTAGCTCCTTAAATTTTAAACTAATATGTTTGAGTCACTTAAATTCTATTTTTTAAGAAAGAAATAAAGAAAAAATATAAATAGAGGGAGCCAAAACACACCCAAGCACCAGCTGTACCTTAGCGCAATGCGCACTAAAGCCACCGCCACCATCTGCTCCATGCTACCAGCAGCCATCGCCTGCGCGCGTGCAACAGCAACGTCGCCTTGCCGTTGTGCCCACACGCATGTACCCGAGGGGCTGCTCTAGCCTACATGTTGCACGCTGCCCTGCCACGATGCTTGGATCTACCGCCGTTGCATGACCTATTGCGGCATCGCATGCGACCCAAGGAGAAGGGAGAGAAGCTAAGGAGAGAGAGAGAGGTTGCAGCTTGGCTTAGAGATAGGAAGAGGAACAGAGAGGAAGAAGGAAGAAGTCTCAAATAAATCTCTTCAGACTCATGATTGGCCTGTGTCTCACGTATCAAGGGTAAATTTCTCACGACTCCTAGTTCTTATTCATGCAATTGCATGAGTAGAAGGGGCAAAAGTATAGATGAATTGGGTACCCAGTGATTTTTAGATGCACTACCTATAGATCCAAAATATTCCTATTAATTATGGGATTAACCAGTAAGGAATTTGAAGTTCTTCCTGAAACGGTAGTTGTAGAGTTTGTCATAAGCTTTCCGACGGCACCAAGTTTGATCCAATCAAGATTGTTGTTCAAAAGTTATGGTAAAACTTTTGCTTGTTATGCAGTTTTTCGAGGCTTGAGAGTTGTCGAGCTTAATTAAGTGGTCTTAATGATGGAGTTAAATTTTCAGCTGAGCAGCAATGTTGTTGGAAACTTTCTATAGATATCCCTAGAGTATTCATTTGCTTAATTTGGATGTATGAAATTAAAGATATGAAAATAACAATGAGAGATCTGAAAGGAGAAGGTACCCAGAATTTGTTCGAGAAGCTAGATTTAGCGACTTGTTTAGAGGTGTAGATATAGTTATGGTTCCTTATCATCGCGGATGTTTTGAGCTAGCACTGAGGGGCTTTTCCGCAGGTTTGGGAGGTTCTGGCGTCGAGGCTAGTTCATTGGTTGATCGTCGAAATTGAGGCAGGTGCATGACGATCCATCTTGTTGTATGGTTGGCTGTTGTTGATTCTTCTTGTGTTCTTGATTGATGTTTTGTTCGACATTCCTGCACTCGAGTGTGATAAATTTAAACTGGGATGGTGAGAATGGTCCCATGTTGGCTATTCCGGTGAGGTTGTGAGAAGCCGTCACATGTGGGCTAATCCATTGTGCTTGAGCTTGGTCCGTGAGAACAGTTATGATGACTAATCAGTGATGCTCTAGAAATTCTTTGGCTTGATATTCATTGTCTTTGTAGGATGTTGATGTTCATATGGGTGTTTACTTGAAAATTATGATTGTTATCCTAAGACTCTAAACTGTATTTGGTTGAGTATCTTTTACTCACTTTTGCTTTTGTTTGTTGGTTTTATTTGGGTTTTTAGATACACAAAGTAACAGTATATGTGAGAGGAAGTAACTCACATTTATACAGACACTTCATATAATTTTTATATGCTAGCTCAGTATTTACTACCTAGTTGCCTAGTATTATAATTCATCATATATATATATATATATATATATATATATGTATATATATGTATGTATGTATGTATGTATCATAATATTGGAGCCCTATGGCCCCATATAGCTTGTTAGTTGGTCCATATGTTGCTACTTTATGTTATGTGCTTAGATAGTCTTTTGATACCTATAACAGTGTGTGGGTGGTTTATTTGAGTTATATGATTATCTCTTATGATATATTATTAATTATCTATTGTGGATGTCTCTACAAGCAAAAGAAACTTTGTCGAAATTTATAATTTTTTCCTGACTTAGTAGAATTCTAGTATAGTGTAATAGCATTTCAGACAGGGTTAATATCTAGAATGTTACAGGAACGGCTAGATCCCGCCTCCAGGAGCTCGTCATGACGGCCTCCAGTTATCCCCAACCTCGCCATGGCCGGATCTAGCTTTAGCAATGTTGTCATCATAATCTTTGTCCTCGTTCCTGTCTAGCACATTATCTTTCTTGTCGATCCCAATGCCATGTCGTCTTCATCCAAGTCCTCTGCCACCATGTCATCGTTGTTGTCCTTGGCACCATCTGCCGCACAGCCCCAGCTCAAAGCAGCGCTCACCATGTATTCGCCACGGCAGTTATGTAGTCGTTCGTGCCTCTAACACGCCTTACGTTTGTCATGGAGGGGGTGCGACTACTCCTGTGTCTTCACCACACCCAGCTGCCATGCGCCGATACGATCATCTCCCTGAAGATCCTGCGCAAGTTTTCTTTTTTTGGTACTTGGGTGATTTCTATTCTTGATTTGGCATGTGCAACATTAGTGCCATTTTTTCCTTAGATTCAACAATGTCATTTTGTTCTTAGATTCATCGGTGCCTATTCTTATGATAAAGCAGCGCACATTTTAGTAGTCTTATTTGGTGTTAATTATGATTAGGCGAGTGCTTAATCCTCATAAAACAATGTTACTTTGGAAATATTCGGTGCAAATCAATTCTGTAAAGTTTTGTTTGAAAATTTGGACATTTGAGTTGTATATCATGTCTGGTTTTTTCTTTTGAAGAGCAATTAGTGATGATTGAGTGAAAAATTATGGTGCATGTTCTAGCAGACGTGCAAATGTTCATCTTCTTGCGCTCGGGTTGTTGCTTCTGTCTAAATGTTCGTAAATTTTTGTTCTTTTTCATTTTCATCTGTGCAAATGTTCACGTCCCTGCATATTGTTCTTCAAGATGGCATTTGAAATTGTGACTATTCTTTATGTACTTGCTAATTCTTGAGATGAATCTATGTAATTTACATGTCTATGCAAACCTGTGATGAATGGCTGCAAATTTGTTAGGCATCTGTGCATTTTCTTCTTAATCAAGGTCATTATCTTGTATTTAGCATTGCTGACGATCCTGTCAATACTGTGTATTGTTGATTTCATTAGTAAGCATCTACAATTAACATTTTGAATTTGAAGGGAGGGAAAGTGTCGTGGGCAGTGCTAATCATGTTCAATCTGTGTTTAATGATGTTTAATCAGTGTTAATTGCAATTAAGAAGTGCTAGTCGAAATTAATCGGTTTTAATTCTTGGACAATCAGTATTTATGGTGAACACATCCAATTCATAATTTGAAGTTGGAGAGAGCGTAAGCATAGCAGTTATGATGGAGAGAGACCGAAGGGTGTTAAACGCAGGGAGTGGCTCCAGCCATCCAGATTGTTATATTCGTAAAAGTGAAATACTCCCTCCGTTCATAAATGTAAGGCGTGCACGGAATTTTAGGTTCAACTTTGACCAAGAATTAAACCAATATTATTGAATTATATAATACAAAAGTGATACCATTTGAAAATATGTTTGATTATGAATCCAATGATATCATTTTTGTGTCATATAATTTAATATTATTGGTTTAATTCTTGGTCAAAGTTAAACCTTAAATTTCATGCACGCCTTACATTTGTGGACGGAGGGGGTACAAACCGTATACTTGTATAAATACAGTCAATGACATGTATGTATAAGTGACCTAAGAGTCAAGATAACCAGACCACTAGTGCTCGGGCACCAAATGGAGTTTCCCGCGTCTGTCGTAGTGTTTGACCATGGCTCCACCGTTGCACGCGGTACTGAAATGGAAAAGAATCACAGAGCAAGCAGCATGTCGGCTCATGTTCTTACTTGTTATGGCCGGCACCGTGATTTTGGTCATCTGGTGCAGCAACCGGCTGGCGGTTCTGCCTTTGAATGACATGTGCGGAAGGAGGTCACACTACCGCTTCCCACGCTAGAACTTTTGCTGTAATGAATGGCCTAAAATACAAAGATTCTACCCATGAATCGAGGGATTTGGCCAACAGATGGAGATCCAACGTACGATGTAGATTCACGCCCAATAAAAACTACTCCCTCCGTCCAGAAATGTAAGGCGTATCTTGATTCATTAAGACAAGACTTTGACCAATGATTACTCCATCAATATATAGTTTATGTGATACAAAATCATAATCATAAGTAAGTACTTTTGAATATATATAAATCTAATGATATCAATTTTATGTTACATAAATTACATACTAATGAAGTAATTGTTGGTCAAAGTCTTGTCTTAACAAATCAAAATACGCCTTATATCTCTAGACGGAGGGAGTAAGCCTCAAACCTAAGCCTCCACATGTTAGAAAAAATTAACAATGTGTACCATTACATTAATTTTTTGAAAGGAGAGAATTGATTAATTAGGAAAATAGTTATTACAATCATGTACGATTATTCGACACGCTAAAAGGAGGCAACACACCACTGCTCAACTCTCTCCTACTAAGTTGCATCAAAGAATGGGCAACAATGTTCTCGTCTCTCTTAATCTTCTGCACTCTGATATCAGGTAAAACAGTTATCACCGCATGAATTTCTTGACAAACGCTCCTAGACGAAGAACGATCTTCTTCCGAGAAAGAATAGCTTGGATAGATGTAGCGCAGTCAGATACCATTTCGTTAATTTAGTCACAACTTTACACAACAAATTGAAGATGAAAAATATTGCATCTACAATTATTCTATCAGAAATTAAACAAAAAAAAACCTAGCATTGCAGGTGTCATAAACAAAATCGCTATCCATACTAGTTGCGACCGAAAATAGAAACACAACATGATGATACCACATAAAATAATAGATGAGTGATTGTTTCTCTTAGCAAGGAGGGAGAACAGTGATATGAACATGCCTAGAGGAGACGAAGAGGTGAAGGTGATGACGATTAGAGATACAAGGAGTTGTGCGGTGCACTACCTAGAAACTTTATCGTCCGACGCCCATGCAAGTCTTTGGTTCTCGAGATAAGCTCAGAGACTACTGCTCTCCCTCAACCTGCTGCACGGTAGGCAAAGGGATGGCGAGATTTGGAGACGACGAGCACAGTGAAAGAAATAGGTTTATGGGTGTTTTCGTTGTGTTCTCTTAGGACAATGATATCTCCTTTATAAAGGCTGTATTTTTCGAACTCTGTAAATCCCATGAACTGGAGATAGCTGAGGTATGGATAAGATGAAAACACACATATCAAAAGTTGCTTGTAATTAAATGTAAAACACGCGTGCATGCATGTGGTGTGCATATAGAACTTCTACATCTAACCATCTCATCTAAGGGGACCATGTGACATTCCTCTATATGCTAGTCCTCGACAAAAAATTTAGAGGAACTCAACTAATACTATTGCCCTACCTTGCAAATCATGCCCATACTCTTGATTTCTACCTTTTAGATTAAAGGCCCATCAAGTCCAACACCACCTGTGCCTGACCACCTACCTCACCCCTCCCATTTCGCCATAACCTCACCCATATACGTTCCCGATGTGTGTCTCCCTGGCCATATAACCACCACTACTGCCACATCTGACCCCTCACCCACCACCAATCAGCTGCTTCTCTCCTACTACCCTCATCACCATCATTGTCTCTGGAGGTTACCATAGAGAGATCCACCCGCACCTCTTGAAGAGTTAGAATATTCTCCATTTTCTTCTTTCCTTGACATTGTGAACTCAATTGATACCCTAACTTTGCTAATAAAGACATTCATGCAATGTTCGCCAAGACCGAAGCTAGAGGTGAAGATGAAGATATGGTGCCCAGTTTAGGAAGATTCAGTTTATTTCCCCAAAACTTTTAGTGGACTGCCAAATAGCAATTTGGAAGAAAAAAAGGCATGGCGACAGCTTTTAAGGCTGATGAAAGTTGTCAAGCACCAAAGGTCAGTTGGGTTGAGTTAAACCTACTTATGGAAAGCCCATTTTTCCTAAAGTATTAAACTTTTGTCAAACCATATAAGACAAGTAGCTGAGCCATGAGGGCATCTAATTTGCGGCCGTTCACTGTGGTGTCCCAAACGGTCGATTCGGGTATCAAAATGACAAGTTGTCCGCATGATGTGGATGGGCCTCTCTTTGTATGTGGGCAGACGCACCTCCCCCATCCCATTCTGGTCGCCACTCTCTACACCTTCTGCACCAGCACCGGTCATCGCTGGGGAGCAGCAGTGTTGCTGTCACCGGAGTTGGAGAAGAAGCCAAAAGTAAAAAAAACACAACTTTCAACCGATGATGCATAACTTTTAACCTTCGAGCAATTCAACTTTAGATCAAAAATCCATCGGCTTTCGACCAAAATAAATTAGACTTCTAACTCCAATGTACATCAGGTTTCAACCCCCATTACTTTCAACTCAGAAAATTCAACCCACTCAATGCAAACTTTTGACTCACCAAATCCAGCTTCCAACATGTTTAATCCCAACTTCTAAGCACTCTGAATCAAAGCTTTCAACCACAAACATCCATACTTTCGACTAGGAATAAACAAAAAGAAAAGAAAAGCAAACCAAATCTGACCCCCTCCCCAACCTCCTGGTTGCACCCTGGCATGGCATAAGTGGATCCACTAGTGGAGAGGGTCAGTGACGGCACACCATAGGGAGGACGTGATAGAAATCTTGGATGACAATGACTCGTGGCAGATGGTGACAAAGGCACAGGGGCTTGTTCCATTGTTAGAGCACAGGGCTTAGGATGGCCGAACAATGGAGGACAGTAGGTCTAGACAACCGGCGAGTGTGTGGATAGGTGATGATGTATGGTGGAGACTCATGTGAGAGAGGAGGAGAGGGAAGAGAGTTAAAAATGAAATGAGAGAAAGAAAGATGCCCCATTCGGTAGGTGGTGAGCACGTCTGGCAGTTGGAAGGGATAGAACTGGGCCCGGGGCAGCTTGGGCTATAGCCCAGGCGTGGTCCAAATTCTAGTTATACCTCATATGTATTTTTTCTATTTCTTTTCAGCCCGAGGCTTCCAGCCCAACCTGCCTCCACTCCTTTGATTTCCAGCCCAGCCCAACAGGTGTCCCTATGGCCCAATTGAAGGAAGTCAAGGAAGTGAGTGGAGTCACGCATGTCGGTCGCTCCCCAACCCTACCGTGGCGCCGCCTCCCGCTCATGCTCCCGTCGTCCGTACACGCTTCAAGCCGCCGCTCGCCAGACTTCTGGGCCCGCTTCCCGCTGCGCCAAGTCTCCACGACTCCAACTTGTTAGTGCCTGCCATTTTTATCCGCCGAGCTTAAACTCCGGAGAAGAGCAGGCAGCCCTCGATGTCCCATCGCTCAATCCACTCCTGGAGATATGGTTCTTGCTAGATTTCTCAATTGACTTTCGTGATTTCTGCAAACATCACACTGGGATTGAGGGACCTTATGCCAAATGCTTTCTTGATGAAATGAACGAGGTACCAGATCGTTATAGCATCCCAACAGGGAATAAAACAATCTGAGCATGCAACACACTGGAACATACATGGATTTAGCATTCGACAACATCAACCTATAGATAACATGACAAGTACTTGCACTCATTTAGGGATTTACGGGATTAGGATAATTTACTCCATCGTCAAGCTCAGGGGCGGAGCTACAGCCTCCGAGTGGGGTCAGTTGACACCGACGCCCTCTGGCCTAATCCCATATACTTAACACCCTGAAAAGAAAATAACCCCGGTGGAAAAGGAAATGACACCGGCGACCTTTTTTCCTAGCTCCGCCCCTGGTCAAGCTTGCTCGGGCTTGCTTTTTTTTTATGTGTCTATCACTCTTTGGAGCTCCAGTTAACATTAGTCTTAGACTGTTACAAAACTTAGAATTCTGCCCCAGGCATAGTGAATCCCAGGCTCCGCCACTGATTGCGGGCGCGGACTTTCACAAATTAGTCTTTTCGTCGAGTCATCCCTTATGCAACATGGAGACAACACTTACCCGTAACATGGACTTTTTTAGGGATGTTGCATAAGCGTTTCTCAAATGATCATTGCATATGATTCGGACGTTGCATTGTGTATGACTCGGATGTTGCAGTCTATATGCTTTGATGCTGCACAAGCTTTTTTTTATTTGTCACAGTGAATGAGTCAGTTTCATGTGTTGCACTGAAAGAATCATCAGTGTCCCAGTGCGGTATTTTCATGTGTCGCAGTTTGGAATTCTTATGTGTTGCAATGAATGAATCAGAGATGTTGCGGTGAATGAATCCTTAATGTTACTTGTTTTTTGCATGATGATTTTTTTACCTTCTCACTGATGATTTGAGGGGAGCGTGAGGTTGCGGTCGACCTTTTTCTGGCCGCACGAGAGCAAAAGTCAGGGGTGAGGAGGGTGTGTAACGGCAAGAGGACGCGTGATTGGAGGAGTCGCATGAGCACGTAAGGGGTGTGGGCCGATGCGGGTACGTGATGGAAGGGGGGACGGGGCTGGCGATCAGACGGCCATGAAAAACATCCTCCTAGAACTGTCGAGATATCCGATCTAAACGTCCTTGGATGTCCCACGTTTAAGAGCCCTAAAAGATATCACGCCACGTAGATCCCGCCGCATGGCACATACAACTTTTGACGAGCCGATCCACCGCTCCAGCGCGGATAGAAAATTTTCTATCCATAACTGATTGGTTTAGCCAATCATCACGTGGATCACAAGCGCCACCAGTAGTCGATCGGGCACCGACGATCACTGTAGTCTGTAATAGCAGCAATATTGCGGTATAGTGTACTAATTTACTACGTACAGGAGGATATGCATGCATGACACACGTATCCAAGTCGGTCGCTAGTTAGCTAACACGGGGAGCATTCATTACAGAGTTCTCACTGTACTAAATTGACACGTGCGCCCTTCGTTGCGCCGTCTAGTATGACCATTTGTTTTTTGTCCTGTTTATGCGGTACCGTGAGCCTGTACGTGACCCTTTTTTAAAAAAAAACAAAGCTTTGATTCTGGTTCAAATTGTTGAAACCACCATTGTCTAGAGTAGATATGTAGCATTCATGAGAAGTACAGTGCCTCCTAAAAGCAGAACACAAATAATTCAACTTGAGTTTTAAAATTTACTCCCTTAGTCTCATAATATAAGACATTTCGATTTATTAAGATAAAAATATGGCCATCAATTACTCTACCAATATGTGGTTTATGTGATACAAAATCACTATCATAAGTAAGTATTTTTAAATATGAATCAACGATATCAATATTATGTCACATAGACCACATATTAATAGAGTAATTGTTAATCAAAACCTTGTGTTAAGCAATCAAAATAAGGGAAGGCCGGTCAGGCTTTAAATGGGGGCGGCGGTGGTCGGAACAAAGACACCGGCATGGTCAGGGCCATGGTGTCCTGGCCGGCGCCGGAGACGTGGCAGGCGACCACTGGCAGGTGGGCCCTACCTGCCAGGGCTGAGAGGAGGGGGAGGCGCAGTGCTAGAATGCGCTTCCGCGTGAGAAAAAGGGAAGGGGGAGTGGAAGGCGGACTCGGCCGGGTGGGCTGCATGCCGCGGTAGTGGGCCGAGGAGTTGGCGGGCCAAGTCGGCCCGCTCGGCCCAGGGGAGGGTTTGTTATTATTATATTTTTTTCTCTTCTCTCTCTCTAATGCTGAGATTAATTTCTAATCAATTGGAGGCTTAAACATTGTTATAAACATTTGTAAAAATTCACACAGGTTCTTCAAACTATACTTGAGCTACTGTGAGATTTTGAAATCAAATAAAAATAGTTACAACTAAATTTCATCCAAATTTCAAATATTGCCCCAATTTATGTTTGAACTGTAGCTAGGTGTTCTAGAATTCCAAAAATTATGAAATTTCTACTGGATGTGGAAGGAAACCCCATAAAATGATATAACTACAGATCTGCCATTCTCATAAATTTGGATAAACTTCACTAAATTTAAATGGTTTCTAGCTCTGTTGTTGGTAGTTTTTCTTCCATTGCAATCTAGGAAACGTTGTGGACTTTCTTGGGTGATGGCTAATGCTTTGTAGAACTTGGTTGAGAAATATAGGTGATTATAACTCTAGGCTTTGTTTAATTTAAGAAGAAGTTGGAGGATGATGTAAATTAGGGATAATGAGATGCATGATAGCAAGGGGGTTGAGATGGTTCATGCTCTAGATGCTTACAAAATATGTATTATACATTGGGATGTTACATAGATTTCACACCGGAACCTCAATAAACTAGAGCCAGGAGTTACCAGCTGTAACCCGCACTTATCTCTTTAAACATCGGAGTAATGTAATGGATGGATGAACCTGCATTTCCCGGTTATGCACTGCCAAAACAAGTCAAGACATGAGTCAGACAACTTTATATCCCCCATCGACCCTCCCCCCACCTACCCCCACCGAAAACAATAATTGATCGCTAGCATGTTCCGATATCGACGCCTATATATAGAGTTGCTTTGCTTAAAAGGGCACCACAAAGCATTCCACAAGTAGAGGTGACAAAGGGGAGAGCTTATCTTAAAACGTTTAGAAGCAAGATGAAGAGTAGCACGCTCATGGTGATCCTAGTTCTCCAGGCCGTCCTGGTCATGGGAACCTGTGCGGCGTTGGCCGAGGAAAACGGTACGTCGCTGATGCTTGCCATTTTATCTGTTTCAGAGAAAATTTTGCTTGCCTTTCTTTTTGTGATGCCAGTGAGGTTTTAATAGTAAGTGATTTAGCTGATGTAAATGCACAAACATTACGTTAAGGAAACAGCGATTAACTGATGGCCGAAGAAAATGGGAGCTAGTCTGGTCATGGGGCTCTATTGATGCAGAAAATTAAATTACTGATGTGTAAATGTGAATCCATGCGTGCAGCCGTGGGGAAGGGCACCGGGGCCGGTGTCAAGAAGTGCTGCAGCAACTGCAACTACTTCTCGGGGGTGTTCACCTGCAAGGACATCGTGAGCAAGTGCGACCCTGACTGCATGAAGTGCGTCGAGGTTCAGAAGTACCCTGTCAAGAAGTTCCGGTGCGACGACACCCACACCGACACCGGCAATGGCTCGTGCGGTCCGCCGTGCAAAAACTAATCAAGCCCAGATCGATGAGATGTTCCGTCAAAAAATAAAGCTCAGATGAGATGAGCAGAACCATCGTGCTTCTGCATGTACGTGGCCCACGTTGCACATCAATAATAAAGAAGTGTTTATATAGAAGTGCTTAAAAAGAGAGAATATAGCCACATCATTAAGTATCATGTAGATTTTACCTACTCTAATATAAACTTCTCTTTAAAAGTGCTTAGATTATTTATTATATTATTTAATACTAATTAAATACACAAGCACCTCTTAAGCATGGTGTCTAATTAAGCATTCATGCTATAAAATAAGCATCAATGCTAGCCTATGTGATAAGCAAAAAATGACCTATTTTGCTAAACACCTCTCCAATGTACATGCTCTAAGTCATTATTGTTTTTGTTTTTTCTCTTCCACAAAAATCCGTTGTTGCTTGGATACACGCAATAAGCTTCGCCGGTGCCGTAACACTTCATGCAGTGCAGTACTAATGTTCCTTGCCCTATATGGCATCCATATTGGCATATTGTACATACGCACATAAACTTTAATTTTTGTGATATTTTTGTCATACGTGCATCTACGTACGTACCACCAATTAAACATGCATATAAACATATACTAAACCTTTATTTCCTACTAGCTAGATACATTTGCTCTTCGACACTGCTACTTCTTTTGTGATCAGTTGGTTTCGTTAATGAAATCGCGGAAATCTCCCTGTTCTCAAGAAAAGGTACTAAACATGAGCAGTTTTTCCACGTTGCCCGAACTAAGTTACAAACACTCACAAATATGATAGTCTGACCAGTTGGAACCACCAGCTCCAGGGGGGCGGTTTGCAACAAATCAAACTCGTGCAGTGCAGTATATTCTCTGCAAGAGACTAAGAACGTAGAGTTGCAACCGCTCAGCTCCAGGGGCGGTTTCCCAACAAATCAAACTCGTTCAGTGCTGTATATACTCTGCAAGAGACTAAAAACGTAGAGTTGCAATCGCTGTGCGTGGCCCTTTCGTTCAGTGATTGTTTACTGCAGTGAGAAGAGGTATAGTAGCTTATTGCCTCTGGAAAGCTACACGATTAATCAACGACTTTTACACTAGTGTTAGTTTGACCATGGCTCCACCGTCGATCGTTGCACGTGGACACGTGGTACTGAAATGGAAAAATGACAGAGCGCGCAGCACATCGGCTCGGGTTCTTGCTTGTTATGGCGCACCGTGATTTTTCTGTGCAGCAACCGGCGGTTCTGCCTTTGAACGACAGGTTGCAAGTCGAAGGAGTTGACACTGCCGCTTCTTTCCCTAGAACTTTGACGGAGTAGCTACAACCGGGTTTATAAGGGCAGTCCTTAAACATGTCATTTAAGTAAAATATTAATACATAGATTTAATTACAGAAAAAAAATCATATATTAGTTTTGATATTGCTTTTAGTACGGAATCCAATACAGGTTATGTCTTTTCTATCACAAATTAAATGATAACTTATTTAGATACATCACTAAGATATAAGTCACTGGAAGAGTTGTATCTAAACACATATTTAATGCATATGATACAACTTAAGATACAATACATTAAGATTGCTCTCAGGCATCTCCAATAGTAGAGAAAACAACATTCTTTAGTGTCATCTACATCATTTAGAGATAAAAAATATAAAAACAAATAATACAATGATTTGTCTCTTAATTAGTGTCATCTTTATCAATTGATGCTCAGATTAATATAACAATATGTAGTGATTAAAATTAAATACAAAAACGTGTAACGAAGGGAAGACATCTTGCACAATGGAGAAAATAGCAATCTTTTAGGTGTGAAGGAATCATGCCCTTTACCAACGGAAGACATCATTTTCTCTCTTCGTTCTCTCTCCTCCAACCCAAAAAAAATCATATGTGGCACCTCTAAGGAAATGTTGACATCACACTATTATAAATGACCTAATAGCGATCTCCTATTCTTCGACTGGTGGCATCCATCAAAGGGGAGATTCATATTGGACATGTACAACGGGTACTGTTATCCTTCTCGTAAAGATGACACGTATGAACTTTGTTAAGTTGGAAGAGAGAATGAATAGAGAGAAAAGTGTCTTTTCATGGTGAAAAGATGAACCCTCCATGTCTAAGAGAAGGCTTTTTTCTTCATTGTATTGGATGTCATCCCTTTGTCATGTTTTTTCTAATTTAAATTTATCATTATTTTATATGCATGCATGCAAGCAATAATTGTTAAAGATGATATTGAGTGAAAGTGCAACTAGCCCCTAAGTGTGGTTTGGTAATTAATGATAATTTCTATGGACTAATAGTTTCTTTGAGTTGGATATGAAGTTATGTTTCATAAGTGATGCATGAAGGATATTAGATGGATTCGAGATGAATGCCATCAAATCAAATATATGTATCAAGACCAATGAGTTCAAGGGGTGAATGTCATGTGATCAAGAAGAGATGATGAAGCTAATCTTTTGGGTCAATGATGAGCTCAAAGTGTGAGCTATGATTGACTGAGGTGAAGCTAAATAGAAGATGAAGGTTGAACAAGGACTAGATTCAAGACAGTTAATATGCGAGCGTAAAGATTGTGTCATTTTGTTATAATGTGATCAAGTGGACTTGGTAAGCAATTGTGTATTGCATTCTCTAGACTGACTCATTGTCTATGTATATGCATGAAAGGTGGGTGAGTTAGGTGCGACTCATGGGCATGCATCAAAAAGACGCTTACATTGGAAGCCCAAGAGAAGATGACAACAATTGGTAATGTTCATCAAGTTGCGAAGAGCAAGTTTCAAGATAAACGTTATGAGAAGTCATATGTTTGAAGCTTACGGTCCATCAGTGAAGATGTTCTCTAGAGAAGGCTTCCCATAATAGATTATGAGGGAGCTAAATGACAGACTTAATAAAGTGATGGTGATCAAGGTGATTCTTGCATGGAGCAAGGATGTTGGACGTCATCGAGCTCAAGTGGAATGCATAGGGCAAAGGTATGCGCAGACTCAATTTTCCTAGTTTGACTGGTCTAAAGGAGTTTGGAGAGCGACCAGATTATATGAT
Source organism: Stipa capillata (assembly GCA_019208055.1). Lineage (NCBI taxonomy): Eukaryota > Viridiplantae > Streptophyta > Magnoliopsida > Poales > Poaceae > Stipa > Stipa capillata. The sequence goes on from JAGXJF010001286.1 coordinate 40,430, forward strand.
AAATAGACGTATTATCAAGAGGGACTATCGGACGAGTACCTTGAGCATGTCGTGTGTCGAGTGCTCAAACCATTGCATGTGTTGCATGTCATTGTTTACGTGGATTGTTCCTAGACTTTGTGTCTAGGCGTGAGTTATTCGACCCCTCTCGGTGAACGGTGTGATCGGATGTGTTTCGGGGACTCTAGGAGTTACATTTTTGAAGTATTCAGACTTAAGGTTCAATAGTCAAGTGTTTCCGGAGTATCCGGATATTGTCATACATTGATTTTCTAAAGCCTAAAAATTAGGGCCAACAAAAACTTTTTGTGCTAGTAATAAGGTTCTCTTAAAATAAACCTAATTAAACATTGTCGTCTCTCTCGTAACCTTACCACCGTCTGGTATAACCGGTGATATCTTTCTCCGCTCGGCAAATGGGTTCAAACCACCATCACCTTGATCCTTTCAACCGAATCAACCTTGCGTTCCTCGACGTAAGGCAACCCCCGCCTATGTTTTCCTTGCCGGACTTTTGCGTGTCCATACACGTGCACCTGTAATTTTCCACATGCATATACCTATATATATGTGTATATACCGGTCTATCATCTGGACGCCTCTACGAATATGCGTATATCACCCTAAGTGTGCATGTATGGATATATATATATATATACACACACACACATATATATATCCCCGTAGGCACCCTACCACATCTCTCTCCTAGAATATATATATCCCTAATACACCCCTCTAGTGCCTTCGGCGATCTCCTCTTCTTTTTATCTATATGATCAGGTGGGCTCGGACACCTGCATGCCAGTTCCACCTTATTCTTGTTTCCCAAGAATTCCGAGTGCTCAACGCTTCTACATTCGCGTGATATATTCAACCATGTGTACAATTACAAAACAAAATGCTCGGGAAAAACAATCCCAAAATGTTGTGGCATGAACCTTCATCCAACCTTTGGTTATTTAACACTTTTCCAAAGTAACACGTAGTCCATTTTCCTCTATAATTGGTGAATACCTTTCCTCACATCTTATTGGTTGTAATAGCATGCCCTCTGAAACATCCGTGTCATGTAATAAAATCATCAAGGTCACACATGTGCACGTTTATGAGCATATATGTTGCAGTAAACCATCCAATCCGAAGTGAAAATACAAGTTCAGTTAAAACCCATATACTTGTGAATTCATGAGGTAGCTATTTAATCACCTTCTTAGCTTCTCCGTAAATACCAAAAACCACGTTTGAGACCAACAGCATTGAGGGATTAAAATATTTCCTTTGGTGTCATAAATTCCTCTTGAATCTGTGAGCACCTAATCCTTCTCATGAATTTTTTCCATGGCAAGCTCCCTCACCTGCACAACCAAAACCAAGCTGGGTATAAGTTAAGTCTACCAGCACTTGCTCCTTATTGATCTCCTTTGCTGCCATTTTCCCTGTGCAACATGCCAAGCACTGTTCCATCCCTGGTCACCCAGCACTACCACCAGCACCTGCTAATTCAGTGCCTACCCTTCCCTATGTTCCTTGCCACTTCCTGTGCTAACTCTACACGTCATCGGACAGTGCGTAACATCCCTGTGCTCCACAACCTTGCCTGCCACAGCATAGCTGGCCATGTGACCTTCTCCCGCTCCTTATTCTTCTTATAAGCTGAGCACACATAAGTTCCCCTCCATTTCTCCCTCCATTAACGAGCACCTCAAGCTCCTATTCTTCTTCATTCTCCACCAAGCCAAGCTGCTCCAGTCTCTTCCTGAGCTGCTTCTAATGCTCCCCGAGCTCCTCTCTTTAGTTCAACCGAGCTCCCTTCCTTACTCATTCCATCCAACCGAGCTCTCCACTTCTTTCTTCTTCTTCTTCACCTCCTCCTGAGCTCATTTCTTCTCTCAGGCATACTCCCCTCTCCTCTAATGATCTTAGCACAGGAACTCTCCTTTTTCCCATCCCCTGTAAGCCAACCTCCATAGCAGCCGAGCACCCGAGCAATCCTCCCAAGCTCCCGTCCTCTTCCCGATGCCGTGGCCCCTAACTCCTCCTAACTAAGTGCATCTTCCCCAATGCACCGCCTCCATTCTCTGCTGAACTATGGAGCTACCGACGCACTCTTTCCTCGAGCTCCCATGCCACCCCGCTGCAACTTCCCCCTCTAGTTTTCTCCTCTCCGCGAGTTTCTGCTGGAACCGGACCAAGTTTCCTTCCCTCACCGGCAAGAGGTTCCTATGCGGCCTTCTTGTCGAACTCGAGCAGCCTCGCTCATCTCTGTTCCCTCCTCGTGTCGTAGGTCCTCCCTCTAATTCCCGGAGCTCGCCTCCTTCTCCAGTGTAGAGTGGAGCTACCAGCAACTCCACCGCCATTGCCACCAGCGTCGGGTCCACTCGGCACCGAGCTCATCTCTGACCCAACGAGCCTAGGGTGGCACCGCCACCATCGCACGTGCCGCCTCCAGCTACGTCCCTATTTCCCCAGTCATCGGACTACACAGGTAAGCCACCGCAGCCGCCGACATCGATAAGCCCCGCTGCCACCCGTCTAACCCACCGGTTCACTCTAGTCATCGGTTAACAAGCCCTAACCGTAGTTTAGCACTTAAGTCAGTGAGTTAACTAGTAGCCACTCACCGATGGCCAGCCCCGCCGGGCAGGTTAAGTAAAGTGACATTTGAAAGTACTTCTTCTTCCTTCGATCTCGTACGTCTCCACTACTCCTCTCAGATTACATGTTGCTTTAACCGAAAGCGTAATCCATCCTATGACTCCTCTATTTCCGCTTCCCAACACCGAAGACGTATCCCCAATTTGCATCTTCAACGTCAACCCCTTCGGCTGATCCTACCCCTCTCTTCCTCCTGTTCCGGCAGAACTCCTGAGGGTCATATCTCCTCCATTCTAACTCCGATTGATCCGATTCTTCTTCCTATATTCGTCTAAAGCCAAAACCTTTCCACTAGTATGATTTCCATAATTTTTGAATTTTTCAAATTTTGATTATATTTCAAATTTTAGTGTACTATGCATATCTCTTCCAATATATATCCGATTTAAGTTAATTCCCGTTCCAAAAATCTTCAAAAAGGAAGAAGATATATATACAATATTTTAGTCCAGTAAGGTTATGAAATCAAAGTATTGTTCTTTGGGATTAATTCCATAAAGGAATGCAAAACCCTTAACTAATTCGTATATCCCTTCAAATGATGAGCTATGGTCATATCCCCCTGAAAACCCTATAGGTAAAGTGATGAAAAACCTCCATGGAAACCTTACCTCATTAGAGTTGACTAAACATGAACTCTAGAGACATTACCAAGTTATCCCAATAAAGATTCACAGGTTCCCATCCTCCCAAGTAACTCAGCATGCAATATTCACGCACCGCTACCCTACCCACCATGTTTAAAATTATGGGATCTTCTAAAAATCAATAGCTAACCAACACGCCATGTTTGCGTGAGTTGATATGTCCAGTGTTACATTTGGTGTTATTGGAGTGGTCTGTGCCGTTATTTATTCGTTGTCCTTCCGACGTGTAGTTTCCGACGTCACGACAAATCGCGGAAGGAAACCAGAGGACTATTGTATCAAGTTCAAGACCAATTTTCAAACAGGGCTAATATTGCCAGGCAAGCATACCCACTTTGATCATGTTGAACCCTATATGTTTCCAAAACTTAAATATTTTATTTGCAACTCTGCATGCTATGTGTGTATCAACAATATTTTGTACTAGACCTAGATATACCCAATAGTTTCATATGACATAGGTCTGAGAATCTGATCCTTGGAACCCTAGTAATAATTAGCCGGTCACCGCACGACCAGCAGAATATTAAGGATATAGGTGATAGCCATGCTTAGACCTGCTATAGAGAAAACCTAATTTTATTCGATTCATGTGAAACCCCTTTGGTTATGGAATTAAAACCCTCGGGAAGGCGTGTACCTTCCGAGGTGACTATTTTAAAGTATTGTTTGCCAAAATCCCAAATAAAATGGAGAATGATTTTGATTCAGGTGAGAACAATAAGTGGAGAATCGGGGAGTGGTTGTAGCAAGTAGAGACATGACTATGGGGTGATGATGTGCAGTCTTGCTCGAATCAATTAAGGACCGAGCCTAGGTGCCGCTCGACCAAGTTCACCCCGTACGTCCACATGTCCTTTGTGGGAAGGACTTGGCTAATTACCCTGTCAAGTGCTAGTGTCTGGACCCATGGGCAGTAGGATAGGTAGATTGGCATTCCTAGAGGACCTCTGCATGACTAAGTAGGGAGTCGGTCGACACAAAGGTAAGTCCACTTCGGGTTGTGGGTCGGGAGTCGCCGAGCACAAGTGGAGACTGGGTAGATCTTATCTACTGGGTCCAGCACTAGTATGAAAGTGGGGGAAAGGTCTCGTTGTAAAACCCTACCGGCACCCCTCGTAAAGAGTGCTTATTTGGCCGTGGCAACAAGGGAGACTTACATCTTGTGGGTAAAGCCGTACAACCTCTGCAAAGTATTACAATCTATTCGAATAGCCGCATCCTCGGTTATGGACACAACTTGGAAAGGCCACACACTGGTTAGACTAAGTTTTGCTTTCGCAATCTGGGGAATGGGATTAAGGACGTGGACATAATGTATCCACAGTGTGCAGTTTGAGCTACAGGCTGGTAGTGAGGAACTGCAGAAGTGAAACCTAGCCCGTGCTGCGAGGTGGTAGCACGGGTAGGCTTTAAGGATTGCTTGAGGCGATATACGGGTTATCAACCTCTAGTTGACGATTGTCAGAATGTAATTTCTGGCACAGATACTAACCGTCAAGACGAGCTTGCTTTCAGAAATGCTTTTAAATTTATTACCATTGTATTTTCAAATGAAAACTTACTTTCCGCTCAATTTTCAACTTAGGGTAGAGCCACTTTCTTGAACTCGCCTTGCATAAAATACATCTGTTATACACTCCATGTGGCATGCTTGCGAGTGCATTCCATCTACTCACCTGGCTTGTGATTTGGCCAGACAAAGAAGGTACCGTCCCCGAAGATACGACTGCGTCGTGAAAGCTAGGGCGTAACCCCAGTCAGTTATCTATTGGGTATGGCATATTGATGGGCCACCTCACTGCTTGATTTCTGCTGTAAGTTTATAGCCGTTGGGCTACAGGTATTAGACCTTGACCTGAATGGTCAAACTACACATCATTTACTGATATATGTGTGTATGATAATGATATACAGGTTAACTTGTGTGTACCGGCTATTGATCATGGGACCGATACAGTAAACACAAGGGATTATCCGGCCTGAAAACCGGGTATGCCACAGATGTGTTCCGAAAGATCCGTGCTTGGGAACTAAGCTTTGAAGAGCTAAGTCCAGGGGGTTGGTCTGACTGTCATCCTCCAGGCCAGACACTCCAGGTTTTACCCAGAGTATCCGTGGGGGACTAGCAGAGAGCTCGTTTTGCCCGAAGGTTCATTCCAGAGTCTCTAGAGATCTTTGAGTGACTCCGGGAAGTTTTCCTCTAGAGTATCTGGATTTGTGTTGGGGACTCTGGGGCTATAGTGTCCCTGTGTGTTTCAAAGTGCCCAACTGTCTCTTTTCTGACTGTTGGTGTTGGTTCGGTCTAACCGGCCTCGGGGGTTGGTCTAACTGTCTGCGACCAGAACTGCTCAATGGCTAGTTTTTTATGATCTACTATAAGTAGCCACCTTAGGCCAGCTTGGGTGAGTTGTTGCTTCCTCTTGGATCATTTGTTGACCTTCTCCACTTGGTTCCACTCTCTCTAGTCCCTCTTGTGCATGAGTTGCTCTTGGTAAGGTGTGAGGAAAGTTTAGTGCATTGGTTGCACTAGGCGATTGCATCTATTGCATCAGTTTGAGCTCTCGACATCGATCGATTCAAGTGACAATCCTAGAGTTTGTTACTTTTGGAGGCTACCAACTCATAAACAACTTAGTGGTGTTGTCTCAGTGATCTCTTCAAGAAGCTTGTAAAGAGGACTTAAGTGGTATGAGAAGTGGTTGTGGAACTCACCATCTCCGGATGGAGGAAAGAGCTAGTCATAGTGATCGAGGAGATGCAAAAACATCCTCGAGAGGAAACAGCTTCAAAGAGAGTCCGCATTTTTTATCACGAGTGATCAAGTCTTCAACAGAGATGTAGGACATCGATGGATATCCAAACTTGGAACAAACATCGTTTATCTCTTGTCTCCTTTACTTTGTTGCAATTCATGTTTATACTAAAATAATTGTATTTCCTTTATAAAAATTGAATTGCATGCTTGTCACTTTAGGATTATAAACCTTAGCATAGGCATAGGATGTTGGTGAACGTAGTTGAGCCTAGTATATTTAGAATTTAAACTTGTAAAAAACTAACTAATTTAATTCTGCATTAGGATTGAGCCAAATCCATAATAGTTTTCTAAACGCCTATTTCCTCCTCCTTCCTTCCTCCCGTCATCCCTAGATGATATAGAGGATACAAAAAGATTGCCTTTCTTTCCACTATACATGTCATCAAAACTGTCCTTGAGATCTTAACAATAGCGAGTAGTCGCTAGCCGAGGCTGTAGGACGCGGTGCCTTGGGGTCGAGTTGTACTTAAATTATACATAAACCTTCTTTTCTAATAATTTTAAGCAAGTGTCAACCTGTTAGTCAACTAAAAGGTATGGTCATCAGTCAATTTTTTGTTTCACCGTTGGATCCAAATCTCACGTCCAGGAAAATAAAATACCTGACAGGTAACCTAAAGGAAAACCCACCCGATGACTTCAGCTAACCGTTTCATGGGACAACAAGACATAATGAGCCCACTCGGCTTAGCGTGTTAACCCATTATTGAGCCTTATCACGGCCAGTATGGCTATGCCTTCTCTAGTTTTTCTTGTGTATGGCTCCAGAAAAACATGGTTAGATTTTTTTTTCCTCCTCCCATCTATTACGATCCAGTGGGTAGCACCAATAGCTTATTTACAATTCAAAGGTTTCTTTTTCCCAAAGACCTGATAAAAACACTTCATTAAGAAAAATGAAACAAAAGTATTTACAAGTGGCCTTGTTTATAACGGAACAAGGCCAAAAACCAGGGTATTACCATATGCGGATTAATCTCCAAACAAAGTAACACTAAGGCCCTGAGGCACGAACGCACCATCCCACTACAAGATATCCTCATGTGCCAGGGCGCCACTTTGTGAAAAGTGAGCTTCGACCCTTAGAAGATGCGTCAATTTCTCTCCTTTTAGACATTCTATGTGTGTACAAAAGGTAGTCAATCTGGTGCACCTTTCCTCCTTGTGGGCGGGCTCAAGCATACCATCCCACCAAGCGTCGACCGAAATGAATTCTGTGATAGGGTTGTGGTGGGAGATGGTAGTCCATGAGCGCACCAGGGCCCATACCTCCATCGTGGAAGGACTATCCTTACAAAGGTGGGTAGTCGTCTCCGGGAAGTGTAGGCAAAGCTAGCAGGTGGGATTGTACGGCCATCGATGCAAGGCCAACAAGTCGATTGTGAGGATCCGGTTATGGAGGATCAACCATGAGAAAAGTCTATATTTTGGCTCTGCATATACCCTTGAAATATTGGACGCCCTGAACTTAGGGGGCTCCCATAAAATTGCGCACGGTAGACAGATCGCTTGTAATACAACCCATTGGCGGTCCAACACTAGGAGATGGAGTCATGTCGGCTCGTGTCTAGGAATAGGCCACTTAGTAGGTTTCAAAGATCGATGAATTCCATAAGGTGCACCGGTTGGGTGCCCCCTCTATATGTATAAAATAAAAATCACTAGATAGACTTAGAATGATAAATACACAGAAAATATTAGACATAGACAGAAACCGAGAAAAATAATCCTTTTTTAACTATATTTTAAAAATGACCCGTCCCCAAAAATATTTTTAGATCTAACTCTTTTGGCGGTGCCACGTGGCATGGCACCGCAGGGACACTCTGCGGCGGCGTTGCAGACCTCGTCCCGCTAGCAGCCCCGCTTCCATGGCCAGCTGACGTGGCATGGTCTGCAGTGCGTGGCGGCACAGAGTGACCCTGCGGCGCCATGCCACGTGACGCCGTCAAAGGGTCAAATTTGAAAGTATTTTTGAGATGGGTCATCTTTAAAATATAGTTAAAAATAATTATTTTGTGAGAAAAATCAAAACAAGACATAGATAGAGATTAAAAAAGACAAATAACTATATGCTGACATAGACTAAGAAATATAAATACTTAAAAAAGACTAGATGTAGATAGATTAGGAAAGACTAATACTTAGAAAAATAACATAGACTAAGAAAGACAATACTTAGAAAAGATTTGATATGGACAAACATTAAAAAACAAAATCAAGAGTTCTAGTTCATAACGAGACAGAATTATGTATCTCTTTCAACCTTAAAGGAGGCAAAGACCATCACTCCTAGCACCAGGCTGGTCTGGTAAAACAAATCACCGCCCCTCAAGTTCCTAGGACGAGTTCACGTCCAACTCTGTAAGAAAGAATTCGGGAAAACTTCTTGTCATCTTCCTCCTTTGTCTCCACACATCACCCCACCCGTCTTCTCCCTTCCCTCTCCTTCACATCCGCCGCCTCCATATAGGTTCGCCTCGTCCCCTGTGTCGCACGTCTTGTGGATTGCCCTCCTTGCTCCGGTTGTCTTCTTGCTGGTGGCCCTCCATCGGCTGCAAGGCATACCATGTGGCTCTTTCTAATCTTATCGCTCCTTCCGATCCAACCATCACCGCACTCCTCTCCTCCCGTGCATCCTGCCACAGTTATCCCTTGTGGTCCGATTTCACTGCCACTGTGCTACCTAGTACTTTTTAAAATTCAACCTAGAAGGGAGATATTCTTGCAAATAACACAACTTACTAGTACAGCTATTGTTTGAAATCAATCAAGCCGATAGGATTAGAGAGTATTGCCGGAGACAACATAATACTCACTCCGTCCAGAAATGTAAGACGTATTTTGATTGGTTAAGACAAGATTTTGATCAATGATTACTCTATTCATATACGGTTTATGTAATACAAAATCATAATCATAAGAAAGTACTTTTGAATACAAATCTAATGATATCAATTTTATGTCACATAAATTATATATTAATAAAATAATTATTTTAACCAATTAAAATATATCTTATTCTTTGACAGAGGGAGTAACTGGCAGATATGTGCACCTTATGCCTTGCACTGATACAGTAAGCACTAGCTCGTTTGCCCTTGACCCTCGAAAGTAGACCACGCGCCGAATGACGACATATATAAAATTCGGAAAAGAAAATTCAGGTGACACACGGAAACAAGAGCGGGCGTTGGTCGGATCCGATAGGTAGCGTCGCACCCAACAAGAAAGAAATAGCAGCACGATTCTGGAAGAATATCTAACAGCCAATGAAATCAAATTCTTTTTGAAAATTAAAGAAATCAATTTAAATGGCGGATACTTTTAGTTAGCAAAATAATTTTAAGGAAGATCCTCGTCGTCGGACGTCCTGATCCGGGCAAAATCTGATGGATGCCTTCCCCGTCGTCGGATCAAAGTATTCGCTACCGTCAGATGTGAATCTCGTTAGTCGTTACCTGCAGCGCACGTTCCCACAGCTCCATATCGACGTGGTTCTGCATCGTCACACCTCGCACGCTCGGCTTCCTCTCTCCTGCGCTATGCTCTCCTCTCCCTCTCTCGTACACACGCCTCATCTTCCTCCTCTAATTGAATTAGCAGCCCCCTAAACAAATAGAATAGAGCAACTACAGGATATCTGGTCACTCCCCATCTACAACATACGATAAAAGTAGTGCAACGTAGCTGAAACCTTGTTGTAACAAGATGAAAAGTATATTGTAACATCGCAAAAGAATTTGTTACAGCAAACGGGAACAAGATACTGCAACATGTGAAAGTAGCAAACTGCCACGTAGATAGTTATGTTGGCGCAACATATAGAAAACAATAAATCACGACAACTGATAAAATACGGCTTAACATCGAAGATGTATGATTGCAACATTAGAAAGAAGTATACTGCAACAAGTAGAAAATGTATAATGCAACAATGAGAAACGAATTGCTGCAACAAAAGTGAGGAATTACACTACAATCTCGAATTCGGCTGCAACATCAAACATCATATTGCTGCAACATATGGAAACAACCTGATGCAACATCCAAAATAAAATTCCCTAAAAAACTCCCCTCCTACCTTCTTCTGGATCTAAACAACTCCAAGCCCGCACCTCACTGAAGCTCCTATGCTCGACAGAGTGCCTCCTCCGCGCCGGAGCTCCACGGGACATCGCTATGGACCAGATGCTCGCTAGAGTTCCACTAGGGCAGGCGCGTCGACAGGCAGTGTACGGCCAATATCGCCTCCCTCTTGCGCCTCCACGCTGGGTGGCCTCGTCGGAGAAGCAAGCCGACAAATTCGCTCATGCAGGAAGCTTTAATTATCGAGGGGATGTCACAGAGCTTGTGTTTGGGGAAAAATATCCATGCATTGCTCAGCTTTGAAAAATTCGATTGCAGCAGCTATACTTCTAATTTAGGAGCAGCAAAATTATCTGGGCTAAGTTAAGCCCATTTGCTCTAGAGTAATGGACTTTCCTTGAACCATGCAAAACAAACAGACGAACCATCCCTGTAGTCGAAACCTCTCTACACCGTCCATGGCGCCCTCCTTCCTCGGACCTCCTCTCCGCCACCCGCTTCCACGCGCGCGCATTTCCCATCACCATCCGCGCTTCGCCTCAAACACCAACGCCACACTCCCTCCCCGCATTTTGCCATCACCACGACTCAAAACACAAGGCACAAGAATCGACCAATTAATTGCTCCCCGTGGCGACGCGCAATGGCACCGAGCAAGCTCCGCAAGGCGATCGGCGCAATGAAAGACCAGACGAGCATCGGGCTGGCCAAGGTGGGAAGCGGCAGTAGCACGGCGTCGGAGCTCGACGTGGCCATCGTCAAGGCCACTAAGCACAGCGAGAGCCTCCCCGCCGACGAGCGCCACATCCGGGAGATCCTCTGCCTCACGCGCTACTCCCGCTCGTACGTCGGCGCCTGCGTGGCGTCGCTGTCGCGCCGGCTCGGGCGCACCCGGAGCTGGGACGTCGCGCTTAAGACGCTGGTGATCGTGCACCGCCTCCTCGCCAACGGCGACCAGGGGCTCGAGCAGGAGCTGTTCTACGCCACGCGGCGCGGCACGCGCATGCTCAACATGTCCGACTTCTGCGACCGCTCCCGCGCCGACGCGTGGGACTTCTCCGCGTTCGTCCGCACCTACGCCGCCTACCTCGACGACCGCCTCGAGTACCGGATGCAGGCCAAGCAGGGGCCCGCGAGCCGCACCAAGCTGCTCCGCGACGAGCTGTACCAGTCCCCCGGGAACCACTCCAGCGACGACGGCGTTAACGGGAGACACGAGGATCTGGCGGCGCCGGACGCCGAAGCCGCCAAGGCAGTGGCGCTCGTGCCGAGGGAAACACCGACGAGCGAGATGACGCTGGAGCAGCTCCTCACCAAGGTTCAACAGCTGCAGCATCTCCTCGACCGGTTCATAGCTTGCCGCCCCGTAGGTGAGTCCGTGCACGCGCGCATTCTTTTCTCACATTCTTGGATCACGTCGTCGCCGAGCCTGCACTGACATGGAACGACCGCATGCTTGCCGTCGTAGGCGCGGCGAAGACAAACCGCGTGGTGACGGTGTCGCTGTACCCGCTGGTGAAGGAGAGCGTGCAGCTATACTGCGAGCTCACGGAGGTGATGGCCGCGCTCATCGAGCAGTTCCCCGAGATGGAGACCACCGACTGCGAGCGCGTGCACGGCGTCTTCTGTGGCCTCGCCAAGCAGATCGGCGAGCTCGATTCTTTCTACACATGGTGCAAGGACGCTTACGTCTGCCGCCAGTCCGATGTCCCGGAGGTGGAGGTCATTACGCAGAAGAAGCTGGAGCTCATGGACGAGTTCATCCGCGACAGGCGCGGCGCCGAGTCGCAGCAGACGCTGCCGCCGCCGCCGCTGGAGCCGCCGAGCCCGGACGAGTCCCCCTTTGAGGAGTACGACATGAACGCCACCAAGGCCCTTCCGGCTCCCGAGGAGCCACCGGTTGCGGTGCAAGAGGAGCACAACGCCGGCGAGACGGCGGATGCTGAGCAGGAGGCTCCACTACTGATCGCCCCCAACGCGGTTGACGAGGAGACTGACTTCTTGAACTTGAAGGGAGATGCCATGTCCGGGGAAGAGCACGGGAGGCAGCTGGCACTGGCACTGTTCGGTGGCAACCCAGCCGGATCGGCACCGAAATGCGACTTGTTCGACCCCTCGTCGGCGGACTGGGAGACAGCACTGGTCCAGTCGGCGAGCGCGCTCGCGAACCAGCGCGCGGAGCTCGGCGGCGGTCTCAACATAATGGTTCTCGACGGGATGTACAACCACGCAACGGCGGCGAACGCGCAGGTGTTCTCCGGTAGCGCGAGCAGCGTGGCGATGCGGCCGCCAGGGGCACCGATGCTCGCACTGCCTACGCCTCCGGGGATGAGCAGCGCCGCGGCAGATGTTGATCCCTTCGCAGCGTCAATGGTAGTGCCTCCGCCGACGTACGTGCAGATGTCCGACATGGAGATGAAGCAGCAGCTTCTGACGGAGGAGCACATGGTCTGGCAACAATATGGCATGAATGGCATGCAAGGGCAGAAGGCCTTGGCAATGCTAGAGCGGCGGCCACAGCAGCTCCTGCCTCCTGGGGGTTACAATTACGCAGGATACCACTGAAATGTTGTTAGAATTGCCCTTTTTCTTTCTTTTGTTGATGTTTGTGTTTCACGTTCTAGAAAAGATTTGTAGATCAGGTAGCAGTTATAAATCGAAATTTTGAAGCAATATGTTTGTATAGCGGTAATAAAATGCAAATCCATCGTTCCAGAGCAAGCAACGAACCACGGTCCAGCACAATCCGTTTATCAATTGTAATAACGCAGCAAAGATTTTAAGCGCTAACCTGCAATGGAAATGAAACAGAAGAAATACTCGGAAGAAAATGTAACAGCACTGACAGAAAAATTACAAACAAGAGAGATCAGCACTGAGACAGTGCGATCAACAGTATTAGACATAACATATACCATAATATCGATAGGGACACAAGTCAATACGCATTACTTTGACGGGAATTTGATTGAAAAATAAATAGACAGCAACCAGCAGCACATCCACGCGAATAGTTTGTCCTCAGCAGCGGACTAAGCTTGGCAATTACTATAACGTCCGGATGGATTCATGCCAACTTTCAAACCAGCAGAACAGTTCGTCTGCCGAAGCATGCAGTAACCAGCTCGAACACTTGAATCCAGTATTGTGCTTGTGAAAGAGTCTCCAGCCAAGTTTGGCTAGTTCAGAAGTGCATCAGCCACAACATGACGCGAACGCATTCATTGTGCCATCTCTAGGAGGAGCCAGCATCAAAGATTTCATGAAGCGTCATAGTATCAGAAACTGATGGTTCAAACGAGCAAATCAGAAATGCCAGGAAGTTCCAACATCACTATGCACAAAGATAACAAATTTGTACCTCTGGTATAGTCGTAAACCTATTAAGAGAATGGGTCCTTCATGGTTGGGCCTGAATAGTTGGGGTTCGGAAGGTCTGTGGTCAAGCCACTGTTATTGCAAACAGAAGGCAAATCATCAAAAAAGCTAGGCATTGGTGGAAGTGAGCCACTTGCTGCAAAGGCAGCAGATAGAATAGCACCATCATCGTGGTGCCCATTGAATGATTGATCCAGGGGAAACTGCAAAAATTGATTGTTTGGCACAGGCAAATCATAAGAGAAGGTTGCACCAGGATCTAGGAGATCATCCAGCTCGAAATAATCATCACTGATAGCAAGTTCAGAGTATGTGCGCTGGAAATTGTTTTCAGCAATACCCACATCGCTAGCACAAAAACCATCAACATTTGACACCCCTCCTGCAAGCCCTGCTAATTCATTGTAGAGTTCGTAATTGTTTATCTCAAAAGCTTGAGCCTCAAGTTCAGACATTGGAGGGAGACCAGAATGCTGCAACATAACATGAAGTTTAGCTAAGATATTCTTGTGTAGAAGCATACAAAAGAAATAAACTAAGAAATGAACAAGCTAATACCTCTCCAACAGGAATGTCACGATGGGGAGAGTCATTCAAAAACATTGACAGTTCCTCCAATAAAATTCCATCAATTTTGGGAGGTGCATCATTGACCTCATTAGAACTGTTGTTAATATCTGTTGTAGCATCTGTTGTAGCAGCAATATGCTCAACAGCAGGTTCTTGACCAACTAAAGCAGCGCTAGCATGTTCAGCAGAATTTATTATCTCCGACGATGACATGAGAGGAAAGACAGAAGTTTCAATATCTAAATTTTCCCATTCCTCTTCATCAAATGGAGCCCCGTACTGCTCTCCTATCCTTGGTCCGAGGCCACTTTTTTTAAAGATTTTGCAGAGCACGTAAGCATCCTGCATATTCAAAGGACAAATATGTTAAGTACAATACATAACAGAGCACGTATGAGATTTCCTAAGATCGATGACAACTTCTCTTAACCAAAACCTAAACAAGTAACTGTATCACGCATAAATTCTGCTACCAGGTTATGATCATGTGTTAACTCAAATATAATCTAGTTTGATTGGTTCGTTTTTTAAAGTAAAAAAACATACTTCAAAAGAGTTTCGCTCTAATATAAGAGTCATGACTTAGATCAGTACTGCTTGACTTCCACATAAGATACCACTCATCAACTGCCATCTATTGAACAGGTGAGAATGGAAGTAATCACGTATCAACGCACACGGCACAAAGAGTGGGAGACATTTACAAGATTGAGCACAAATGTTAACTGTGTTGCTGTGACATCTTACTCGTAATCTAGTAAGCATTAGAGGTAAATAGAATTACCTTCGAGAAACCAGCAGAAACCAAATTATCATCTTCCATCTTGTATTCATACATCACCCAATCAGTCCTGTTGCCTTTAGGTGCCTTGCCTTCATGAAAAATCAAAGTTTTCTTCAACCCAACAATGCGAGAGTTCAGCTCAATTGTTCTGTCCTTTCCACTTGTTTTCCAGTAACCATTTGGTGTTGCACGGTTTGTCCTAGATCCTTTAGGATATTTCTTATCACGAGGGCAAAAGAAGAACCACTCAAGATCTTTGCTTCGAAGACAGGATTTATCTGCACGCAAAAACAGCAGATTGGTAAAAAATAAGAGCAAATTTAACTAAAATGAGAGAAAAGTTATGTCCAGCCAGTCACCAAAATAAGAGAATTTTATCTCTGGCTACTCTGATTACGTTTGAAGAATTTTACATTCATTTTCAACTCGTTTGAGTGCCATTTTTTCTATTAATAGAAGCTTAACCAGCATTAAAAGGAACTTACCAGGAAGATCCCATGGAGCAAATTTGTACAGCTCAACCTCTGATATAGCTTGAACAAAAAGTTTCTTCCCCATAATCTTCCTTTTTAAGTAGTATGAAACAAGCTCAACATCTGTTGGATGGAAACGAAAGCCAGGTGGCAGGCAAGTTTGAGCCATCACCGTAGTGTATGTCTTGCACTCAGTACCAACAGGACAACAGAGAGATCTTAGCGTGAAACACAAGCAGAAATGCTTCACCAGATTATATCAAGTTCAACCAGGAAGGGGAGTGTTTTAGTCCTCAAAAGAGAGAATTCTGGGCCACGAATCAACAAAACAAAGGGAGGAGAGAGTAGCTCTCAAACGCTTTGAGAACAGGAAAGAACAAGAGGAGAGGGCTTCAGAAGATTGTAGTGTGAGCACGGAGTTGGAAAGCTCACACTATGACAATTATTCTGAAGGGAGGATCAAAAGCTTGATGAGACCAAAAGAGATGTTGGTCCAACGACAGCAAGAGCGGAGAACACAATTGATGAGAAACTACCCTTGGCAAGACTCAAGGAAAGCAGTAGACCAAGCACTCAACCAACCAATGTTTCTGAACTCAGATGAGAGAACTTGAGTCTTGCCAATTACACCGACTACCACTGATTCACATGATAGGAAGTATTTGCACAAAACTCCAGATGATCCACTTGTATCAAGTGAAATCTCGGAATTTTATGCAATATATGAACCAGAAGTAGCACGAGAGGAAATAAGGGGATCCCTCGCGGACTTCAAAAGACATGAGTGATTAAGATCAAAATCCTGCATGAAAAAATAGAACATCATCAAAACGGATGATTATACACAGCAGAAGAATATAAGGAATACTTAAGTTCCATGTTTTATCAAGATCTTAGAACCTTCCAAAAACCCTAAAGACTAGGAGTTCCAAGAAACAAAGATTACCTACTGGCAGCTAATTCTACAGCTCAAGCAACCAACATTAGTGCAACACAAATAGAACATATAATTAGCACATTAGCAGCTAGGTGCATCTAACCTAGCATCTAATCCAACTTTTACAAGCTTCCGGGAGGAAATCAACTGAATTTTAGGATATTTCATAGGCTCAGATGAAACCCTTTAAGAAAACAATGGAACCTTTCCCATGAACCAAAAACTAAACTAGAGAAAATTCCTAGAAATCTAAATCCCGGATCAGTTCTTACACACCAATCAACGATCAAACAGAATTCGCAATCCGTCCCAAACCACCCAAAAGAATCGCAGCTAAGTCAACGCAGCACAAATCAACGATCTGATCCACTGAATATCAAACTAACTAATCCCCTAGAAGATCCATGACGGCCAAGGTCATATTCCCCAAATCAACAACTAAATCGATCTAACACAACCTTAATCCGCGACCCCAACCGGAATCTTGATCGACGGGGGGACAAAACCAATCCGATTCTCAATTTCCGCAAGCTCCACCGAGAAATCGATGGATCCAATCAGATCCACCCAATTCAAATGTCGGATCGACCCCAAGTCCCCAACCACGCCCTAATCGGCCTCGGTCGTCCTAAAAAACTAGTAAAAATCAGCACGATCGGATGATGGGGGTTCGAGAGATCAGAGGAGCTTACGCGGAGGACGCAGGGAAGCCAGCAGGACGAGTGGGGAGGCCGAGGAGGAGGAGGTGAGCGCCGCCGTCTGGATCAATGGCGTCGATGAGGTAGTGTGGTTTTGGGGGAAGCGATCGCGTCGCTGAGGGGAAGGGCTGTTTTATATGGGCGAGGGCGTGGTGCTGGGCCGGGACACTGGCGTGTGGGCCCGCGGCCCGTCTCCTTTTGCAGTTTTTTACTCGTGGGAGCCGCCGCGTCGTGCGACTCCCGGGAAGCTTCCTCTGCACGCGACGCTTGCCAAATTTTCCAGTCTCCACCTCGAGTTTGACTCTCCTGCATTGGCTGAGACAATTTTTTAAGGAAAAAAGGGGAGAAATTTGGGAGTTCGGGGTTACATGCGTAATTTGTGCTAGTTTTCGGTAGCTGCGATGCGATTTCTTTTCCTCCGTTTTCTTGTACCGGCGTCACGGAGCCGCACGTTCCTGATGAGTGGAGCCACCGGTTGTGTGGACTGTGGAGCCAGTCGGACAGACGTGCGTATCGTGCAACGTGGATCATCTGGCCGTTGTGGAGGATAAGTCAGCACTGTTCGTTTGATATGGTCGAGGCAGCGTGGGCATCACAGTGTTAGGTTTTTCGTGACTATAGTTAGATAGCTTCTCTTTTTAGTTAGGCCTGTTTGGTTGGGCCGTGGCTGTTAACAAAGCTGCTGTCAGCTGGCTGTCTGGAAAAGCTGCTGTAGTTGTGAAAAAGTGAATATATGATTTTTGGTTTATCCAAATCATCTATAACATTTTGTAAAATGAGCACATAAGTTTCAACACATTACAAAAAGCTGGTAGAAGACAGTTTTTCTAAATAGCTGAATTTGCACTGCAAAGCCGATAACTACCGTTCGCAAAAACTGCTAAAAAGCTGGCCGTTTGGTTGGGCTGCAGCTTTTTCCAGTAAAAAGCTGCTGAAAAGCCCAACCAAACACCCTCTTAATAGGTCCATTTAATATATGAATAGAGGTGAAGCTTTAAATCATATGTTATTTATTGGCCCATCGATTAGTAAAAAAAAGCTTTTTATACATAATGTGTCTCCATTACTTACTGTACTTGTATTCTTTGCATGTTTATCTATTTTCTCAATTATATCTACGCTTTGCTCAACACCCCTTCGATCGGATTCGTCAGTAAGTGTCATTGCACACGTTATTATCACAACGCTCTACCGCCGAGCCTTCTTTGAGGCTCACTTTACATCAGTCGACAAGGTTCAGATTGATAAACACATGTAAAAATGAGTTCTGTTGTTGATTTAGATTCTATTTTTGCATTTAATTTTGGTATCTAGATCCGTTTTTATTTTACCTATGTGTGAAATCTCATAGTAAATGTTGCTCACAGAAATCATGTGCCAATGTCGACCATTCGCTATTGAAACAGGAATTGACGATTGCACATGGGGAGACGATGCGCACGTGTTGCTCGTGTGTGTCGTCGCCCTCATCATGCCGCCCCGCACAACGATATCATCGGCGTGGCCATGCAACCGACCCGCACGACGGCCACGGTAGCCCAACAACCCCACCGGCAATTGCATCAGCCACCACGTCATTTAGAAATTAGACCCTGAGCTTTTAGAAATTACGCAAAAAAAATTTCTCTATACTAAAATTTAGCGAATAAGTATATGAAGTTGTAGAATTAGCTGAAAATTTATATTCTATCATAAAAATGCCTCGAAAATCTAAATATTGAGTCAATTTTGGTTTTGACAATTATTTAACATGCTATTTATGTTTTTGTCGACGATCGGTGAATCGGCGATCTTACGGTATTCGTGGAGTGATGATTACTGGGGGGTAGGGACCTCTAGGGCCCAAGTGCCAGGAGCTCTGACAGCAGGGGACAGCTTTTTTTATACAGGTTCGGGCCTCCCTCAGGATAATAACCCTACGTCCTGTTGCTATATATTGATGGAGAACACGCTTACAATGGGGGGTGTATGTTAGTGGCTACCCTAGGCCTAATCGTAGACTAATCTAACTAAACCGCCGGGCTCGACTCCTTCGAGGCAGCGGGTCTTCTAGGGGTTCGCCTCCTGAGATCTTATGCTGCTTGTGCTGCGACTAGAAAGACCTGTTGGACCCTGTCCTCCCCTATGGGATTGCTGATCCTTATATAGGGGGTTCCCAGGGTCATACTGGACGTGGACTTACGCCCGAGTAGGACTCTGGTCTTCTTAAACGTCGGGATTGATTTCCTAGTTTAAGGGGAGTCTTCCCTTCCTGAGAGGGGTTACCTTGTCGTCCAGGGATCCTTACCAGGTACGTCGTACCTTCCTAAAGTCCCGGGGATCTGTACACGGATACCCCTAATACGTGGGATACCGTACTATTCATCATCAAGCCCCCCATCAATACGTGAAGTGAGGTCATGATGGTTCTGTTGGAAATCTACCCTTATCGGAGAGGAAACTCCGAGTAGGCGATCCGAGTAGTCCTTGTCGGTGACTTCCCCGAGTAGGCTCAATCCCTATCGAGTAGTCGTAGAAGTCTTATCGGAATAACCCTTTAGAAAATCCAGAATCTTTTCCTGATCAGATCTGATCCGTTGATCACGGACACGCGTCCGCCTGACATATTTTTAGGAAACCGAACCATCGTGGCCGAAATTTCACGTGGTGATGAAGAATCTTTTCTCTTTCTGCGCCATTGTGCCGCTAACGTGTGTTGAACCACGGCGCGCTCGTTCGGGTCGTGGGTTGTCAGACCCTCTTTTTCCCGCGAAGTGCCCTGTAGGCGGAAAAAGCAACTGTCCGCATTAAATGCGATGGAACTAATCGTGCCGCAAACCGCGCTCGGTTCCGGCGAATGTTTAAATCTTTAGGAGTCCAAGAATTGGGGTTTTGCCCGCATTGTTCTCTGCCTCCTAGGTTTCTTGATTCCTTCTTCCTCCTCTTCGTGCCATGGCCAGGAGCCCGTTGATTGACGACCCATGGCCGCGCTCGGAGATGACCGAGGCGAAACTCGTGTCTTCCCTAGAACTAACTCTTATCCAATCAACCCGCCAAGCCGAGTTCCGCCATATCCGGAGCGAGAGAGTTTCTGAACCCGAATCCGGCTGGCTGGTTGTCTTCCCCGACTTTTTCCGGTGCGGGTTCTTCTTGCCTCCTTCCACCTTCCTCCATTCGATCTTCCTGTTCTATCGGGTTGAGGTGGTGAACCTTGACCCGGCATCGTACACTCTCCTGAGTGTGTTCGCCCATCTGTGCGAAGCTTTCCTCGGAGTTTGGCCATCATTCGATTTATTCAGATACTATCACAAGATGGAGAGGACCAAGAAGAAGGTAGTGGGAGGCGCGAGCATCCGCCTTCGAGAAGATAGGGCCGCGAAGTACATTGACGCCACCGGAATCCGATCCTTCCCCGGATGGGAGCATGAGTGGTGCTACTGTCGTCCATCAATCCCCTTGAGCATAAGGTACTGGGGAACTCCGCCCGACGTGGCATCCACTTGGACCGACGAGACCCTGCTCGACTCCCGCCTCCAGCACCTGGTCGGGGAAATTAAGATTCTCCGAACCCGAGGTCTGTCCTCGGCCGATGTGGTCGCCGACTTCGTTAGGCGCGGAATTTGCCCCTTACAGTTCAGGGAAACAGGCGCTTGGGACTCGACAAACGATCCATATCAATGGCGGAGAAAAATGAGTAAGCCTTTTCCTTCACAACCTAGTAAGAAGGATTTGTCGGGGTGTCCTAACTCTTTCTTTGTTTCGAACAACCCTCTCGGAAGCAGAGGTGTCCGAGAAGGTAAAGACTCTCTTCAAGCGTGTACCTCCACCCAATCGCCCGGTTGTCCCCACGTCGCTACCTCTCCGACCTCTACACGAGCGGGAAGAGGTTCTAGCGGTAATCCTTTCTTTTTTAGGGCCTCAGATCCTTCAAGCCCACCTCACATTGGTTTTGTGGGATGGACCCTCTCTGCAGAGAGAAGGACGTGGAATAGAGGATCCCGAAGCTGGGCCCTCTATTCCTAGCCGACGCCCGACCGCGGCTGAGGACCAGCGCGACGGGGACACCAAGCCCACCGAGAAGGTGGAAGAGGCTGCGCGGGGTGAATTGAGATCCATACCGCCGCCCTGCCTTCGTGGAGCGGGAGATCCCTCGGTCCGACGAAGACATTCTATTTCGTTGAAGAGGACAAGGTACCATCCTCCCGCTTCTTGCTTTGTCGAGCCTACGCTCCTAGTTCCGGGTTCTGAATGCGACCTGCAGGGAAACTTCTCCACCGAAACCCGCCCCTCTTGTTGCTCCGCGGAGGAAGTTGTCTATCAGATTGCTTCCTAGTCGGAGCCCGGTTGGCGTGGTATCCCCCCCTTCATCTATCAAGGACCAACCGGCGCCAGGTCACCAGGGCGGGGAAGCCTTGTTCGAAGATGATCCCATAGCGCTACTCGGACCCTTGGTGGAGGTAGGAAAGGTTCCTGCTCGTCATTGGTTTCGTCAGATGATATTGTCAGCCTATCTGACCTTGGCGTTTTCTTCCCAGCGTGCTCATGATAGGTGGAACTCCGTTCGCGGCGAGGTCCAGACACTCCGAGACCAATCGGCTCGGCTTTCCGATGCCCTTTCTCGGGAGAAAACGCGAGCCTCGTCCGCCGAGGAGAATCTGTTGAAAATGGCGGACCGTCTAGAGCTGGTGCTTACCATGATCAGTGCGTCTATCGGAGCCACAGAGAGCCTTCCTGATCGTCTGGCGAAATTGGATCGAGTCGCTCAAGATTTTTCTGGGCGTTTGTGCCTACCCGACTTGTAAACGCGTAGCCTTCGTATGTACGCCAGACATGTATAGAATTTCTGTCTTTTCTGATGAATGACTTCTGTGTCTAAGTCTTTGGACTAGCCCCCGACTGTCTACTCGAGGGATGCTCTCGAGCGGACAGTCAATTAGCCTCAAACATAAAACTTCTGGAGCTGATCGATGTTCCAGGAATTTGTTAGGACTCGGCCGTCTTCCATCGCTAGTCGGAAAGATCCCGGTCGAGTTACTTCGACTATCGTGTAAGGACATTCCCATTTGGGAGACAGCTTATTGCTATTGCTTTTATTTTGTACGAGTCGTAGGACGAGGTCTCTGACTTACAGTGAGCGTTGTCGAACATGTCTGTCATAGTAACGATGGAGGTTCTGCTGGTAGCGGGTGGCCCGGAGCAGAGCCTGGGTCCGTTTTTCCTCAATGAAGTTGAGGTCATCCTTTCTTCGAGGGATTTCTTCCTTGTCGGTGTACAATTCTACCCGTGGTGATTTTAGGGTAAGTTCGCATGGCAGCATGGCCTCGGCTCCATATACCAAGCCGAACGGTGTTTCTCCAGTGGCCCGATTGGAGGTTGTCCGTAAAGCCCAGAGGACGGAGGGCAACTCGTGTACCCAAGCCTTGGCGTGGGCGGAGAGTCTATCGAAGACGCGAGTTTTCATCCCCTCGAGTATAAGTCCGTTGGCGCGTTCGACCTGTCCGTTACTCTGTGGGTGTGCAACCGAGGCATAGCATATCGTGGTGCCGAGCTCGGTGCAGTACTCGATGAAGTCGGAGCTGGAAAACTGAGTACCGTTGTCGGTTATGATTCTGCTTGGGACGCCAAACCTGGTCATAACGTTTCGCATTATGAACCGCTTGGCTGCTTCCGACGTGATCTGTGAGACAGGTTCGGCTTCGATCCATTTGGTGAATGTATCGATCGCGACGAAGAGGAACTTATAGCCCCCGGGTGCCACCGGGAACGGCCCTAGGATATCGAGGCCCCATGCGGCGAATGACCATGACAAGGGAATTGTCTGTAATGCCTGAGCGGGCTGGTGAATGCGTCTGCGGTGGAATTGACACTGACGGCATCGCTTCACTAACTCGCTCGCGTCATGTAGGGCTGTCGGCCAATAGAATCCTTGTCTAAAGGCCTTTCCGACCAGGGTTCGAAAAGATGCATGTGCCCCGCACACCCCTCCATGGATCTCTTCGAGTAATCTTATACCCTGCGTCTGAGGGATACACCGCATGAGCACTCCGTGAGCTCCTCGTCGGTAGAGGGGCCCCATCGACCAGGGAATACATCTTGGCACGCCGGGCAATTTGCTCGAAAAGCGTATCATCCTCAGGCGTAGTTCGATCGAGAAGGTACCTGCAGATGGGCTCTATCCACGAATCTTCAAGATCGAGGGGAGCGACGAGACGCCCCGCCACTCCCCTCGGAGCGTCAATACCTGGTGACACCCTTGAGTGGTGCTTAACCACCACTCCTTCGTCCCCGGGTTCAAGAGAAGCCACGGACGGCGTCGAGATCCTTTCTACAAAGGCTCCGGGTGGGCATGGAGACCGTGTGGAAGCTAGGCGGGCAAGACTGTCGGCTTGGCAGTTATCCTTTCGAGGGATATACCGTACTTCAAAACCGACGAACTTCTTCTCTAGCTTTCTCACTTCCGCAAGGTAAGCCGCCATATTCGGGTCTGTGGTCTGGTACTCCTTGGACACTTGTCTTGCCACCAACTGCGAGTCTCCGTTCACGAGAAGGCGGCGAATACCGAGTGCTGAAGCGACCCTGAGACCGGCTAGCAACCCTTCGTACTCAGCTACGTTATTCGTGGCCGGGAAGTCAATCTGTAGTATATACTGCAGGCGTTCTCCAGTCGGGGAGGTCAAGATTATCCGGGCCCCCCGCGCCTTCGATGGTTAGGGAACCGTCGAAGTGTAGTGTCCAAATGTCGTCCTTTACTGCTGGTGACGCCGAATAGTCGGGCTCCGTCCATTCAGTGACAAAATCAGTGAGGACTTGCGACTTGGCCGCCGTGTGTCGAACGAAGTGGATGTCGAACTCTCCGAGCTCAACAGCCCACTTGGCGATTCGACCGATGGCCTCGCGATTGCGGAGGATTTCTCCCAAAGGGTAGGTGGTCGGGACCGTGACCGTGTGAGCTTGGAAATAGTGTCGAAGCTTGCGAGATGTGGTGAGGACCGCGTACAGGAGTTTTTGAACTTGAGGATAACGCTCCTTGGGTCCATGCAAGATCTCGCTGATGTATTACACTGGTTTCTGGGCCTTATCACGGTGCTCGGACGTTCCGCGTTCCACAGTCAACACTCCGCTGACCGCGGACGGCCCGGCTGCGACGTAAAGCAGTAACCCTTCTTCGGGATTAGGCGCGACCAGCACCGGGGGGGGTGGTTAAGTATTTTTTGAGCTCTTGGAATGCCGCTTCAGACTCCGCTGTCCACTCAAAGCCGTCGTGTTGTCGCAGATGTTTGAAGAAAGGAATTCCATGGTCTCCTAGTCGGGATATGAATCGGCTCATGGCCGCCATGCAACCCGTGATTCTTTGGACGTCTCGGACCGTTTTTGGGGATCTCATCTCTGCGATCGCCCGTATTTTATCAGGATTTGCCTCAATTCCCCGGTGCGATACTAAGAAACCGAGTAGCTTTCCGGCGCTGACTCCGAAGGTACATTTTTCCGGGTTCAACATTATTCTGTTTCTCCGGAGGTTGGTGAATGTTTCCAGTAGGTCCGAGAGTAGGTCTTCTTTCTTCTTTGTTTTCACGACGAGGTCGTCGACATATGCTTCAACATTTCGACCAATTTGACTGTGGAGGGCAAGCTGCATTCCGCGTTGATATGTTGCTCCCGCATTTTTTAGTCCGAAAGGCATCTTTGAATAGCAGAATACCCCGAACGGAGTTACAAAGGAAGTTTTCTCCTCATCCTCCCGACACATGCTTATTTGGTGATAGCCCGAATAGGCGTCGAGAAGGCTTAGATAGTCGCACCCTGATGTCGAGTCCACTATCTAATCTATTCTGGGTAAGGGAAAAGCGTCCTTTGGGCAGGCCTTGTTGAGATCCGTGAAATCGACGCACATACGCCACTTCCCGTTGGCTTTCTTAACCATAACTTGATTGGCGAGCCATTCAGGGTGCTCGACTTCGCGGATAAACCCGGCTTTCAGGAGTTTCTCGATTTCCACCTTGATGGCTTCTTTCCGATCTGGGGCGAATCGCCGTAGTTTTTGTTTCACTGGTACGGCGTCCTGACGGACAGCTAGCCTGTGCTCAATCACTTCCCTGGGGATTCCAGGCATGTCGGATGGTTGCCATGCGAAAACGTCCGAATTGCCCCGGAGAAAGACGATGAGCGATGATTCCAAGTCTGGATCAAGCGTTGACCCGATCCGGACTGTCTTGGAGGGCTCTGCTGGATCCAGAGGAATTACTTTTACCTCACCGTGGGTTTTCACGGCCGTGTTGGTTTTCAAGGGCATATGCTCCCCGTCCCCCAGGAGTGCTCGTACGTGGTCGAGGCTGCGCTTATCGTAGAGGAGCGCTTCTCTGGGGGAACATCTCACCGCAAGGACTCCCTTTGGGCCTGGCATCTTTACGCACTGGTAGGCATAGTGCGTGGCCGCCATGAACTTGGCCAGGGTAGGTCGCCCCAAGATAGCGTTGTATGTTGTTTCGAAATCGACTACATCGAACAGGATTTTCTCTGTTCGAAAGTTCTCCAGCGTTCCGAAGGTAACCGGGAGCGTGACTTGCCCGATCGGCGTGGCCGACGAGCCCGGGACGATACCGTGAAAAGCATGCGTCACCGTCTGAACAGACGATCGTGGCACTTGCATTGCGTCGAGGGCGTTGGCGAATAGGATATTGAGGGAGCTCCCTGCATCTATTAATACGCGACCCACTCGACAGTTGTTGATCATTGGCTCTACCACAATAGGGTATCGTCCTGGTCGAGCGTAATTTTCGGGGCAATCGGTCTGGTCGAAATAAATCGTGACCTCGGACCACTTGATCGCCCGAGGGACCCGCGGTACACTCGCGAGGACTTCTCGGGCGATTGCCTTGTATTGCCTCTTGGATTCGTAAGACGTTGAGCCCCCGAATATGTGCTCAATTGCTCTGACATGTCCCTGGAAAGGCTCAGGAGTGGAGTCACCGTCGTCGGAAGTCGTTTCCCGACTGTTATTAGCGACCTGAGGATTCTCCTCGCGGAACTTCTCTCTTTCTTCCCGAAGATACTTCTTGAAGATGCGACACTGTCGCAGATCATGCGAGTCGGTCTGGTGAAAATCGCACTAGGGCTTGGATGACTTGTCGGCGGATGTGGTAGGTTTATCCTTGGGGCGTGGTCGCCAGGTGTGCTTCTCGGAGACTTCGGCCATTACCTCATCGGCTCTGATCCTTTTCTCCTTGTTTCCTCCGGAGGGCTTCTTCTTGCGCTTAGTTTTACGCAAATCGCCCCTTGACCGGAGAGGAGAACTGGTCGACTCGCCCCGCTGTTGCTTGATGTTTCGCAGGGTTTCTTTCGCACAAGCGGCCTTCTCGGCTAGATCCATGAGCTGCCTGGTGGTTTTCGGTGGCCGCATGATCAGATCGTGCGTGCACATCTCGTTCCTGCTGCCTCGAGTGAAGGCGCGGATGACATCCGAGTCCGTTATCTCTGGGATAGTGTTGCGGACAGCACTAAACCTCTTGGTAAACTCTCGGAAGGTCTCGTCTGGTCGTTGGACGACAAGGAATAGATCGTCGACCCGACCAGGTTTTGGGAAGGTACCCTGGAAGTTCCCGAGTAACATGTCGCATAGCTGTCCCCATGAACGAATCGTTCCTGGGGGTAGATTCGTTAACCACGTCCTAGCGGCCCCTCTGAGAGTGGTAGGGAGATAGTTGGCCATAACCTTCTCGTCTCCGCCGGCTGCCTCGATCGCGGTGGTGTAGATCTGAAGGAATTCCACGGGATTCATGGTTTCATCATACGATTCTAGCGAACCGGGCTTGAATCGAGAAGGCCAGCGTACCTGTCGGAGTTCTTGGGATAGCGCCTGGCATCCACTGAAGGCCCCCCGATAAGGTGCATTCTCGCCGCTATTCGAGGTCGAGGCTCGGCCCCGAGCACTGGCGTTTTGTACGTGGTCTCTCCAAGAAGGCTGTCGCTCCTGTTGGCGCCTTTGGCGGCGGCGTTTGTCGAGCTGTTCTCGGAGGTCAACCGGTGGCTCCTCCTGAGGAGACCTGTTCCTGGGGTGTCGTCCCTCCCGATCGCGTTCTTCTAGCGGAGGAGGGGTGTTCACCCGGGTAGAGCTACGGGTCACCGATTGGGCTCGAGAAGACTCGACCTGGTTCTGAGCCTCTTGGAGGTCAGCCCCCAGCCGTTGCAGCCACTGCACACCCGCGGGTGTCGATAAATCCTCCACGGGAGGCTGTGACAGCAGATTGCGCACTTCCGCAAGTCTTCGAGCAGTTCGGGGACACGTACTCCCTTGTTCCCGGGGGGGATCTCTCCACAGCGGCAGGCAGGTCTCCGTTCCGGCGAGGAGTTCTTTTCCCGGCGGCGGGTAAGCCCCCGTTCATGTGGGAGGCAGCCATGGCATTGTGCTGCTGCGAGCCCTCGGGCCGATTCTGATCTTCGAGGTCTTCTCGACCATCGTCGATCGCGAGTACCATTCGAGGTCCTTGGCTGGACGATGTGTACTCGTATTCCATCACGTTGTCCTCATCGGACGCGACGTGGATACGATCTTGATCGTTCTCACGATCAGAGTTCGCAGGAGAAATTCCAACCATGGGGCTGGTCGTTCTTGCCGGGAAGTCGTCGTTCAAGACCAACTTCCCGCTGAAGGCCCTGGCGCACTCGGTTCTGAAGTGATCTGCTTCGCCATCCGAGTCCTCTCCAGGGGCGTACTCTCCGAAATCCACTCGATCCGTAACCGGGTACAGGTCCATAGGGCCAAAGTTGTCGTAGAAACCCTGGTCCGAGTACCCAGTACGGGGCGAGATTGCGATCGGTTTTCCTGCCGGGTTTGCTTCTTCCTCCTCGGTCGAAACTAGTGAGGGCTGGACAACCGGCGCTGGGATCTGATCGCGCTTAGTTGCGCGTCCTGCCGATTCTGATTCTTCCTGGACGGCTTGGTCCGGAGAGGTCCCCACTGTCGGCGCCATCTGTCGACGATCGGTGAATCGGCGATCTTACGGTATTCGTGGAGTGATGATTATTGGGGGGTAGGGACCTCTAGGGCCCAAGTGCCAGGAGCTCTGACAGCAGGGGACAGCCATTTTTATACAGGTTCGGGCCTCCCTCAGGATAATAACCCTACGTCCTGTTGCTATATATTGATGGAGAACACGCTTACAATGGGGGGTGTATGTTAGTGGCTACCCTAGGCCTAATCGTAGACTAATCTAACTAAACCGCCGGGCTCGACTCCTTCGAGGCAGCGGATCTTCTAGGGCTTCGCCTCCTGAGATCCTATGCTGCTTGTGCTGCGACTAAAAAGACCTGTTGGACCCTGTCCTCCCCTATGAGATTGCTGATCCTTATATAGGTGGTTCCAGGGTCGTACTGGACGTGGACTTACGCCCGAGTAGGACTCTGGTCTCCTTAAACGTTGGGATTGACTTCCTAATTTAAGGGGAGTCTTCCCTTCCTGAGAGGGGTTACCTTGTCGTCCAGGGATCCTTACCGGGTACGTCGTACCTTCCTAAAGTCCCGGGGATCTGTACACGGATACCCCTTATACGCGGGATACCGTACTATTCATCATCAGTTTTCATGTCATTATTTATATGTATAACTGATTTTAGAGTAATTGTAATCTGAACATTACCTTTAATCGTTGAGTATTTCAGGCATGTTTAAGTATTGAAACACCATTTAGAATTACCTCTATATCATTAATTACTTTTCATGCAATATTATCAAAAATAATTTTATTGAAATGTTTGCATAAAATGTAGAATGACGAGCACAACAAATCTCAAGTTTAAGGAGTTGGCCTAATAGGGCTGCAACTATCTCACTTGGGCGTTAGAGGTGGAGATTGTACTTGGAGATAGAAAACTCCGGGCCACGATTGGTGTCGGTACCCTGAAGGCGACCACCACCTCTCTTGAGAAGAATAATTAAGCATTGCATTTTCTTAGGCACCATCTCTATAGTACTCTGAAGAATGAGTATACGACAAAGAAAAGTGCGCTTGTCATGTGTACCGTTTTAAAAAGGTGGTTTGAGAAGCTGAAGTATATGATTCTACCACAAGTAGAGCTAGAATAGATTTGTCTAAGGTTTGCAGACTTCAAGATGGTTAGGGAGTACATTTTCGCGCCGCACTAGATTTTTGCTAACCTCTAGCTTTACGGCAGGGTCATCAAAGATGCCCAAAGGATAGAAAAGACTCTTTCCACCTTCCAACCCGACGCCGTACAGTCGGTCTGCACCTACCGTCAAAGCAAGTTCACAGAGTATGCTAAGCGCATTGACGTGCTCCAAGTGGCGAAGGCACATGATGAGGTTCTAAAGAAGCACTTCATCTCGCAGGCACCTAGTAGCAGCATTGGCAGGGAGGCTAATGCAAGTTATAAGGTGTGTGCACCCCTTAAGAAGAAGATGATGAAGGGAGGAAAGGGGAAGATGGTTGTGGCCTGCAATGTCACGACTCTTCCTCCACCAAAGACGGGCAAGACCAAGCTCATGATAAGTCATACAGGGAGCAAGACCTAGACCGCTTCAAGTGTGGCTTTCATGGGCATTGGTCTCACCAATGCAAGGAGCCCCGGAACGCAATTGACGTTTACCAGGCTCAGAGGAGACACGAGGCGCACCTTGCCGCTGCTCAGGGGGAGGCTCCACCTACAGTGGTTGCGCCTATGGAGGTCTCGTTGCGGTGGTGGTACCATGGAGGTGGGCATCCCAGTTCTAGCAGCAGTAGTTGAAAGGATCGCAGGAGCCGACTAGGGGGGTGAATAGGAGGCTAGCCAAATTTAAATTAACTACTCAATTTAAACAAGTATAAGTCTTAACAGGTGAAGAGATTCAGCTAGCTGTGTAACAGATAGACTACTCAGGCAGTAAGTGATATGAAGATTAACACGTAGCTGTCACACAGGTAGCTAACATAGGTGAAAGAAACTCTAAATAGACTGATATAAGATGTGACTGTGAAACAGATAGCTAGCACAGATGTCAGATAAGCTAAAGAGCAACTGTGACACAGCTAGATAATATAGGTATAGAGTAAAGATTATAGCTAGATCAAATATCTATATCAGAGAGTTATACAAGCATACAGACAAGTGCACAATGCAAACACACAAAGAGACAAGAGATTTTTCACCGAATTTCCCACTCTTTTCAGAGAGATACGTCTCTGTTGGAGAAGCTACCCCTAAGAGATAGCCAGCACTAAAACGTGCTTGTTCTTCGAGTACCTGAATCTTCATGTCTCTTCTTTTTGCTTGTGGAAGTCCTTTTGCTTGCGGCAGGTAGACTTCAGATCACCTTCACAAACGTCCGGGCCAACCCACACATATTTGGGCGATCACCAGCGACTCCTACACCTGTCTAGGAGTAGACACTCCAAGAGTAATAGAATCTGTTGCAACAATCACTTGGAGGAACCAATTGCTCTTGCTCAAAGCTCTAACTCTCCAGGACAGAAACTTGGACACGCTCACATGAAGGTTTGGTTCTGTTTTGGAGGAGAGGTTCGCTAAAGTTGAAAGACAAACGAAGGTTTGTAAAGGTTGCACAAATGTTAAGGTCCAATACCTCCCTTGGTCCCCTATATATAGGGTCAACAGGCACTTGACCATTATACTCATGCCACGTAGGATTAAGTGAGTGACCAGTGATAGGCACCGGTAACACAGCTAACCACAACGCATAACGGTAACAAGGCTTCAGGCAGACCAACACCCGTGTCACCGATGGCTGACACAGGTGAAATCCTAATTGACGTAGACTCCCTACTCAGTCCAGTCTTGGCACATTACATGCCCTCAGCACACACAACAAACTCTGATGCTTAACGGGAGAGAACCTCCAACAATTTTCTGACTCAGCAGACAAACCATTGCAGTGCAGTTCCCTTAGCATTTTCAAGCTCTCCCCTGGCACAGAGGTGTACCTGAGTCATAGAGCGGTTGTTCACCCGTGACACAGCTGTGCCATACAGGTAACTATGGCTCTAGGGTTTTAGGAAGCTAGCACAGCAGTGTACTAGCATAACCCAGTTTCACACTTGTGCAAAACTGTTGTTACAGGGCCACTGACCTCAAGGCATCAGTGCCACTGTCCAACACTCTGAGCATTGAGCATAAGAACTTCCAAATGAGCTTGCAGCTTCATCCCTCTTGATAGTACATGTGTTACCTAAGGACTCAAGGAAACTAGTAAACCTAGACTTCAGCTTCCACCAACTGTAGTCAGGGTTCTTGACATCTTCAAACAACCATCACCTTGCTAGCAACTTGACGATGACATGGCACTCGGATATCGTCAAGGAGGACAAAACCGGTCTTCTGGACATAGGATGGGCCGGACCGACTACTCGGAGTTTGACTTCTATATGGGGGTGTCTCATTGACTTGGAGTACAAGACAAGGATACATACCTACCCGGCAATCCTGGATTCTAGTTGTAACCGACTAGGGAATCAATCCGTAAACCAATCGGGACTTTTGTAACCCTGCTCCCGCCGGTTATATAAGGCAAGGCAGGGATCCCCCGATGGGGAACGAAGCTAGCGACTAAGCAATAAGCTAGAAGCTCTCATACTTTTAGCCACATAAACCCTAGTGACCCCAAGATCAGCTCTCGCGGTCGTGCGGCACTCGGAACACAAGCAATACCATCCGCCAAACACAGGACGTAAGGTATTACCTCTCTTTGAGGGCCTGAACCTGTCTAAACTCTGTGTCCCGTGTGCACCCATCTAGATCTGATGTGCGTACGCTGCCCCATATTTCATTATTGCCGGATCAAAAACACCAACAGTTGGCGCGCCAGGTAGGGGGAGCACGCATAGATCCATCCGGACAGATCCAGATAGGTTTCTTCGACAACTACGGTGACCTTGTTCCGGGCAGCATCATGAGATTTTACTTCCCTGGACGTTGTCCCTAATCCAGGACAGCTTTTTCGATTCGGAAAGCTAGACTTCATCACTGACAAGCTTGGCAAGCTTCACCTCTGTGACTCGGTTTCCCGCCGATCAACGGAGGCTTCATCACCATCTTCGCTCGGACTCACCCCTGAGTCCACGCCTTCAGTTCCACTCCCCAGGGACAAGTTTGAGCCAAAATCAGATCCGCTGTTTGAACTGATGGGATTCGTAGCATAGAAAACAAAAATTTTCCTACGAGATGCAAACGAAAACCTAAATCTAATCTAGAAAACCAAGATCCAATCTAGAAGAAGCTTGCAACGAGAGACAGATCATATTTACATACCCTCGACGAACACATCAACGCAGCGGAGAATTTGACCGTTGTCGATGAAGCCCGCAGCCTCCCGTAGCTAGGTTATACCTCCCAGCCGCGAGAGGGATCTTCTCGTGTTCCAATCCGATCAAGCACCGCAACGAGCGGCACCTCCGAGATGTGCACACGTACGGCTCGATGACGTCTCCTCCTTCTTGATCCAGCAAGGTGAGGTGGAGAGGTAGATGAGATCTCCAGCAGCACGACGGTGTGGTGGTGGATGTGGTGGAGAAATTCCTGCAGGGCTTCGCCTAAGCAGCTGCGGGAGAGGAGTAGATGGGAGAGAGGGAGGGGCTGGCGGCTAGGGTTCAAGGGGGGCTGCGCCCAGCCCTCCCCCCCTTTATATAGGCTCGGTACTGTTCACGTGAACAGTATGTAAACAGTAACTTGCCTCCCAAGTTCCCCATTTTTCCTTTGTCTTATCTCTCCTATTTTTAAGGGATATCGATCTTATCCATCTAGGAAGGGGGGGTTACTGTTCACGCGACACTATTCACGTGTGTACTGTTCATGCAGTACCCTTGGTCCATGTGGACCCCTCTGGGATAAGTGGGGCCCTACTCTAGAACCCTCCGGAACCTTCTAGAACTTCTCCGGAACTCTGCCGGAAAAATCCCGAACCTTTCCGAAACCCTAAAAATACTTTCCCATATATGAAATTGTATCTCCGGACCATTCCGGAGCTCCTCGTGACGTCCTGGATCGCATCCGAGACTCCGAACAAAATTTCGGTCTCACCATATTAATATCTCATTCTCTACCCTAGCATCAACGAACCTTAAGTGTGTGACCCTACGGGTTCGGGAATATGCGGACATGATCGAGACACCTCTCCGATCAATAATCAATAGCGGGACCATGGATGTCCATATTGATTCCCACATATTCAACGAATATCATTTATCGGTTGAACCACGATGTCGAATGTTCCATTCCTTTGTCTCACGATATTTTACTTGCCCGAGATTTGATCGTCGGTATCACCATACCTAGTTCAATCTCGTTTCCTGGTAAGTACTCTTTACTCGTTCCGTAATACAACATCCTCTGTGACTAACTCCTTAGTCCCTTGCTTGCAAGCGATATCGAATGTGCATTACCGAGTGGGCCCAGAGAATATCTCTCCGTCACGTGGATGGACAAATCCCACTCTTGATACATGCAACCCAACAAGTACTTTCCGAGATACCTGAAAGACACCTTTATGATCACCCTGTTACGGCGTGATGGTTGATGCCCTCAAAGCATTCTTCCGGTACTACGGAGTGGCATTATCTCATGGTCGAAGGACTAGAACATTTAACATATGATAGCTGAAGCAAATAAAACTTAGTGACACGATCAAATTGCTACGCTCAACTTGGGTCTATCCATCACATCATTCTCCTAATGATATGACCTTGTTATTAATTAACAACTCATGTTCATGGTTAGGAAACCTTAACCATCAATTAATCAACAGCTAGTGTTAGAGGATCACTAGGGACACGGTGTTGTTTATATAACCACACAAGTAATAATGTTTCCAATTAATACAATTATAGCATGGAGAATAAACTTTATCATGAACTTGAAATATGACAAATAACAACTTTATTTATTGCCTCTAGGGCATATTTCCAACATGAACATGGGTTCCCACTCGTCGAGCAGGGATTCCAACTGGTTGACGTAATCGAGTCCCTCCTACCCGTCCTTGAGTATGACTCGGACAGCTTCGAGAGCTCGGGAAGCCACCATCCTTCTCGGGAAGTCTTCATGGCTAACCCTCACGTGCTGGTCAACAACGATGACCAACCCCTTCCCATTGAAGATCAGACTCCTGAGCAACTAGTAGCCACTCAGCTCTGCCTTCTTGCTAAGGAAGAGGCATTGGTCGAGCAACAAACTATGCTGGCTCGCCAGCGTGAAGAAAGAGAACGCAACGAGGACATGCGGGATCATGGACGCCAGGTCCACAATGCACTCCGCATGCATGAAAGGGACAGCGTCCCGATATTCCCGCTCCCTAGTCACAACCTCGTTGCTGCCACAGTGGCGGCACGAGCCATCAACATCCCCGAGGGTACCCCAGGTCACGACGAACTCCGACGGCTCCGAATCCTGATGGAAGAGGCTGCTCTCCAACAGGCCGAAATTTCCGGAGGCCGCTCGGCTTCCCCTGCGAATGCTCGGAGTCGGCGTACTCCTCCACCGGGCGGTTCCCACACTACCGAAGGTCAACGTGCTAGGTCGGTTCGTGACCGACTTGGACAGGACCGCGATGCACGGGATACTCTCGAAGCAAGATGCCATGCTCAGCGCGACGCGGCAAAAATAACCACCCCACCGAGTCAGCCCACAGCCGACTCGGACCCAACCGTGACGGAAGGAACATTCCTGAGGCTGGGCGCTACGCCCAACAGGATGCTAGGAGAGACAACCGCGACGGCCACCGTGGTGACAACCGCGCTGCAAGCCAACGTCGCTCCCCGACTCCTCCCGACATGGCCTATGCGGGCCCGAAGGCGTTCGGTTCCTGCATCCGCAACGTCATCTTCCCGCCTCGATTCCGAGTCACCGGAATCGACAAGTATACGGGCGAGACCTGTCCAGACATCTGGCTGGCCGATTACCACACGGCGTGCATAACCAATGGAGGCAACGATTATGTCGCGATTCATTACTTGCCCCTGTTCTTAGCCGACTCGGCCCGAGCTTGGCTGACCAGCCTGCCTCAGGGCAGCATTCAGTCTTGGGCCGATCTCGAGACTCTCTTCGTAAACAACTTCCAGGGCACCTATAATAGGCTTGAAAACGCGTGGGACCTCCATAGTTGCACCCAGGAAGCGGCCGAGACCCTCAGAGAATACATTCAACGCTTCTCCAAAAAGAAAAACTCTCTGCCGAAAGTCCGGGAGGGCGACGTCATCACCGCTTTCTCCAAGGGTGTTCGGAGTACAGATCTCATCCATAAGATCGCGCGTAAAGATCCTCAGACTACGCGCGAGCTTTTCAATATTGCAAACAACTTTGCAATCGGTGAAGAAGCTGTTCGCAGTGCGACCAAAGACGACAAGGGAAAGGGCAAGGCTCCCGAGTCCCCTGAAGCGAGAGATCATGTCAAGTCGTCAAAGAAAAAACACTGGAAGCGCAAGAGTAGAGACCTCGTTGCTGCTGCTGAGCGGGCTTCTCAGCATCGACCTCAACGTGGCAACGCCACTTTTGAGGAGATGATGAGCCAGCCGTGTCACTTCCACGGGCCAAAGTCCAATCATCTCACACTTTAGATTGCAATCTTTTAAAGAATTTGAACAAGCCTTTCGTCCCCAACCGGAATAAAAAGGATCCTTCCCCGGATGAGGGCGACGAATTCCCAAAAGAGATCGCATGCCTTATGATCTTTGATGGCCCGAATGGCTACGAATCCAAGCGTCGCCAGAAGCTCACGGACCGCGAAGTCAATACGGCTGAGCCGGCAGTACCCCAATACTTGCGATGGTTCGAGTCCATAATTTCGTTCGGCCCGCTCGGATCACCCGACTACATACCCCATCCGGGAAGGTTCCCCTTGGTGGTAGACCCAATCGTACGAGGTGTCCGCCTTACCAAGGTCCTCATGGATGGAGGGAGTGGTTTAAACATTCTCTACGTCAAGACTCTGGATAACATGAAGGTCTCTCGCTCAGAGGTCACGCCCATCGGCACACCCTTCCACGGGGTTGTACCAGGCAAGTTGGCAAGGCCACTCGGGCTGATCGCTTTGGCGGTTACTTTCGGTGTGCCCGACAACTTCCGAACCGAGACCCTCACTTTTGAGGTCGTTGACTTCCCGGACTCTATCACGCCATCCTGGGACGTCCCTGCTACGCCAAATTCATGGCTGTCCCCAGCTATGTCTACCTAAAGCTCAATATGCCGGGTCCCGATGGGATAATAACGGTGCAAAGCAACTTCCGGCATGCCTACTCATGTGACCTAGAAAACTGCAACCTCGCCACAGCCCAAATCGCAACAGCCGAGCTTGACAACCTCAGGTCGGCTGTGGTTGAGGAAGCACCCCCGGCCAAGAAGACTTCAGCTCGATCTGGAAGACTCATGCAAAACAACGCAGATCGGAACTGTACTCAGCGACAAATAGGAAAGCGCGCTCGTCGGCTTCCTTTGTGACAACCGGGACATCTTCGCATAGACATCCTTTGACATGCCGGGAGTTCTGAGGGAAGCTGCCGAGCACTCTCTCAACGTTCGACCGGATGCCAAACCAGTCAAGCAACGCCTGCGCCGTTTCGCTGAGGATAGGCGTAGAGCAATAGGAGAAGAGATAGTTAAGCTTCTGTCAGCTGGTTTTATCAAAGAAGTGTATCATCCCGACTGGTTAGCAAACCCAGTTCTTGTTTGCAAAAAGAATGAAATGGAGGATGTGCGTTGATTACACGAGTCTCAACAAAGCATATCCCAAAGATCCTTTTACACTACTCGCATCGACCAGGTGATCGATTCCACGGACGGCTGCGAAATTTTATGTTTTCTCGATGCTTACTTGGGCTACCATCAAATCAAGATGAAGGAGGAGGACGAGATCAAGACATCGTTCATTACTCCATTCGGGGCCTTCTGCTGCTTCTCCATGCCTTTCAGCTTAAAAAGCGCCGGCGCTACGTACCAACGGTGCATACAGCGCTGTTTCCAGGGGCAAATTGGCTAGAACGTGCAGGCTTACATCGACGATGTGGTGATCAAGTCCGAGAAAAAAGAGGATCTCCTAACTGACTTGGGAGAAACATTTTAAACCTTAGGCGATTTAGCATGAAGCTCAACCCAGAAAAGTACGTGTTCAGAGTGCCTTCGGGAAAACTGCTCGGCTTCATCGTTTTCGAACGAAGAATCGAGTTTAACCCGGAGAAGATCGACGCCATCATCAGAATGGGGCCACCAAAAAACCTCAAGGATGTCCAACGGCTGACCGGGTGCATGGCAGCCCTTAGCCGATTCATCTCGTCGACTTGGCGAAAAGGCCCTACCCCTCTACAAACTCATGAAGAAGTTGGATACCTTCACCTGGACATCTGAGGCTCAAGACGCCCTTGATGGGCTAAAGATGTTCCTGACCACGCCCCCGATACTGGTTTCCCCGATGCCTAACAAGCCGCTGCTCCTCTACATTGCAGCGACTACCCAGGTGGCTAGTACCGTCTTGGTCGTCGAATGCTCCGAGCCAGGTCATATCCAAAAGGTTCAACGCCCGATCTACTTCATCAGTGAAGTGCTCTCCGAGTCCAAAGCGCGATATCCACAGATACAGAAGATCATCTACGCGGTGTTTATTACATCTCGGAAGCTAGTCCATTACTTCCAAGGACACCCGATTGCGGTGGTCAGTTCCTTCCCAATTGCCGACGTCATCAACAATTGCGACGCAACAGGAAGGATCACCAAATGGGCAATGGAACTAATGGCGTTCAGCATAATTTACGCCCCCCCGCACGGCTATCAAGTCTCAGGCTCTCGCCGACTTCATGGCCGAGTGGACAGAAGTCCAATCCCCGCCCTCAGTAATTGACCAAGAACTTTGGACACTTTACTTTGACAGATCACTGATGCTTCAGGGCGCGGGGCTGGCATCGTTCTCATTTCTCCGAAAGGAGAACGCTTCAAATATGTGCTACAAATCCAATTCTTGGCGTCCAACAACGTCGCCGAGTATGAAGTCTTACTACACGGCCTACGCATCGTGACCTCACTCGGCATCCGGCGGCTCCTCACTCACGGAGATTCCGAATTGGTGGTCAGGTAGGTTATGAAAGAATGGTCGTGCAGGGACCTAGCCATGAAAGCTTACTGCCAGAGGTGTGCAAGCTCAAAGACAAGTTCGATGGCCTCAAGATCACGCATGTCCTCCACCGAGACAACGAGGCTGCAGACGCACTCGCCAAACTGAGGTCCAATCGGGATATCGTCCCGACTGGATTTTTCCTCCAGGAGTTGCATACCCCCTCCATCAAGGTAGAGACAGCGTCCGAGACCACAGAAACACACACCAAGGGATCTGATAGCACTCAGCAGACTTTGTAAGAGATCTTAGTCGTTACTCCCGACTGGACAACACCTTTCCTCGACTATCTCCTGCGAGACATCCTCCAGGCGGATCAGACTGAGGCGCGGTGCCTTGCGAGGCGCGCCAAAGCCTATGTCATAGTTGAGGAGGCACTTTACAAGAAGAGCACCTCTGAAATCCTCGAGCGATACATCCCTCAAGACCAGGGGAAACGGCTACTACAAGATATTCACTCGGGAGTTTGCGGGCACCAC
The DNA here is from genome assembly GCA_019208055.1 of Stipa capillata. Classification (NCBI taxonomy): domain Eukaryota; kingdom Viridiplantae; phylum Streptophyta; class Magnoliopsida; order Poales; family Poaceae; genus Stipa; species Stipa capillata. The sequence continues at coordinate 79,039 of JAGXJF010001286.1, forward strand.
GCAGCGCCAAAGTCACTAGTCGGAAAAGGCTTTCAACAAGGTTTCTACTGGCCGACCGCAGTCTCAGATGCTGAGCACATCGTGCGCACCTGCGAGGGATGCCAGTACTTCACCCGGCAGACACATCTGCCGGCTCAGGCACTCCAGCCTATCCCGATCACATGGCCTTTTGTCGTGTGGGGTCTGGACATGGTTAGTCCCCTCAAGAAGGCTCCCGGGGGCTACACACATCTTTTCGTCGCCGTCGACAAGTTTACCAAGTGGATTGAAGCCAAGCCAGCTGCTACGATCACTGCCGAGTGGGCCGTCGAATTCTTTTTGGACATTGTGTACCGGTTTGGTGTCCCCAATAGCATCATCACAGACAACGGTACACAATTCATCGGCAGTGCTTTTCTCCAATTCTGCGACTAAGAGAGCATTTAGGCCTCAGTTGGTTTTGATGGTTAATGGCAACTCAAACTGGAATCTAACGTTTACATTGAGTGTAGGCAGGTTAGTAGGTTCCAGGAAGAAGGGTCATCAGGGAAAGGATGACCACCAAAAAGGGTACAAGGGTGGTTTCCAGGACTAAGGAATGACTGTGCTAGGCAGCTGTGCCACAGCTATGAAGAAGCCGGTGCTGTGCAAGGAGTTGCAAGCAAGGTGATGGTGGCTTGATGCGTCAAGGGCCGTGACTGCAGTTGGTGGGCAGGCAAAGCATAGATTTGCTAGTTTCTTTAAGTCCATAGAAAAAACACGTACTATCAAGAGGGATGATGCAGTAATGATCTGTGGAGGTTCTAATTGCTCAATGCTCAGGATGTTGGACAGTGGCACTAATGCTTTGAGGTTAGTGGCCCTGTGTCAACAGTTTTGCACAAGTGTGAAACTGGTTTTGTGCTTGCACTCTGTAGTGCTAGCAGTAGAAAACCCTAGGGGTTAGAGTGTCACACCCCGATTTTCCAAAAACCCGAAAATTAGGGCCAACAAAAACTTTTAGTAATAATGCGAACTGAAACACACCTGATTAAAAACTTTATCGCAAGTCGTGCCAAGCCGCCAAGCGACGCAAACCAAACCCTTCACTTTGCTCCCTTCTTTCTTCGCAGTCGGTACCACTGAACCATTAACCCTAGTTTCAGCCCTGAACCCTCTTATTCCTGATTAAATCTACTTCTTCCTAAAATTCTGGGAAAACATTCATGAAGCAACAAAATAGTATTCCCAACTCTAGTGTGACATAAAATATCGATGCTCAATTTGGAAGTACCTGGAAATGGAAATAATGGCCCCTGAGGCATCGGTGAGTCATGACTGCAATCCTGTGCGTATATACGAGTGTATCGGAGATATTTCCCCAAACTCTAGCCACTGCAGACCCTTTTCCCTACTCTGACTTCATGGCCACCGCATATACGCTAAAATTTCCCAAGTGTATATGGACACACGCACACTGAGAACCTTGCGTGTGCCATTTGCATCCCCGCCACCTTTTCGCCCTAGAGCAAGATACATGTAATAAACCGGTCTTCTGGACATAGGATGGGCCGGGCCGACTACTCGGAGTCCGACTTCTACACGGGGGGCGTCTCATTGACTTGGAGTACAAGACAAGGATACATACCTACCCGGCAATCCTGGATTCTAGTTATAACCGACTAGGGAATCAATCCGTAAACCAATCGGGACTCTTGTAACCCTGCTCCCGCCGGTTATATAAGGCAAGGCAGGGATCCCTCGATGGGGAACGAAGCTAGCGACTAAGCAATAAGCTAGAAGCTCTCATACTTTTAGACACTTAAACCCTAGCGACCCCGAGATCAGCTCTCGTGGTCGTGCGGCACTCGGAACACAAGCAATACCATCCGCCAGACACAGGACATAAGGTATTACCTCTCCTTGAGGGCCTGAACCTATCTAAACTCTATGTCCCGTATGCACCCATCTAGATCTGCTGTGCGTATGCTGCCCCGTATTCATTATTGCCGGATCAAAACACTGACACAACTCCTTGTTCAGCACCAGATTCATCACAGCTGTGGCACAGCTGCCTAGCACAGCTATCTCCTTGACCTGAGTAACCATCCTTGTACTTTTTTTGGTGGTCATTCTTCCTAGATGAATCATTCTTCCTGGAACCTAACTTTTCTATTAACACTCAAGGTAACTGTTAGATCTCAGTTGAGTTGCCATTAACCATCAAAACCATTTAGGGGCTTAGATGCTCTTTCAGTAGTCTCTCCTTCCCTTGACATCACCATGGCCAGTTGTGGTTGCCGAGGAGGAGAAGATGACACCGAAGCCTAACTAAAAGGGAGGTATTTGGACCCGTAAGCCTAACTCCTTCCCACATACGTCCCGTAGGACATAAGTGGATTTTGTTCGGAAGAGAAATGAAATTAATGGGGTGGTAAGGTACAAAGAAATGTTGGTTGCACAAGGTTTCACTCAACAACTAGAAGTTGATTTTGAGGAAACCAACTTTCAATCATGGATGGAATTACCTTTAGATACTTAATCCCAATGGCAATAAACCTAAATTTGGAAATAAAATTAATGGACCTGGGAACAGCATATCTATATGGAAATTTGGACTCAGACATTTATATGAAAGTGCTCAAAGCAAAACACACACACACACATATATGTATATATATAATAGTATATCAGTAATATAAAGCAAAGAAATCATTCTACTTTTGTAGTCCCTGATGTTCACTTATCCCAAAATAAGAATAACCTACCTAAGATATTTCTCTCATGTTTGTAGGGTTGCAGTTTTCTAGATTTGTGAGAGGACCTTCTCAATGAGTATGTCAATGAGTAAACTAAGCATGCAATAATACGAGAGGTTGGAAAAACATGAGACCTTAGGGCTTAGGGTCCGTTAATTGGTCTGATTTATCAAAGGACCACCAGATTGCACAAAACATCATTGGTACACAAAAATAATGGGAATTAAATGGTAGTGGAGATCATAGATTCTGATCTTATCTTATGAATGCCATCTTGGTGAAGTAGACTTGGTCAATAAGCTATAAGCCATTTTTGAATTGATTCCTCAACTCTAGCTGCAAGCCGTAGGAGCGAGGTGTCACGTGCACGCGGAGGAGGCGGAGAACCAGCGGCAAGGAGTGGACGACCAACTCTGAGGACAGGGGAAGCAGGGATGGTGGCACAGGACGACATGCGCAAGCAGGGGAAGCGGACAACCTGTGGGGAAAAGGCTTGATGAGTGCGGCATCCTACACAAGCGGGTTGGTAGATGAGGCGGTAGTCACGGATGAAGGCAGAGGGTCGCGTGTGCAAGCGGCGAGGTGGCTGACTGACAGGGACAAGACCGGACAAGCGTGTAAGGCTGGACAGAAAGCTCGAGGCTCGTAGCTCGGCTCGGGCCCGGCTTGGCTCGGCTCGGAGGCGCAACGAGCCGAGCCTGAGCCTCTTCCTCGGCTCGTATAGCTCGGCGAGCTCAGCCAAAAAGCTCGCGAGCCGCTCGTAGGCTCGTTTGGGCTCGTTGTATAAAAAAATTTGGTATGACCTTTGCTACAAACTAACAATTGATATACATATACTGAACAATTATATAATTCATAAGCACATATAACATAAAAATGATGCACGATCTAAAGAAAGAGCATAATCGACGCTCTTCCTTTATGCACAAAAGATACCTCATCGAAGTTCTTACACCTGTTTTCAATTTCTCTCACAATGGCACTAGAGCACTGGCTTCTGCGCGCTTGTGCTGGGATGTGTACTGGGCTGCAAGATGGGAGCAGAAGCACGAAAAAGGAGGTCTAGGAGACTGAGCTTAGCTAGCCTTGGGATTTCTTCCCGGACCCAGGGTAGTTCGAGCAACATCAGTGGTGTAAGAGTGCAGGCGGATATGGGCCAAATGTTAGGGTAGTTCAAGCAACGTCAGTGAGGGTGGGAGCGCAAGTGGGGCGATGACGCGTTGAGCCCGCCGTAAGCCGCGGGTGGTGGAGGAGGGACCTGGGACGATGGTGGGAGAGGTGCGATGCTGAGTGGAGGAGATAGGAGTGGCGAGCAAGATATGGAGGTGAACAGTGAGGAGAGTGCAATGGCAGAGAAGAAGCGGGGTAGATAGCCGGACAGAGGTTGAAGACAAGCCAGGAAAGAGGAAGGGAGATCGAACAGTGGCGGGATGATCGATCACGGTCGAGACGTCTGATCATTTTTCGGAGAAGGATGGTGTAACACCTTGAATTCCAAAACCCTAAAATTAGGGCCAACAAAAACTTTTTCGCTAATAATGGCAGCTAAAATATACCAGAGTAAAATCTTTTGTTCAAGTCATGCTTCTGCAAAACCCTAAAGTGGGTCGACCAAAATCTTCCCCTTCTGTTCCTAATTCCTCAAACTCTGTTTTGTCGAATCTCTGTCCGGCAAGGTATTCAAACCTTGCCTTACATCTTGTCTCCATACGTGGCCGCTCACCCTTGCATTTCCACCACAAACACCCCTCCAGCATCCCTTCCCCTTCTATCTAGCCGGTGCAACCTAAACCCACACCTGCCGCAGAGTGCCCATACGGTACTTCTGCGAAATTGGAACAAATACCCATCATAAATCTCTTCCAAATGATGTGAGCTTCCATCATATACTCCGCCATGTTTTATCACGAGTAGGTGCACATATATACTACTTTTATGTATGCGCACATACGCAAAACCCTCACCCCCCACTTCCCGGGCTATGAATCAAAACCCTAGCTCATCGTTCAGTCCTGCCACAACCACGTGTATATAAACATGGATATATCAGTGGCAGAAATCAAACACCAACTCACCATAACTCCGCATGCCCATTCCATCCACATGCAAACCTTATATATGCTAAAATCTTTAAGTGTATGCGGGCACATACACTGTCAACCCTAATTTAATCTTCTCAGTAAAACCCTAACCACCATGGTTTATCTCCCTCTCCTTATCAGACGTCATTCGAATATTATTCTCACCTCATTGCAATCTTATATATATGTTCTCGCAGCCTACCACCTTTTCTCTCTCATAGATACACCTCTAATGTACCCCTAGATGTCTTGGCAATCTCCTCAATATGAAGATTCAGCAATTCGTGAATTAACCCATTCCGTCTGCTGGTGATTGTCTCTCCAACCTAACTAGGATATATATATATATATATATGCATGTGCATGTTTCATGCGCAGGTGCATGTACCCGCAGTGTTTCTCTTGCCAGCTCCCTTCTTAAAATTTCCCTTCTGTTGCAAGGACCAACCCAGCGCCTGACCCCCTTTTTCCTCACTCAACTTCTAACCGAGCTGCTGCCCACACTGCCACTCTTTGAGCCGTGTCCATATGCTCCACGGCATCTAGCTACCCATAAACATGCAACACTGCACCACCAACCCTACAGCGATGTTCAGTGCCCAATCCTTGCTGCAGGCACATAGCTTCTCATGCCACGTTCTCCCTCTCTTGATTTTCTTCCTTTCTTTTTCTCTTGCAAGGAACACTCGGTGTGTACTCAACCCCTTACCTCTGACTTTCCTTGTTCTCCAAAAGCACTCCACCTCCAAAGCAGCTCAGCACCTATCTACTCACCCCCATCTAACCCAGCTGCCACTCACCAATTTTGCACCCGAGTTACTCACTGCCCCATCTACCTGAGCTGCCACTCACTTTCTCTCTAGACCAGAGCAAGCCAAACACGCCACTTCCTCTGTGCTGAAATTGGTGCTCAATCCCAGCTGTTGCAACAGCATGCAACTGACTCACCTTTTTTCCTTACCCCATGTCTCCAACCTGAGCATGCACCACGTCAACCAACCCACCCGAGCACCTCTCTAGCTCCTTGCTGCTACTCCCGAACCAAGCTCCCTGCCACCTTTTTCCTTTCCAAGCAGCAGTACCATAGCAGCAGCCAATACCAGCTCTCCCTCCTTTTTCTCTTTCTCCACACTCCTCCTCCAAGAGCAGTGGCTACTGCTGTCCTCGTCCTGCCCCTTTAACTTTCCCCAATGTCGCACGCCAAGCAGCAATGAGCTGCCTCACTCCCTCCTCTTCTACTGCCAAGACCAGAGGCTGGGCTTCCTCTGCACTCCAACCCGAGCAGCCTCCTCTTGCTCCTCTGCCCAAAAGTTGCTCTTCTTCCTCCAAGCTCCAGCACTCCCTTGCTCCTCATCTTTCCCCACCGAGCACCACGCAACTAAGCTCCATTTTCTTCAAGTCTTCCTCACACCGAGCTGCTCTAGCTCCTCCACTCATGCGCAGCTCCCCTCATCCCTCTCACTTCTTTTCTCTAAGTTCTTCTCAGGTTGAGCTTTAGTCTAGGCCGCACGCATCTCTTCTCCCCATCATCCACCCGAGTAGCCCAGGCAGCAAGATTTCTTTTCCTCAGATCCCGAGCGCTCAAGCTCACCTCTTCCCTCCCCGGTCTGCTGGACCAAGCACCCGCCATTGCTCTTTTTCTAGCTCCCTCTTTCCCAGCTTCCAACGCCAAGCTGCACCCGAGTTCTTCTTGCTTTGCTTGAGCACTGCATCACCTCAGCTGCCACACGAGCTACTCCTTCCTCCCAAGCCACCCGAGCTCCCCTCTTCTCCCTTAGCTTTTTCCTCAAGCTCTCCTCTTCTCTGGTCTACAGCCTGAGTTATCCCGGACCAGCTCCCCTAGCAGCTCAAGCATTGGCCATCTCTCCTAGCTCCTTGCCACTCTCCGGCCGAGTGCCCAACTCCCATTTCCATTTTCCCAGCCTGAGCTCACCTGCCCTTCTTCTCCCTTTGCACTCGAGCTTCCTCTTGCTCTATTATTCTCCCTCCCGAGCTCATCTTTCCCCAAATAGCCACGTCCTGGCCTCAACCCAGAAGCGCTTGCCACTGGTGTGTCGCTGCCTAGCTGCCACCCCCACCCTAAGTCCTACTTCAGCGCCGCTGGGTCCCCAAGCCACTGCCGCTGTACTCCTCCGAGCAACCGAGCTGTTGCCGCGGCAGTTCTTCCCCCACCGCGGCAGCACTGCGGTAGTACCGTGGCAATTGCTTCCCTACCACGGCAATCCCGCGCAGCTGCTCCTTCCACCGCGGCAGCCCTTTCCCAACCGCGACAGCACCGCGGCAACTTCGCCCCTACCACGGCAGCGCTGCGGCAACCCTCTCTCCATCGCAACAACCTCCTCCAGCGCAAAGCAGCACCGCGGCAACTTCTCCCCGCCGCGGCGGCTCCACCCCACCGCGGCAACCTCTCCCCACCGTGGCAGTCCCTCTCTACCGCGACCACCTTCTCTACCGCGGCCACCTTGCCCCTACCGCGGCAGCCTCGGCCGTTGCTGCTGCCACGTTTCTTCTGCTGCAGCAAGCCCCTCCCGGCGACTCCCTCTCTCTTCTCCCTTTTTGTTGCCGTGTTTTGCCTCTAGTCCAGGTGGGGAAAGGCGCAGGCCAATGTCAGCTCCACTTTCTTTTTCCTAGCCCCAACCGCATAAGTCCACTAATCTCATAATTCAAAAAAAAAGATATTTGAACCACAACTTTAAACATGTTAAGACATATGCACATACCTCCACTAGATTCACCTCTTTAAACCATCTCAGAGACTGAAATTTATTTTGAATTGGAATATAGTTTGCGTATATATGTGCTATGTAGCCATAGTTATGCTAAGCATCTTATTAAAACCTATATAACATGTGAGCACCAGTGAACCTTTAACTTGTAAACCATGTATATGTGGGGTCCATAAAATCTTATGAAACCCTTAATTGATCCACATATACGCATAAATGTGAGCATCCACAAACCCTAGGGTGCAGTATACAGGAAAGCAATATATGCGCCACAAACCTAATTGCAAAGTTCATCAATAAGTATAATCGAAATCTCATCACCTTCGACCCTCAACCCTAAGGATGATACCCTTGGTCATGAAGACCTAATACATCTTTCTAAGCTTTTAAGTGGTTCATAAATTATTAGCTACCCTAACCCACCATGAAGTTATAGTTCTGATGCTCTGGTTCTTTATTTGTTGTTGTTGAGCTTTCGCTTGCACCATCATTTATTCAATGTTCCTTGTGGCGTGTAGATATGACATAGTGATACCGAGACGGAAGGGACTAAGGCGTTGTCATACCAAGAGCGAATCTCAGACAAAAGCCAACATCTGCCAGGCAAGCTCTCTGCCCTTGATCATGTTGAATCCCAAGTTTACAAAATACTAATTTGTTTACGAAACCTGCATGCTATGTCCTACGACCTGTTATTTTATGTAGAGGAGTTATATCCGATGCTTAGAAAACCCTAGTTCGACCCTGAACTCCTTGTCACCCTAAGGACTACGTATTCTAGGAAAATACCGAAAATCTAGGGTAGAGTATGTATGTATGCTTAGCCCTGCGGTAGGTTTTCAAAATAAAAAGGAGAATACTCCCATATCTCATGTGGTGACAATGTGAAAACGGACCGTCGTGTCCGAAGGTGTATGAAGGTAGGATATCCATGGGTTGGGATATTTTACCGTAAAATGGTTTTGTGAAACCAAAGCAAAAATGGAGAAGATTTTGATCCGGGTCGGAAATGAAGGGGGAAAGCAGGAAGCTTGTTAAAGTGCGAGGTAATGCCCGGCGTGGTTCTCGCTGCCCGTTTACAGGAGTGGTGTGAACTCCCTCTTGGATCACATAAGGCCCGAGCTTAAGTGCCGTTTGGCCAAGTCTTACTGTACGTCCACATGTCTTTTATGGGAAGGACTTGACCTAGTACCCGGTCTGAGACTAGCATGAACCCGTAGGCAGTGTGAAGCGTGCAGATGAGGTTGTAGCCTCTGTAGAGAAAAGTTTCCGCGGGAAAGCGATGGCTTGTTCGCCACAAAGTTGGAACACCAACCTCCTTGCAAGCGATGATACTGACTCAAGCTAGGTTTGGGACATGTCCTTCTGGTGGGTTCATGGCTGGGTTTACTCCGGTGAAGAGTCTCGTTGTACTAGCTCCGGTAGCATGCGGCGCGCAATATGCCCAGGGTGAACTACATCGTGTGGGTAAAGCCGTACCACCTCTGCAGAGGGTTAAAACTATTCGAATAGCCGTATCCGCGGTCATGGACGAATTTAGTTAGGCCACACTAAAGTAGACTGGCTTTCAAAGTCAAAATGGGTTACGGGTTTAACGACGTGATCCGCCGTGTTCGCAGGATGACCTGAAAGACTCCCGTTGTAGCGGGAGGAGTGAAGAAGGGATTTCCCCGTTGTAGCGGGCAAACCCTAGGATTCCCCGTTGTAGCGGGCAATCACTATATCCCTGTTGTAGCGGGTGAGCATATGACTCCCCGTTGAAGCGGGTGATAACAAAATGCTTTCGTTGTAGCGGAAAGCATAGATACGATCTTCCCATTGTAGCGGGAAAGATGACGAGACTAGGTATGCGTCTCGATGCTCCGAATTAATTTACGAAAAACTGTTTTTACAATCTACTTACATATTTAAGTGAAAACTTACTTTCCGCACAACATGAGACATAGGCTAGAGCCCGATTCTTGATATTCCCGTGCATACATATACTTGTGATAAACTCCCTAGCGGAGAGTTTGCGAGTACATTCAATGTACTCACCTGGCTTGTTGATTTGGCTAGACAGAAGGGCGACCGTTCGAAAGCGCTAGCGGTATCCGCGATAACTAGGGTGAATCCCCAGTCAGTTGCCTGTCAGGAATGGCATATTGATGGGCCACTCCACCGTTTGATTTCCGCTGCAAGATTTTTAGCCATTGGGCTAGAGATATAACTTTTCGATCTCAAAGATCGATTTTATATCATATTCTAATAAGTGCGTGTATGACCTTGATATACAGGTTAACTTGTGTGTACCGGCTACTGATCATGGGACCGGTACAGTAAACACAAGGGTTTATCCGGCCTTAAAACCGGGTACACCACAGATGGCACGTTCCACGTCCAGTTAAAAGGAAAACAACCGTATGTTGAATTTTCAACGGAAGATAAAAAAGGCAGCCAGCTGCGCATTGCCATTATGGGGTCTCAACCAAAGTTCTGTTTGGCATGTAAATTATTTTATCCATGTAGCAAAACACACATCTCAGATGCTCGTTGCTGCCCTGTGGAATGGATGTAGTATCACTGTCAGGTAGGCTCCGTGCCTACTTTTATACCCTTCTAATCTTTAGGTGGATGTCCGTACAAATCGATCAAATCTTTAACGCAGAAAAAGGAAATGAGAAAAGATTAGGGAGCTGCTACAAATCGGCATGCCGATATTGGTCCAAATCGGCATACCACAGAGCTGTCAAATGTTGGTTTAATCAACGGTTGGATTGGCCAAATCGATCATTGGTGGAAACATTGTTATCATGATACGAAAACATATAGTTAAAACATAGGCAACAAACGTGTTAAACTAGTGAAACAACAATATGTATGCAACACACAGAGTATATCTGATTTTTAAGGAAACCAATCCCAGAATTTCAAGAAACAAACTCTAAATTTAGTTGGTTCAATGGATGGTTGGATTAACCAGATGTCCATGGAGACATTGTTGTCGTGATATGGAAACATATAGTTAAGGCATAAGCAACAAAATTGTTAAACCAATGCAACACACATTGTAGATCCAATTTTAAGGAAACATCATAGATTCGATTTTTAAGGAAACTGATCTCGAAATTTTAGGAAACAAACTGCGAATTTAATTGGTTTAATGGACGATTGGATTGGCCAGAGTAGATATACGTGGAAACATTGTTGTCGTGATACAGAAACATATAGTCAAGACATATGCAACAAACTTTTTGAACCAATACAACACACGTCGTAGATCCGATTTTAATGAAACATCGTAGATCTGATTTTTAAGGAAATCGATCCCGAAATTTTAGGAAACAAACTGCGAATTTAATTTGTTTAATGGACGATTGGATTGGCCAGAGCAGATATGCGTAGAAACATTATTGTCGTGATACAGAAACATATAATTAAACCATAGACAACAAACTTGTTGAACTAATACAACAACAACATCATTGTACAATGTAAACGATTTATGTGAAAACGTTATTGTCATGATAAAAAACATATAGTTAAAACATAGGCAACAACTTGTTAAAACAGTACAACAACAATAATAATTTGTTTCCTATACAACAATAATTTGTTTCCTCGGGCAACGTCGGCGAGGAAGGTCGTTGAATGCGATGCTCGAGCAAGATCTAAGGCTCTCTGGCCTGCTCGTACATACAATGGTAGCACACGATGCCCCGGTGCTCGATGGTGCACATCATGGCGATCTCATGCGTGATCTGCCTCGACATGACTTCATCGTGGTTGCCATTGGACGGTGCCGTACCATCTAGACCATCCCGCCAAGGCCGGTGCTAATGCGGTGGACGCACTCCAGCTTCGCAAGCGGCAGCGGGGCAGGCGGCGTAGAGCCCGCCGAGGTGGGCGAGGTCGGTGCACCCATCGGTGATGACCCGGACGAGGATGTCGAGAACGGCGCGGAGGATGGCTGGGGCGGCAGCGGCACGACCAGCGACGTGAGGCCCTGTAGCAGCAGCAGTGGCAGCGTGAGATCTAGCCTACGCCGCAACCATCCCGGATGTGCCCGACTGCTACTACTTCGTGGTAGCGGCGGCGGCGAGAAGATCCAGCCTGCGTTACCACAGCCCCGGTGTGCCCGGCAGCTGCTGTTTCGTGGTGGCGGCTGTGAGAAATAGGAGAAGGAGAAACCCTAACTAACTGAGGTATGAATTAGGAGATTTTATAATCTACAAAGCTATGGTTGGATGAAGCCCATAAAAATCAATGGCTGGATGGCATGCCTATGGGCTGCTTTCCATGGAGTTTCCCCAAAATTAGCACCAATGTTTTCATCAGGTAGGTAACCTGGCTATTTGAGTATTCGTCCAGCAAGTACGAGCAGATCGGGCAATTCCAGAAGCCTTTGCGCCTCCGCACTTCCGCACAGCGCCACCAATATTTTCCCGGTTTTCCCTGCTCCCCCTCGCTCACAGCCAAGTGGGCCTCCAAGATCCAAACCCCACACGTCAGTGACAGCACCCAACTCCCCATCCACAGATCACACTGCCGCTCGCCGCAACAAGCCCCGCAACCGCCTCCCCTCCTCGCGCCCGCCCGGCGCCTCTCCCTCCCGCCGCCGAGCTGTAAGCAGCTCGCGAGTCAACTCGACTCACCCACTCCACCACACGCGGAGCGCTCTCCCCCAGGATTCTAACGCGGCGTAGCCTCCGCGCGATTCTGCTCCGGCGAGGCGGCGGCGACCGTCGGCATTCGCGCCAATTTGGCGCACCGAGGGGATCGCGGGATGGGAGATCTAACGGCGGTAGCGGGATGGTGAGCGCGAGCGCTAGCCGGAGTGGCTCCGCGCGCCACGCGCAGAGGGGCGGCGCCGGGACAACCGGGAGCCCGCGGGTCTCCGCGGCGTCGGCAGCGGCGGCGCAGCGCAGGTGGTGGGCGGCTTCGGGCCCGTCGCTGGAGCGCGTCGCCCTCGCGTTCTTCCTCGCCTCCGTGGCGCTCGCGCTCTCCTGCGCGCTGTACCTCTACCTGTTCCGGTACCTGGGCCGGGGGCAGGCGGTCGCCGGGTTCGTCGGGAAGGACCTCGAGTCGTGCGACGTGTTCGACGGCGGCTGGGTACCCGACGAGAGCTACCCACTCTACGACAGCTCCGAGTGCCCGTTCGCGGAGAGGGGGTTCAACTGCCTGGCCAACGGGAGGGAGGACACCGGCTACCTGAAATGGCGGTGGATGCCGCGGCGGTGCGACGTGCCGAGGTTCACCGCCCGCGCCGCGCTGGAGCGGCTGCGGGGGAAGCGGGTCGTGTTCGTGGGGGATTCCATGAGCCGCACGCAGTGGGAATCCTTCATCTGTATGCTTATGGCCGGGGTGGACGATCCCAAGACGGTCTACGAGGTGAACGGGAACGAAATCAGCAAGATCATACGGTTCCTGGGGGTGAGGTTTGCGTCATTCGACCTGACCGTGGAGTTCTTCCGATCCGTGTTCCTAGTCCAGCAGCGGCCTGCGCCGAGGCACGCACCGAAGAGGGTCAAGTCGACTTTGAGGCTGGACAAGATGGATAATATTAGTCGGAAATGGGTGAATGCCGATGTTCTAATTTTCAACACCGGGCATTGGTGGACTCCTACCAAATTATTTCATACGTAAGGTTTCTTGCTCTGCTTCGCTATGCTCATTTAGTTCCAACAATTATATGTGCGTATTTTCAGTAATGTGAGTATCTCCTTTTGCTTTCTCATAGTTCCTTAGAATTGTAGTTTATCTGTGTATTTGTATCTGGTTGTTTAAATGGGTAGAATTGGATCTTTTGATGATATCACTGATATTGAGTATTTCTAAGATTCTAAGCCAGCCTGTCGTTTCTAAGCAACTTTTTTATGAATCAAATATGTATGCTTACCTTTGAATATTAAAAAAGAATCAGAAAGCACTTCAAGAAGAAGGAAATTGCAAATGCCTTGCAGATCTTGTTATTTGCTACTTTGATTTGTTTTGCTTGGGATCCAACAAGCTCATCAGTGTTCTAGGTCCCCATGTCGTCTCATACTTGCATGCTGATGTTGATTCATAGGCCGCTTCATCCAATTGGTGGCCATTGGTTGTTATGGCCCGTCGACAGCATTGCCAGTGATGAGGCACAACAGATCGCAAGAAAGAGAAGCAAATTGAGGTTGAGAAGGGACAAATTAGGGAAGAAGTCAGAGAAGAACCGGAATAGGTTAGAGGAGGAAGAAGAACAGTATAATGGGGAAAATTATCAGGATCCTAATTCATCCATGGTTTCAGCTTCTGCAAGACATCTCTATTATACACCTCACATCTTACATTCCCTGTGGACCCAATTCATGAACTTTCTCATGCATATACCTAGTCCTAGGTCCACCAATTGTTATTTACTCGCCTTGAATAGCTTCTTTGGTGCCAAGCTGAGCATAATGCTGCAGAAACAATGTCTTCCAATCAATATTCCTACTCATCACAGGCGTGTGCATGACATTGGTTAAGCATGAACTTGCATGATGGCTTGTTAAATTGACAACACAAATACTTGCTGACTCAGCAGATTCTATTTGCTGGATTTTATGTGCCTTCCATTCAACACATTTCCTTTTCTTTTTAGATTAGTGATGCGTTAGCTGGTATCTGCGAGCCGTTGGTACATATTGTTTTTGCCATATTTGAGTAAGATTATGACAAAATTTACCCAAGTTATATTTCCTTGTTCTAACATCAATTCATTGACAATTGACGTAGCCTTTTTTTTTCCTTTAAATGTTACACATTCATAATTAATTTACTGATGCGAGTTAAATCCAACTTAAAAATATCATAGTTTTTTCTGACTTGGTCTTCCCAACAGGGGTTGCTATTTTCAGGCTGGACGTGTTCTTAAACTGGGTACATCCATCGATGCTGCTTTCAGGATGGCACTGCAGACTTGGGCTTCGTGGGTGGAAAAAAGAGTTGATTTAAACCGAACACGTGTCTTCTTTCGCACGTATGAGCCATCCCATTGGAGGTGTGTCCAATGTCAAATCCATGCCCTGCTATATAGATACAGACATGGTTCTTGTAGCTCTACCAATGCATATATAGTGGCTGTATATGCTTGTTTTGCATTCTGATTGAAATTTGCTTAATACATTTCATTATATGAAATTGAGAACTCTTTATAATGTTAGTATGGTTCATTTTGAAGTAAGGGCGAGGCATCACATGTCTTCACAGTTCAACAAGAACCCTTGGTTGTATATATGTTTACTTTAGTGAACTGCTAAACCTCCTTACATTTTTCCAGGATCAAATTGTGAACTACTACTGTATTGGATCCACTAAAAGCCTTATCTTCTTACATCTCTTCATTTTGATGTAGTTGAATGTTTTGTTGCAAAATACTAACTTCATCTCTTCTGTCCCTACTAATATGGTATGATCTAAGGCAGCCATGACTACCACAAAAAATAATCAGCACTATCTGATTCCCCACCTGTAGTTTGTCATGTTTATCAGGCATTTGGCACTCTTTTCTTGCTCTCCTGCATCTTTTCTGTAAGAACTAACGAAAACTTGTTTCACATTACAGTGACTTAAACCAAACGATATGTGAAGTAACAGAAAAGCCTTCATCTGAGGCTAAAGGAAATGACAAGAGTGAATTTGGGGCTATACTTGCTGATGTTGTGGCGAGCATGAGTATTCCTGTTACTGTACTAAATGTAACTTTGATGGGAGCCTTCAGAACTGATGCCCATGTTGGCGCTTGGAGTTATCCTCCCACTATACTTGATTGCAGCCACTGGTGTCTCCCTGGAGTTCCCGATGCTTGGAATGAACTAGTATTTTCATACCTTTTGACAAATGGTGAGTTTTTATTTATGCTAACATGTATCTTCATTTCTCTGAATACTAGGAGCAAAATGAAGTACATCAACCAGACAAATGTTTTCCATATCATAAATTGCGCTCGCTTGCAACGTACAGTGTTCAATTTATCCCCTTTTCCATCCACTGTGTCTACAGTGACTAGCAATCATGTACGTGCAATGACGTCTCGCCAAATATATTATAAGCACAAACAATTTAGAAACTATGTTGATCTTACACCTACATCCAAATTTAACACATATTGCTAAAAAAATTTGGGGTGAATCGCACAACGCATTACTATTAACTCGCACAATTTATCTAAGTGTGATTAATTGGAGAGGAAGGGAGCATGGGAGGAATATGATTATGAATACAGGAGCTTTTAAAGGTAAGTAATAGGATGTCACTAATGTGTGATTAAGATATAAGTTTTAGTGATTCAACTTAATTCTCGAGCCGTTTGATTGGATTGGATGGCCAGGATGAAATGCATCAAACCCTAACTCGTACTTTTATAAGTAGTATAGATATAAAAAGTTTCAAGACTTAATATACAATGCATAAACATTTGCTAATCTTACATGACCATCATGCTTGACATGAATAGTGAATTCACACCTACTCAAAACATGGGCCAACAGATATGGTTTAGAACCTTATAGTTTGACCCATGATAGCCTACTGAAGGAACTGTAACTAGATAGATCAAGTAGCTCTTATTGATTGTATCTTTAAAAGGCCTCAAGTTATAATCCTTCAGAAAATGTTACTCCAGGCATTTATAGCTTGATAATTAGATTGTTCTGATGCGACTGAGTAAGCCTACGACCAGTCTAACGCACTCTGTTTATAATGATGTGGGTTGAAATGCTTCAAAGTGTTAACAAATTTCTTGTTATCCAATTTTGCTGCTGAACGTGTGTTCATTGTTATTGGATGATGAGTTGAACCTTTTTTCATGTCTGGATTCCACAGGTCGGTGAAAGATGGCGGAGTGACTGTTGACAGTATACTTTGTTTTTTTTGCACCTTCAGAATTTGCATCGTCAGTTTTTGCCAGCTATAGAAGAGCAATAGATGCCCTGGAAAATAGCTGAATCTGATAGGTGGTTAACTGGACCTCTGCATTATTTTTCTCTCTTGTACAAGGTGATGCATTCATTATGAGGTGTATATCGTTTCTTCTTTTGGGTTGTTGCTGCAAAGAAAGCATTGCCATTTTGTAAACCTGTATGTTACAATTCATTTTATACGTTGTCAAAATATGTTCCCCGAGCTGTATGTACTAACAATTCACTTCACACGTCGTAGAAATAAATGTTATTTATCATAAGCCGCAAAGTTTGCATTGCTATACTACCTACAGATGCATTTATCTTCACTCTTTGAGTAGTACAGAGTTAAGTTCATGTCCAGGGATACGTTTTGGTCAAAGCTTCGATCTCTAGCGACCAGGACAATCTCATGTACACTTGAAGATTAGAGAGGAGTGATCGCGAAGATTAAAGAGTTCGAACTCTGGAGGCTTGCGCGTGTGAGTGTAGGGATCGCAAGGCGGTTGGGAGAACAGGGTATGCCCTCCCGTCCTCACTCCCTGTTTAGCGGTCTGGAAAAGCTTGTCTCATAAGAATTATCATATGTTTATGTGGAGGAGTGTTACTTGTATAAAAAATGATTATATACTGTATATCATATCAAAATACTTTAGGAAAAAACAAAATATATATCTCTTCCTATATCGAAGACATGTAGATGTATCAATTTTACGTATGAGTATATATCAGGTTATAGCGGGAAATGGCGATGGGGATAAAATCTCTAGTTACCCTTCCCTGGTGGGTGCGCGCGAGATTAGGGCTTGTTTGGTTGGGCTGTGGCTGTTGACAAAACTGCTGTTGGTTGGCTGTCTATAAAAACTGTTGTGGCTGTAGGAAAGTGAACATATGGCTTTTGGTTGATCCAAACCATAACATTTTAGAAACTGAGCACTGAAACTTCAGCACATTGCAAAAAGCTAGCAGAAGTCAGCTTTTCCAAACAGCTGAATTTGCACTGCAAAGCCAATAGCTACCGTTGGCAAAAGCTGCTAAAAAGCTGGCCGTTTGGTTGGGCTGCAGCTTTTTCCAATGAAAAGCTGCTGAAAAGCCCAACCAAACACCCTCTTAGCCGTGTGGTGTTCGGTGCTTGTAAATAGTGGAGGCGTTTTTAGCCCTTCACTCTTAATGAAAAATGATACGAAGAGCTCCTGCGTGTTCTCGAAAATCTCCTGTACGCTTCCTCTTGCAAGTAATGTTCCAGTTTCCCACAAGAGAATTTACATATACTAATAACTTATTAGCTAAACCAACCCAAAAGAATTGTTAGCCATCAACGCAGCGACATAGAGCTGCAGCCAAGATAGCAAGAGGGGGTTTGTATTTGTATGGGAAAGGCCTAAGCATAGCTACCTATACAAGCTGCTGCTGTGCATGTATGGTGCTATACAGAAAGCTTTCTGTATTGATATCTTGGGTTATCTACACGGATCATGAGCTTGACAAGCTCGCAGCTGGCGTCGCCGGCACGGTGATGCTCTTCGTGCGGTTCGTCTCACCCCAGTGCCACAGCATGCTCTCCCAGAAGCAGAACTTCTCGAAGCAGGTCTTCAGCCTCGGATCAGTGATGTTCCGCTGCCAATGTCCGTCGTCAAAGTTCGCCTTCTCAGCCTGCCTCCGGTCCCATTCCAGCCCAGCCTTCTGCCTTGATCTCAGAAGGCAATAGGACTGAAGCTTCCGAGGCATCTTGTCGTGCACCTTCCACCACCGGTTGTGCGCTACATCGCTTGCAAATTCACGCATGCCGGGGTTGTTCCAGTTGCAGTCATAGTCCCTGAAGCACAGCCATGGCTTCAGGCCTAAGTAGTGAAGCACATATAGATTCGGTGGGTCTGCGCCGAACAGCCGGGTCTTCTTCACCTTCATCGCTTCGCTGTCGCCCTCCCAGAAGTGCTTCAGGAAGTTCATGTGCTTCGGAATGCGGTGCCACCATGTGAATATCTCATTCAAGTACCCTTGGTCACCGCCGTTGTACGATGTTATCTCGTTGATGTGATTCATCAGTAGCTGAAATGTGCAGTTGGAAGGCTCGATGACCATGACACCGGAGTTGAAGAGAGTAGCGTTGTTGCCGGTCGCAGTGATTTCTGGCATGGCAAACAGGAAGTCCACGTTCCTCAGGATGAGGAGGTCAGCATCTATGAATATTATCTTGTCGTAGTCAGTCAGCTGCCATAACCTGAACTTGCTGTAATTCCACTCGTTGTATGCATCACGCTCAGCTTTTGGGTTCCTGATTCTTTGGATTATTCTGACCTTCCAGCCTGCAGCTTCCAAGCCTTTCCGGTGGTGATCACTTATGGTATCATCAACAAGGATAACCAGGTCCCTAGTTGATCCTGCTTGCCGAATGCTCTGGGCTGCTGTGATAGCACCACAGACATATTCACTTGCTGAATGCAGTATCGTGGCATATGCTTCTCTTCTTCGATCCACTGAGTAAAGTCTTGCTGTACCAATAAGAATAGATGTTATCTACTGCATTCTAATTTTATTCAGAAATGACTACAAACTGATGAGGCCATTCCATATGCATTACTAGAGACTAGACCTTACAGGAAAATAAAAAACATCACTTATTTATGTGTCAAACTCATTTACAATGTTAGATGCTAATTGGGCAGAAAATATTTGTACTGAGAGTAGCATTTCTTCGAGAGCAGCATTACTACGTCTCTTGATTTTAAAGAACAACAGGTGTATTGGCATGGGAAACATAAGCCAAACATTAACGATAGAAGTAACAAACCTTTTGCTTTAAGTGGAATAGCAAGCTCACAGGATCCAACTGGAAGCCTGAGCTTTTCCCTTAATGCCTTCAAGTCAGGTCTATACAACCAAACACTGCCTTCATGTTTCACAAGGTTCTTGCAAGGGAAGAGATTAGGAATCGGGAAGCAGTCGGTCATAAAAAGCACGTGGACCTTCCTGTTGCCTCTTGAAGAGGTCACAGCCAATTTTGCCGCTGAGAGCTGCAAATGGAGCCTTGCAACATCTCTTGACCAACCCCCTACCCGTGTACATGGAAGTTTCACAGCAATGACATCAAACCATACACCTCTTCGAACATTAGGCTCTGGAAGTGATGGACAAGACGGTATCTCAGTTTCTTCCTCTTCATCGATCCATTCAGGATACAGTGTCGGCCAAGTAATGCTGTCCTTGGCATGCTCAAGTCTTATAATGGAAACATGGCTTTCGGGGAGTAACTGTGACCAAGAGCCATACTCGGTGCTGTTAAAATTCAAGAGTCCAACTTTGAGCTTTTGATTACCACCATTAATATCTTCTATTGCTGTATATATATCCTCCCACTGAACATTAACAGAGGATACATATCGCGGATCAGTACTTGTTTTGTCCCATATCCAGTCAACATCCACATACCTGCTAAGCATATAAACTTGCGTGAGATGGTAGTCATAGTCTACATAGACATTCATCCTCATTTACTGATCATAAATATTTCACTGAGATATCTTTGAATAAGTCATACTCACAGAGAACTGGACTGTAGTTGGTGCTCGTACAACGTCGGAGTTAGGAGTGTAACAAATGTCGCAGAAACGATAGCTATGAGCAAGTACCGCAAAGATTTGAACTTGCAACCCCAGTTCTTCTCAAGGACAAGAACATCAAAGTTTTCAACATCCTTGAAACTTTTGCTTTTGGGGGTCCTTCTCTTAGTTGTGTCATCACTGCAGAAGGTACTAATAAACTCAGTCATGCAGAAAGTATCTCCTCTCACAGAAGAATTCAGACATCAAAGAACTATGCCTGTCTAAAACAGAAAGGAAATGCAAAAAAATTTCTTCCTTAGCTTGGAATGCCAATGAAAACAAATGATTAGTTCCTGATTCATGAGGTAGGTTATGATGTTCCTCCTTGAATACGTAAGTATATGTCCTTTTCTTCCTTTTCATTTTGATTTGCATCACAATCATGAACAGTTAACTGCATGATCACTCAAACGTGAACACCAGTACGGACAAGATAAAATGGCCCGAGCACAATCTTTGTAGGACACAACTGGAGAGCTCTCATAGGGAAGCACCTATGCTTTAACTAAAAGGTTAGGAGCACAAATGGAAGCATCAGCAATCCAAATCTTGTATGAAGGTTTCCCTAAAAACAACCGCAAGAATAGAACAGCTAAACTAGTAGAAAGCAACATTTTCAGGTTCCTACTTTTCCCTCATGATTAGTTGAACAAGACAGAGTAGGTAATATTTTTTTAAACAGGTAGTACTATTACATCATCCTTTGAGCTTGCCATAAATCTAATTAAGTGGAGCGTCGATAGGCTTGACCACTTTATGGGAAAAAAAAATACATAGTAATGTCCCATTAAAGTATCCAAAGTGCACCCTTTTAAAAGGGAGAAAATGCAGTATATCCTATAGTTGGATGTGAAAGTGGGTCACATTAAAAGATGTTTGCCAATCAAGAAAGAAGTTTAAAGAAACTAAAGTGCCCAGCACTGAGAAAAATTCTTTTTTTGTGTGTGGACTTGTATTTCACAACCTTGCTTCTTCATTCTTCAAACCACATCTTTCAGGAATAGAAGCACCATTATACATTAGTACTAATCACAAAGGTGACTTTGTACCTAACTCATAAGTCTTTGATCGATTCAAATTCGAACGAAGCATGATTAGCTGTTTGATACCGTTATGACACGAATCTTAGAATCTGCATCCAGCATCCATGAGTTCAGACTAACTTCGACCATACTTAAAAACAGTTAAAACACTACCATGCAGGCGATGAGATGATCCAAGGATGCTGAAATCACCAGTCAGCAGCACCCGCCAAGGCCAACATCTCCTACACGTCACGCGTGCCAATCCAGAACTAGTGCCACGAGAAGTCAGCCTAGTGGCAGAAGGATATCGTGAGACAGGGTGCGTAGGACACAACAGTCCATCCACTGGAAGCTAACGCATCCAGGAATTCAACGAGCAGTCCAGGGGGCGTTTGGGGTGGGAGGGAAGAAGAAAAGAACACCAGGCAACCGACGCCGTCATGGTAGCCACCACATAACAGATTCTTAATGGCCAGTTAATGATAGCTAAATCGCCACCAAATGTGGCATTGAGTGCTTGGCAAAAAAGAGATTACCGGCGGATTGAAGAACACGGAAAATTCTCCAAATCCCCCCAAATGTAAGATCGCAAAACGCATAACTACCAACCACTACACCACCGGCCATAAAGGAGAACAGCGCGTCATGGCCGTCGTCTTCCTCGGTTCCATGATGCCACCACGACCAGCCCGATCTAACGCAGCATGCAGCGCGTCTACGCGTGTTGGAAGCGCGAGGACAGCACGGCATCGAAGCAACGATGGAAAAGAGCGAAACAAACAAAGAAAAGAGAACAACTTTTGACTAAACCGGTGGGGATTGAGGGAGGGATCTTACGAGGTTCCAACCGGGCGGTAGCGCGGCTCCATTGGAGTTCTTGTTATTCTCTCTCTCTCTCTTCTCTCTCTGAGGAGCGAAGAGAATCACGCAATATCCGCCGCCGTTGCGCCGCTTCTCATCTGCAATCACAACAACGGACAATGTCATGTAAAACGTGCAGGCCACCGGCACAAACAAGAGGCACAGGCAAAACAAAAAGGAGAGAAAATAATGGGAGGAAGAAGTGAGCATCGACACACACACACACCATGTAACAGGGGAGAGAGAGGACTGGAAGAGGTGGTGTGTTAACGACGAGGAAGAAAGAAAAGAAAAGAAAAGAAAGCAGAGAGAGTTGGAGACCCAATGCAAAAATGACCCTGACGAAACCCAGCCTAGAAAAACAGGAAAAAAACCAATAAACAAATCAATCTACTGTTTTTTTTCTTTTCTTTTGAGAGAACAAAAGGTCTAGTGCTGATCAACACGAAAACGAAATCGCCATTAACAAAAAAGAAAAAGGTCGCAAGGATGAATCAACCAAATGCTAGTACCATCACTGGAGCAAAGAACTGTCAGGAACCAGGAACACGCCACCATTCAATCCTTGTACAACTACAAGAACAACTCGGAACTAAATCAAAAGGCCAAGAAGAACGCAGAAAGGAGGCGCCATGGATTGGCGCAGAAACCATCAAACGGAAGCCAAGTAGAACTGTACCCGCGTGAGCTTGAATCGGCGAAGGGGAAGGAGGAAGGCAAGAAACGGGTGCGCTGCGCCTCCCTCTCTCTCTCTCTCTCTCTCTCTATACACACATACACATACACAAAACTCGACTAGTATATGTGAGCTCAAGGGGAGAAGATTTTCCTATATATATATAGAATAGAATTGCGACTCTGGATGTATCACCACAGAGACGCCCACGCGGGCAGGGAGAGGCAGTGACGCGGATGCGCAGGGGCAAGCGTGACGACGCGCAGCAATGGCGATGGATTTCTTCTTATTATTCCTAATTATTGGGTGGACGTACCACGGCGGGTCAAGGCCAAATCTTTAGGGGTTGGCCATGTACTGTTGCGAGAGAATAAAACACTAGCCCGTCTCCAATAGCAGAGAACCTAAACTTATGGTTTAAAAATATATTATATTATATAATAGATTATTATTTAATATCATTTCTAGTAACTAATGCATATAGAAATATAAGATTAAAATAAAACTAGAAAATATGGGTCTAAAAGAAGACATATCGTATAATGTAGAAAATAGTTATCTCTTAAGTGTGAAGGGATCAATAACCTTCTCTTTCTTCTTTCTCTCTCCTCCAACTCAATAAAAATCCTATGTAGCACCTCTAAGAAAAGATTGACATCATTCTATTGGAGATGTGCTTTATCGGTGAGAGTTCCGTTTAACTTAGTAAGGAGATTTTACCGGCAGAGGAAGAGGAAGAGATTTTCTTGAAAAATGGCAGAAAAAGAGCAACTATTACCATGTATTAAAACAGGGAGAGGGGCTTGATTGATTTGGTGCCAAAAAAATGGTGATCCAGATTTTGACAATGCGTATAGACTTTGGCTCCATTTTATTTCCTACCAAAACTTGGTAATGCCTACCAGGTTTTGATAAAGTTTGCTACCAAAATTAGTCATTGCAAAAAAATATGGCTCTCTTCTCGGTAATAAATCAAACAGTAACCTAAAATTATCTTAACAAATTTAGTTTTGGCATTGGTCACAAGCAAAACACTTCCCTCTGACCCAAGTTTTGTTTTAGCGTCCTAATCCCGGCATTACCAAATTTTGGCTTGGCATATTTGTAGGTCTAGAAAGAAACAATGTACATAAATTGACTACACTGAACCCGATTTTGGGGAAATTAACATCTCCCCACACGTATCTACAGCCATTGGTTGTATATATATTTTTTAAAATCCCCAAAATGTTCATGGTACTACAACACCATGGTACGTGTACATGTAAATGTTTATAAAAAATTATGTCACATGTTACTCGAATGACAAAAATATACACTTATACTACTGAAAAATAGTACACTATTTTGCTCTTATTTGACGGTACCGATATGAACATACTGCTATATTCAAATTTGCAGGTACGTATGTACTTTATCATCTTTCAATACCATGAATTTTTGAGATTTTTTGGAATGTGCATGCGTGCTAATCTTCACATGGATACCTGCAAGTCCATCCAATTTGGTACTAATTTATTTGCGGCGCAAGTAAACACAGTAGGACCTTCTTTTTGGAGTTAAACATAGCAGGACTTGGTGTACTCACAAAACGGATAAGAAGAAGCTTGGACGCTTTCTTTGCCAAACTTCAATACCAAGATTCCCGTGGGAGCTACGCGTTCCAAATATCGACGAACACTCCGACGCCGGGGCACCCTGCAACTGCGAAATCACGGCAGCTGTAGCGTAGCAACGGGGACGGGATCGCGCCGGAAATGCGAGATCAGATAGCGGTGGAGGGAAAAAGGGAGAGGCCATCAGGTGAGGAAGTTAATGAGGACCGAAGAGTGGGGTGCTCTCTTTCCCTTTCCTCGCACCTGTTGGCCCTGCGAGGCTGCTGTGGGCCTTCTGGCAATGGTGGTACTCAATGGTGATTTCTGGTTCTCCTCCTCTTTCCCTCCTGTGTTTCATGTCAGGAGAAGCTCTCGTTAAAGGACTTCGTGTTTGTTTTTTATTTACCTGATGATTGTGCTTGGTTTGGCTTTAGTTTGGTGCGCATTCTTGACGTAGGTGATTGAAGTTAATTACTTTTCTGGTGAGATAAACATAGGTCGTCCTGGAAGCGCGTGTAATCAATTTTTACGTAAAAGAAATGTCATTGAATTTATCTTGTAGCATTGTTTTGCGTTATATTTTTTATTTTTGATAACATATTCTGATTGACGGTTGTAGTTAAACTTTTTGCACTGGAGACCATGAAAAATAGAAAACGATCTACATTTCTAGGTAGATGGAGTTTTTTCGTGCTTGTGGCATCCTATTTGCCATGCGGAAAATTCTTTTAATCAATCTTGTGGCATTGTACATCCTACTGTGCTATCGTTATCTGGTCAAGTCGTTTGAGCGTGAAGAAAATACAAGAAAACCAACACATCAAGAAAATAGCACATAAGACATAGATAGTATGGAAGAACATAAGAAAATGCCCCCCAAAAAAGAAGTGCATAATCACTTTTGACTAAAATTCCAAAATCATTTAAACTAGGAAAGAACTTTGGATGTTTCAACAAGCTGAGAAAGATTGGGATCTTTTCCTTTGTATAGTTTCTGTTTCCTGAAATTTTTCTAGTGCAGTTTTTGGCGAAATTATGAGAGTTCAAATGGCCTCCAAGTCTTGATGAAATTTGTCCGAAGCCATCTTGTATTTCTTTTTATCCGATACAAATTGTCTGTGATCTTTTGGTTTTCTCTTAGATCATTTGAATTTTCGCTTGTTTTTCGCTATTTTTAACTACATTTTTAATGCGAACAATATTAACCAAACACCCATGGCAAAAAAGAGAAGCAAACTAATGAGAGAGTGCCAAAAAAGAGAAATGTGGTTTTTGGACGGCAGAAGAAACAACAATCTCTGACCTATCACAAAAAATCTGTCTTTATTTGTTCAACCAGATTGTCTTATGTGCAACTATAGCTTGCACTCTTTCCCTCAAAAAACAAAAATAGCTTGCGCTCCAAAACTGTCCATGCGTGTCATTATTGGTTTCTAAGCATTGGTAGCTAGTTGAGTTTGGCAAAGCTTGTTAGCAAAATTACATTGATCTAATCAAGAAATGCCACCTTATATAAAGTTCCGCAGATATATAGTTGATGGAATTGAACTATGTGTTTGTAAACTAAGCATCTCTGGTGCTGCATGCAACAGTTGGAAGCTACTTCGCAGCTGATATTTCTTATCGAATTTTGCTCAGTACTTTAGAACTAGATCACATTAATAGAAAATCATCGGCAAAACCGTAATTTTGCCGTAACTTCGAAGCACACGCACCAACCGAAACCTAAGAGTATAAATGAGAGCGATAAGTTTGCTACATCAGTTGTTTCTCTTAGAAGGAATTACCCAAGGTCCCGGTGCTAGATTAATATGGTAAAAGTGATCAAATCACGCAAGTTAAAAAAAATACCATTGGCAAACCAAGATACCGTTGCATCGATCAATTGTTTGAATTGTTAGAACATTGCTATTACACATGGCATTTTTTATGTCGCTTTCAGCAAGTTAAGCAAGATAACTACGATGGATTCTTTTCCCCTATGGATCTATCTAGGGCAGCCGCTTGCCGCTCATGTTGAAGAGTAAATACTTGCTACTAGTGACACGCGCACACTAGCACATGCTACAAAAGGGATACGCAATTTGCCTGCTTTTCTCGCTTTGATTCAAAAAAATTCTGATTCAGGCCAGTACACCTTCGGAAAGAAAACAGAACACAATCATGTTTCAAAAGTCGTGTGAGGGGCTAAAGCGGCGACCGATTTGTGATTGACGGATCCGCCCGTAGTGGAGGAAGAAGAAGATGAGGGAGAAAGAAGAAGATAGGAGAGAAGAAAGAAGAAGATGGGAGAAAAAAATAGGAGGCTCACAGGCGACAACGATAAGCTTGACGGCGATGGCAGGCATCCCGGTGATTAGAAGGGCAATACTAGGCCATTCGGGTTTAGAGGGAGTGTTTAATCAGGATGTTGGCGCTCCAACTTGATGCCAACGGCCGGCAGCGATGACAACTAGATCTTGCTGAGGTGGTGATAGTGGAGGTGGCAAGGTGGCGATGGGTGAAGGGGGAGGCGGAAATGTCGGTGGAGGTGAGTTAGGCCAATAAAAACGGAAGTGGAGACAGAGAGGTACGGTAAAGAAAACGAAAGAGGGTGAGAAGGTCGTTTGATACGAGGTCATGGCCATCATGTTTATGAGCCTACAGCAACCACTTCAAATTTGGACCGAAGTAAATTGATACATGATGTGGGTGCGCTAGGAAGTTTGCTGGAGTGCTTGGCTTATGATGCCTTAGCTATATCTATGTGTGTGTAGCTCGAGTGACATGTTTGTAGTATGCATACATTGTATACTCTCTCAAGAAAAGATATATGTTAAAAGCAAGCGAAAATGTATAAAGATCAAATCCAAATCCAAAACATAAATGAGGATATTCGATTAATTTCATATTTTAACTTTTTCTTCTTTGCAAATGCACATAAACACTGAATCTTTTGAAATGTGCATGAGCTTTGAACTTAGTTTTCTGCATTTAAGGTCTCTTTGATTCAAAGGAATTTCAAAGAAATAGTGTAGTATTTCAATTCTTAGTATTTTTTTATAGAGGTTTATAGAGGTTGTTTGATTTGTAGGATATGAGACCTTAGGTATTATTCATGTGGGTCACTTTGCACATAATTTTAAAGGAAATTTCTATTAAATCCAACCTCTAGGCTATGACGACTATGATATGTACCTAATCATTAAAGAAAATTTATGTGTTTTTCTTGTTATGCAAGCAAATAACTTCTATTAGATATTTCTCTGTTTTTAATTCTTATAGAATACGATATGTCATGACATCTAATTTGTAAATTGTTCTTATTTCTATGATTTTTTATTTTCATGTTCCAACGAGGCCCTTAAGTTATCTCTATTTCCGAATTTGTTTGTTCCAGGTTATTACTCCCCTCCAGAACTAGACATCCAGGACGAATCCAAAGTTCCAAACTACAACTTGAATTTATTTCCTCCTCAAATGTGGCGTATCTTTAAGTCTCACTAGCTCGCAGTGAACTTTACCGCGTGCTCGTGTCCACCCGATCTATGCCGTCCAGGATCAAACGGCCTAGGTGCTTTGGACGGCAGCCCCATGGCCATTCTAGTGATTCGACTGGCACGTAGACGCAGGGTACTCCATAGATACGAATCCATTGATTTGAAGTTGTACGTTTCGAAAAATTGATTTGACGTTGTAAAAGACGTTGGTTCTTTGTTCAAAAGAAGCAGGCAACCCAATGTACTAGCCTATCGCCATTGGTCAAAAACCTACCAGATGTATACATCGCAATTCTGAAGAAGTCTGAACATCTGGGAGATGGCATGGTCACTTCTACCTTCTCGCACCGACGGCTGGTAAATAAATGGTAAATGGTAAATGGTGATTCTTCAATCGTGTCACGCATGATAGCTAGAACAAGTCAGATATTCGCATGTAATCTCTGACTGTAACCTGTCATCCTTATGGAATATACCATGGGACTGTTTTTTGCATGTGACTAGATTGTAAATCTTTTGTTTATATGTTAAACTGGCCATGTACAATTGTACATCATGTAACAGAATGGCAAGTGGAGGCACTTCTAAATCCGTAGTCCCATCTCTCGCCCTTGAGATTAAATGGCCAAAGTTAGTGACATTGGCTTTCCAGATTGATGTTTATGACATCCTAAGATAGGTGTGTCAAGTCTGAAAAACTGGCTCCGTACTGGGGTATTGGCAAAATGAGAAGCACATGCCTGATGGAAGCACAGACGCAACTTCCCCTGTGCTAAAACATTAATAGCAGGATGCACCAGCCATGTCTCAAACCCATAAATATTTCTTCAAGATTGTGCACATCACCGTGGGAGGTGGACTGTTCCATTCATGACATGAATGCACGGTAACTACTCAAGCCTGCGTTCTGTTCAGAGATGTTAATCTGGTGGAGACGTGGGAATTTGATCAGTCTTTGTCCTCATAAAATCTGGTGGTTCCTACTACTATTATCTATTGCATTCTTGCATGTCTGGTACCAATTGCGGCACCAAACCCAGGTATCAAGCAGAGTGGCTAGTGCTGGACTACAAGTAGGATACTACATCAAATCCAAGAATTTACTGCTTTCTCTGAATGGTCAGTACGTACCTGCATTACCAAACCAAAATATCACTATCCTAATTATCATGCACTACTGCATATTGGTAATGGTTGGAGGACGAGGAAAAGGACTCAGAGAGAAAGCATGGAAGCATCATGAGTTGCAAGGCTTGCGATTTAAAAAAGGTAGAACCACAACTACGATGCAAGCCTAGGAAGATTACGTGTCAAGTAACTAACTCCAAAGCCAAGCTCGAACTTTCAGTTGTACAAAAGATAAACATAAAGTTTTCAGTTAAAAAAACAGATGCTCACAACTCCAGTTCTAATTTTAGTATAGCTGGCCAGGCTGCTTTAGCTACCACAACCTGCTGTTTGGCCGTTGATTTCTTCTAGATGTACATGCCCGTGTCCCACAACAGTGCCCCTACTGTGTGATTCGTACTTTTTTTTTGTGTGCCCTTCACTGACCCCACACGAGACATGTGCTTTCAGCATCTACATTGGATCTTTATTCTTGGCATTTCTTTGCAATGCTATTGGGGAAATTGTTCTTTGAGGAGTTGCAAGCCCATTGATCCTATTGTACACTCGTATTTATGCTGATGCTGGTGGGAGTTGATGCAGTTGTCTGTAGATCAGTACCTAGTTTGCGCGTGAAGCTCGACTGCGATGTGTTGCTAACTTTGCCATTGGTACACAATTTTTTTAAAATAATTTCCTCCGTCCTCTAGATCAGAAAATGCACAGAGTCAATGTTATTGGTACATACTTCAAAATGCTGTTAAGGAAGTTCATCTGTAAAAGGATATTAGACGAAATAGTTCGTCCAATTTGAGCAGGCTCAATTCACTCATGGATAGCAGAAGGAAGGCCTCGTCACTTCACTTGCTTGCAACGGGATAGGCATGCGGTGGTGGTGTGCAGATCGTCCAATTTGAGCAGGCTCAATTCACTCATGGATAGCAGAAGGAAGACCTCGTCACTTCACTCGCTTGCAACGGGATAGGCATGCGGTGGTGGTGTGCGACGCTGTACTCACTCACATGCTAGCAAGTACTAGCAAAATACTCACGCTTTACTACGGATAAAAAATAATAACCGATTATGTTAAGCCATTGTTGTCGTACTCGCCTATAGTCTTACATCGTAACTTCGTCTCCATTGCTTTATTTTCATTAGAGAATTTTAGAGAATTTTTAGGGAGATGATTAAGTTAGTTTACCATAACCTCAACTCTGCTCTATTTTTAGAGATTTTTTAGGAAGGTAGAACGGAAGACTTCATTATGTTTCAGTTAGTTTATTCGTTATTTTTGTTGTTAGAGATTTTTAAGCAAAAGTGAAAAGAGAGGTAAAATAGTAGAGATGGACAACAGATTACATCCGAGTAGCTAAAGATCTGGTGATGCGGATGGGCAGAGCACGGGGGAGTTGTGGGTACAGGGACCATGTTGATGGATGGAGACAACACTTGGGAGGTTTGCACCAGTGTGCTGCGTCGCCGGGTTGGCCTTTTGGTTTGTGCACAATAGGCAAGCACAACCCTGGTGAGTCACTGCTCACAATGAGGTGGTACCGGTGATCGATCTTGTTTTTTGAAAGAACAATTTTTTTTAGAAGCGCAAAGAATAAAATGACAGTGATGTTAATTGTTCAACTTGTGGTTCATTATTCTGTGCACGACATGGTACTAATTGTTTACAGGTTTGGGCATACAGATCAAATGATATGGAAATCATGTGGTGTTTGTGTCGATCGGAATGATTCTTTTGCGCTTAAAATTTGGAACATTTTTCGATTTGCTTGTTACAGCCATGCGGATGCTAATCTTCTCCATATCATCCTAATTTTATAAGATGTCCCTAGGGAGAGTCCAACTAAAGCACACTAGTTACATTGTTCTAAGCAGCTTTATTTCATTTTGGGTTTAAGATGGCATTATTCCTCGCGGTTTTTGGAAGAATGAGCGCGTAATTTGGAAGAATGAGCGCGTAATTTGAACAAACGCGGTAGCAATCGACACCGACCCACGTATAGTGCATATATCCTAGGTGCATTTTCACCGATTTAATTCTCATTTCTTATGAAATTCTTCAACGTCACACGAAAGTAGGAAATACATATATCTCCGAGTTATAGTATGCAACAAATGTGCACATATCACATGGTTTATATGGACCGTTACTACCTATTTTTTCTCTTAGCCGTAGTCAAATTTCTTTGATCCATTCTCTTTCTTCCGTAGTCATCTTCTTTCTCTAACACCACCAAGCCTCCCAATCTAACCTCATGATACCGCTGCCTCCAGCTCATCGTGTCCGGTGGCCGTCACGGCCACCAGATCAAGCTTTTTCTCTAAATCCCCTAGTTTTAGTGAATTTCTCATCCTAACCATCCTTAACCATTCTAACAAGGTCTCTTTTTTCGGCTCTGCCATTGTTGTCACTCTACCGTCACTGAGAACTTGCGAGGTTGAAGAAACCTAATCGACCGCTAGCAAGAAAAAAATCAGTTCGCTCGCTAAATAGCAAGAGCATATCACATATGCACTGAAATGTACATGTTCTCTCTTTTCTAAGAATAATTGTACATATCCTGACATTCTAATTACTAACGGAGTCACATTTCAAATGTGAAAAGAATCTGGAAAAGGACATAAAAGCCAGGTAAGAAAAGTACCATAACAAAAAAGTTGTAACAATCAATAATCAGGCACACACAAATTAATTCTGCAATGCCCCAAGATGTCGACTACACTCTTCTGGTACCACTGAGGTGTTTCAAAAGCTCATAGCAACATTGGACTCACTCAGTGTCAACGAAAATCTAGGCTAACTAGGCTCGAACTAGTAAACTTTATGTTATGAGCTGATATCCTCGTTATGTGTAGCAGCTCCAAATCTGATCAAAATTTACGTGATATGATATAAACATGTACGATATCAAGATGAAGTAGATGAACCCCGTAGAGAGTATCAAAATAATAACGACTAACAATCACGACAAAAGAGAAAAAATTAAGCACGATCTTAAAAGAGTACAAGAGATTGTCGCTCTCTCACAATCATCTCACACTTTTTAGGATCCTCGAATTCTTGCCTTATACGAGTATCTAGTACTAAAGACACCTAGCATCTAATCATCTCTTGCTTGCACCTTGCTCTTAGATTGATTGATTGCTTGGCTTGTGTTCCTATGGCCATCTCCTCATGAATTTATACAGATTTTCACATAGCCTCTTCCAAAGTAAAGAGGACTTCGAATCTTAGTAGGTCTTTTAGTATATTTTCTTTTAACACACCTCTTGAATTATAATAGATTTAGAATATGAGTCATTTTTTAACACTTTAGTTTCTTATTACTGGTACGGTAGTACCACAAGGTACTGCATTAATTGGTTCATGCAATGTCAGCTTTAACTTAAACTTTTGCTTTGCAAGGAAACATAAAGCAAGACATAGCTTCTGTTAAGCCTATCTGTTTGGATTGAAGGAAATACAATGGATGGATCGAATAAAGAGGGGCAGAAAAAGATGGGAGTATTAGTAGATGGAGAATTGGCTGGCTGCCATGATGATACTACTGCATAACAATCTAACAGCCACCAAACTCTGAATTAAAGCCACCAACCGATCGAGAGATGGCGCATTGATTAAGCTCCTTCCATTAGTTTCTCCCTTTCCAACATGACGTGCATGATCCTTCTTAAGAAGTCTTCTTTCCGAAGTGGAACGATTGAGCTTTTGCGGTATGATCGATCAGCGTGCAGTTGCTGCTTTTTTCTTCTTCTGATAAACCAACCCGGCCTCCATAACAAAATATATGAATGTGTTGACCGCAATTGCTGCTGTAGGTTATTGTTGTTGCGCTGCAAGATATGCCAGCCCTGGAAGCACCAAGATAGCCAGAACCACTTCTAAAGGTAAATACTACGTGTTTGCAAATAATAAGACTCTAATAGAAGTGTATTTGAACTAGGAGATCAGCGCACGTTACCATCCTAAACTATGGATTAAGGTTCAATTTTGAACTTCAAAACCGGTTAGAAGACACCCCACAAAAATCTTTGAGTCAGCACCATCAAAATTTTAGGAGAACAAATAAATTAGAAAATTACGAGAAAATCAAAATTTTATTGAGTTTTTTTTAAATAAAAACATGGGGAAAACTTAGGAAGATAAAATTTAAGAAACAGGAAAATAATAGTAAGAGTTCATTATAAAATGTAAAGTTTTAGGGAAAAAAATCAAAAAGTATGAAAATTAAAATATATCATAAAAATCACGAAAATGATAAAAAAAAATTAAAAACAGAAATTTGTGAAAAATAAAATTATTATTAAAGCATGATAGTTTTGGTGAATTCTCTAATTTTTCAAATTTTATTTATTCGCAATCATGTCAGATTTTTTCATAATTTTTTACTCAATTTGAATATTTTATCTAATTTTCTAATTTATCTTTTTCTTAAAACTTTGATGATGATTTTTGTCCCACCTCAAGCGGTAATGGAGTTTGTTGTAGGAAGGGTCCACGCGCTACCTCGAATTGACGCAAACAACTTGGTAATTTGAAACTTGATCGCTTTGTCAATATTTTATGCACATAATTGTCTTTTAAGGGTTTAAACATGTCTTCGTCATTCACCACGACTTTGTCATCTGCCACGACTCCGTCGTCCACCATGACTTCGTCATCTGACACAATTGTGCGTCCGCCATGATTCCGACATCTGCCACGACCCCGTTGACCATCACGACCCCAACATCTGTCACGACCATGTCTGACATGACCCCATCATCCGTCGTGACTCTGTCATCCGCCACTAACTCGTCACCCAGCAAGCCTTCGTCGTCCATCTGCGCTTCATCATCCATCTAGGCCTCGTACTATGGCACCTCCAGGAGCAGGATGCTCTAGAATATTCCTCTAGGGGTAGGGGAAATGACCAAAATACCCCAGGTGATGCTATAAACTGAGGGGTATTACCGCATCCTATAAATAGGGGAGCCCCCCTCATTTGGGGGGTTGGATCAGTAAAGCTTATAATTTCTGTATTTATTTGAAAAATATTTGAGAGACGTAGAGGCTGCCCCGCTCCAAGTCGTATATGAAGCACGATACTGACGCGGACTCTATGTGGGCTGAGCACGAGTCGACTTCTGTGTTGCACCCGTGTGACGTCCGCAACACGTAAGGGAGTCGTTTGGTCCCCATTGCACCCAACCCTTGGTTGATCCTCGTAGCCAAACGGGGGTGCATCAAATACATTGTCTAGGATTGCACCTACCACAAGTTGCACCAACCGTGGAGAACTATACGACAAGCTACGTTAGAACATATTGTGACCGTGTTCACGTGCTACACAACACGTCTTCCTTTATGCCCGCACAAAGACTTTGCAAGATGAAGAAACATGCCTTCGAAGAAAGCCAAGAGTACCCGGGAGAAGCACAAGGCAAGCACAATGACCGCGAGACAACCCGACACCACGGGGGTGGGGGGCTCCGTCACCATAGGCGGGTTGCAAGCCGCGGGAGGCGCCTCGCTGGCGAGCGACTCGGTCGACGCTTGCGCTGCGGACGGCACGAGCGATGTGGGTGCCGTCAACCTTGCACACAGCCCCGACACTACCACCATGAATGACACTGTCGTCCCCAACCCAGTCGTGGCGATGGCCAGCTCTAGTGGCACGGCCGCTGTCGTCAACACGAGAGCTACAAGTGGAGCGGCAGACGCACTGACAATCGCTGCTCATAGGATGACCACCCGCTCCATCGCGGCAAGAACAAGTCAAGAGAGAGGACCTTCCTGCATAGCTCGAGGAGGCGGCACAAGGGGAGGTGGAAGTAGAATGGCTGTTGTGCCAAGTTGTGGAGGTGTACCTTTAGATTGAAGAATTATGTGAGCGTGGGCAGGCAACTGAGCCCAAGCTCTCAGTGCATCTAATGCAGCACGCGAGTCCGCTGAAATTTTCTCAAGCAGCTAGAAGCTATCAAGGCAGTTGCACTGCTGCAACCCACACCTCAGAGTGCTGCAACCGCAGCTCTATGCCAGCAATAGTAGGAAGTTCGTGAAGGTGCTCTTGGGAGTCTGAATCTTAGCAACTTAGCTGTAGAAGAGCTCTGTTGGAACCTAATAGAGACGCTGGCCAATGCGAGGCCGCCCCCTTCACTTGCAGCGTAGGAAGCTACAATACTTATCACCACGATCTGGCACAATTAGGACGCTGCACGCACAGGTCTGGTTGGAAGCAGGGCAGGGTCAAGTGCACAGGGGGCTTATGCCACGGATCGGCCTTGACACTCGGTTTTTCGGTTATTTTGGTACTTTTTTGGTTTAAAATATTTCAGTTTTCAGAATTTAGGAACCGAAATAGCCTGACATTTTGTGGGAACCAAAAATTCATTTAACTAAAAATTTTGGTTCAGTTTTTGGTTAAACCGAAAAAACCGAACTACACTGAAAACCAGCAATTTAATAGTTTTAGCGCTAAAAACCAGTTCGGTTATTTCAGTTTAACCGAAAACCGAATGGTTTTTTCAGTTTAACCGAGAACCGAAGCATAGTAAAAACCAACAATTTAAATAGTTTTAACAGTAACAACCAGCAAGTTAAGCATGATATTAATTTGCTCACAGGCTCACATCAGTTCTTATATAATAGCATAGCACGATACTAATTACTGATTTACTCACAATAGTTCTTACCGAAAACTATTCGGTATAACAAAAGATAATATAATCTTCAACCATCAAATTTCTATAATACATAAATCATCAAACTATCAAATATAAGTCTTCAATCATCAAACATAAACATAAATCTTCAATATTCAACCACATCAAACATATACATTGAATAGTACTTGAGCACTTGGCCACTTGACTAACTTGAGCAATACTTTCCACCTTCCATGCCACAAAATTTGAGAATTGAGAAAGACCTTTAGAATTATAGATTATACAAGAAAGAACACT
Organism: Stipa capillata; assembly: GCA_019208055.1. Taxonomy (NCBI): domain Eukaryota; kingdom Viridiplantae; phylum Streptophyta; class Magnoliopsida; order Poales; family Poaceae; genus Stipa; species Stipa capillata. The sequence goes on from JAGXJF010001286.1 coordinate 114,762, forward strand.
TAGTTCAAGATGCAAGAAATAATCTCACCAATGTTTAAGAATTAAGATGTAGAGGCCATATGCTTGGAAGAATTGCCTTTTCCATTGCCACCATACTCTTCAATTAATTCTGAAATAAAATCAATGCAAGCATCGACTAAGAAATTGATTCACAAGGGAACAACAAAATAAACGAAGGAAATGAAACAATGATCACTTAAGTAATTGTTTGTCTTACCTTGTTTCAGTTTGGCTAATTCCTCCATGTTCTCTTCGATATTGATGAGAGTCGACCATCAAAGCCAATCTTGTGACAAGAGCTTACACCATAAATGGAGTAAGAGATGTCCTAAAGTCATCTAGGACACGTCCACCCGTGCTAAATGCCAACTCCGATGCGACAGTTGATATAGGAATAGCTAACACATCACGAGCCAAGCGTACCAATATTGGGAATCTAGAAGCATTTGCCTTCCACCGTGCTAGAATATCAAATTTATTTGTGTCCTCTTCATTATCTTCAACAAGGTATTTCTCAGGTTCAGATTTGCTAGCACAACTTGCACCACTACTCAGCCTCATCCTTTTAGCAATTAGGGACTTCATCATACCCCTGGCTTTCTTTAGGTTCTTGGGAATCATTGACTTGCGGTGCTACATCACTTAGAGCATAGAGTTTCCTATACTGTTCAAACAACTCATGAAGAAAGTATTAACATCATCACAAACTTTCTTTCCTATTTCCTTACCAAACATTTCCTCAATACCTAACTGTGGGAACCTGGTTTCAACTACCAGATCCCCCTTGTATACATTCTCGTCAGTCCCAGGATCATGCTGACGGTACACAAGCGAAATGAATAACATCACATGCATTCAAGATAAAACATAATTTGAGTACAATATGCCCCATGGCTTACAAAGTACTATGTCTTAACGACATTTATTACATCAGAGGCAAAACAGCGGAAATAAAAGCGAAGTGACTCCATCCACGCCACAGGCAATTGACGGCAGCCACGCGACCTACTCTTCGGGCTCATCGTAGAAGAAGTCTTCATCAGCTCTTTCCTCAGCATACTCCTCTGCACACCACCATACACACATGCATGATGAGTACTTCACGTACTCAGCAAGCCACCTGGCAGCAGATGGTCCTACCATTCTATATGCAAGGCTTCAAAGGAAGGCTGTAGGGTTTATTTGCGTAAATGCGGTGTTAGTTGAAATATTAGGGTAGATTCGAAGGCATCTTTTGATGTAAAACAATTTTATTATCAGGGGTGTTTTCATCAGGTGTGGTCCACGACCAACACACTCGAGTAAGGACTCCCGCCTTAGCTCGACCATAGGTTCATCAGCAAAGGGGTAGAGGGAAGTAGCAAGGGGGAGAGGGACAGGTCCTTTTCATCAAAAATGAGGCATGTGCTGTCCATGACCGTGGACACGGCTAACCGATTAGTTTTAACTCTGCAGAGTGTGTACACTTTACCCACATGACACGATCATTCCCTTATGCCAAACTGCGCAGGCTTGTACACACGCCCATCGGTGTGTCGGCAGGGTGACCGTGACGAGATCTTTTAGCCAGTTTCATCCCGATGTGACATGCCCACTAGGTTTCGACACGGAGGAGCGTATACCCGCTTACCCTACGTGGCCCCCTTTTGTGCCGAGGTCCTCGTAGCTACGTCCACCCTTCTGCGGTACGGCAATGTCGACACCAAGACTCAACTAACCTACTTAACCAAGCCAGTGCCCATATAGCATGTGGTTGTACTGTTGTCACAATTCTCCAATTACATGATTTCGGCCTTATGCGGTACGGACGACCAATGGTTCCTTTAAACCGGCCTTCTGCGGGTAGGCAACCATATGCTCCTTCATCACATGATCCAGCTGTCGCCCGCACCATATTAGATGGTAAGTTTCACCCAGAGTAGAATAGGAAGAATAGAGAGAGAGGGACAACATCGGGCATCCGGCCCTAGCTCAGCGAGCTCAACAAGTTTCAACAAGGATCATCGATCCGATATTCATTCCTCTGTAGAGGCAAATCAAAATAACCTAAAGATGTATTTAAGCATGGCTAAGCATATCTCTACTCTATTCAGAATAAAACCTACTATACTACTCAGGGTGTCAAGTAAAAAGGCGACAACGGATAAGGGTAAAGTTGTGTCAATCGACACGCTAGCTACTGGATTAAAACAGCATGCATGTTTATAAACAATAAAATATAATGACTTTGAAAATATAGGATCAAATATGATCAAGAAAAGATGGCATGCCTTCGTTGTAGAACTCTCCCTCTTCAGCTGCTTCGGTCGTCGGGTCGGTCTCTTCACTCCCTATTGACGCAACGCAACGAGCAACATAAATAAACAACCAACTCCAGGAAAGCATTCCAAAAAGCAACCCGAGAGAGAAGCCCGATGAAGGTAAGGTGAGGTGGAATGGAACGATGACGCGATAGCGTCATCGCGAAGAAAGAATGGTCTTCTAGGGTTGGCCATAACCATAGACATATATATATAGTATATAACCCTTTTTGGGTATATTTAATAGATATTCAATTATACATACACACATACACCTTAGCATGCTAGTAATTAAAATAAAAGGACAAGCAATTCATAATTAACCACAAATAAATATTTAGGTGAATCCTAAATATTTATAATGGTTAATAACAGTAAAAACAAATTAACATCATAAAAACTAGATTTACTCATGCTTTTCTAATATTTTAAAGACTAGAAATTAAGCTAAATTGTATTCTCTACTATTAACATGTACTAACCAAGTATGAAACAATTTGGAACATGTTAACAGTACTGGAACAGTACCAAAAATTATTTAATAATAATTTTTAATCTGGACATTAATTAATTAAGCATTTTCTAGCATTTCTAGTGTAACAAATAAGTAGAAAATACTAATTAACATCAATAAATCATGAAATTGAATCAACATGTTATTATACTGATTCCAGAAACATTTCATGTTTACATGCGTTCTGGAAATATAACTTAAGCAATTAAAATCATTTTTCTAAGCATGGAAATTACATTAAAAGCATGGAAAAACATTAATAAATTATCAAAAATGGTTCTTATGACTTTCCAACATTAAAATAATATAATATGAATTATTAGGTACTGGACATGCATTTTTAAAGGTTAAAACAGATTATAATGGACTTAGTACTAGAAACAGCATTTAAATAACAATTTAAAATGAATCTAGAACACAACTTGATTTCTATAGCATTAACCATTACAGGGAAAATACTTTGGTTGAAATGGTAAATTTTTTTTAGGGTTCTCTGATCCTAAACTAAAATTGAACAAAAATAACAGAGAGCATTACCATTTTTAATAATTGATTTAAAGCTTATTTTAATTATAGGAAATTCTACATTAATCCAAAAATCATGAAAATTTCCAGAAACGCTCCCTATCATACTAATGATCTGCAGAAAAGATTCACTTCAAAATAACTTTTCAGTACAAAGATATCACAAAATTTGCTCAGATTTCATACTAAATTAAATATATTTCAAAATCCGACGGTCGGATTAAAAATCCGATTACCTCGTTGGATTCGTGGGGTCCTAATGATTCCATTTTAATCCTAGATCACAGATCGGACAAGATTTGGATGGAGCCGAAAATTAGATAGGACAAAGGGCTAGGGTTTATACTGTAGCATATGAACAGTACACGCAAGTACTGTTCGCGCTACAGTAACAGAGAGCAAAATCTAGGTTTGGGGAGAATAACATAATCTAGGGTTGGATCAATGGAGATGGGTAAAATTGGTTGAGGTGAAATGTTGCTCGGGTTGTGGGGAGTCTATCTTGGAGAGGAATTTGAGAGGGGATTACCGAGGGTGAAGAAACGGAGGAGAGAAGGAGATCACCAGAGTTGAGGAAGAAGCTCGCGGTACGGTCGGTGTAGTGGAAGAAGCTCCCGAATTCTTGCGGTAGTAGATGTGCGACGGCGTGGGGAAGCTCCAACACGAATCCCCGGTGTAGGGGTGCGACGGTGTTGCCGGAATTGCTCGCCGGAGTTCCGCCGGAGTTGGGGAAGATGAAGTGGTGGAGAAGAGATGTTGGGGAGGGAAAGGCAAGGGAAATCCTAGGGGGGAGTGGGGTTTATATAGGGGAGAAGAGGAGGAGATAATGCAGGAATTTGCAATTTAAGAAAAAGGAGATAAGTATAAAGATTAAAAGATAATCACTAGGATTAAAAGATAATCACCAAGATTAAAAGAAAAAGAAAAAAAATAAACGCCGGCGCCTAATCCAGTACGCACCACGGCTGCCTGGCTGCATGCATGCATGCATGCTGGGGCCCACACCTCTTTATTTAATTTCGGATTAAATTAATAGAGAAAAACAAGGTAATTCAAAACTAATTTGAATGGGTTCCAAAAATTATGAGAAAATTCCAGTAAATCAATTTGGACATGGGGAATCCAATAAAAATATTTTCGGAGCAATTTTTCAAATGATGATTAAATTAAAAATCAAAAACACACTTTTTGCTCTCAAATTAATTCAAAAACTTGAATTAATTTGAGATAAAAATCCAATAAAATATTTTTAACATATAATACATAGTTGCACATCCTTCTCTCTTTAAAAAAAAATTTTCAAGCCCGTAAAAATTGAGGATGTTACACTAACTTTGTGTAATATGAAAGTTTGTATATTGGGTCAATAGCTGTTGCAATTAAAATCATCAAGTTCATGTTCTCCTTCCCCTTCCCCTTCCTCCTCTCATTCACATTCTCACTCTCATTATCATTCTCACCCTCATCCTCACCCTCACTCTCGTGCCAATTTCCCTAATATTTTTCATACTTATCTTTCATTCTCCTGCCCATTAATATACGCAATGGAACTTCACTATCCATCCAATCTCATAGCAATATATTGACTTCACCAATATCATGAAAGAAATTGTGAGAAGTCACTTCTAGTATGGAGGAAGCAGAGAGAGTGAGGTCATAAAAATGTCCAAGAAATTCAGCCATCTTCTTTGCATTCTCCTAATCTTTTTCATCCGGTACTCCATGTTCTTTCTCACCACACAAATCAATTAAATAGTAAGGGTCCTCTTCCTCGTACCTTGCAAATACCTTCTCATAAGTGATTGTAGCTTTCAACATAAGATATGTTGAATTCTATCTAGTGCATATTTCTTGAATTTGGCCAACTGAGATGTGGAATTTTCTTATAAACCTAACAACACCACGGACACGCTTTATTGAAATGTCCACTTTTTTTAGGCCATCACAAACAATCAAGTTAATAATGTGGGCAACACATCTCATGTTTAAGGTACTTGCCTCTAGCTATGCTAGGTTTTGCGTTATTCATTTGCTTTCTCGTGTAATTAATAGCAAACCATGAAAAAACTAATGACATTTTCATGTAGTTTCCAATCATTATCAATGAAATGTGCCGTCACAGTCATATAACTGTCTTGTTATTGAGAAGTCCAACAATTAGTTGTGAGGCAAACTCTTTCACAACAATCTTTAAAGAACTTTTTGAGCTTTGCTTTCTCTTCAAGGTAAATGTGAATGGTGTCCTTACTAGTTGTTCTTCTAGATGGCACAGAGAAACCTGGGCATGCTATGGACATAAATCTTCTAGATCCCGACTTTTCAGCAAAAGCAAAAGGAAGCTTATCTTCAATGATCATTTGTGTAAAAGAATTCCTAATTAATTCAAGATCAAACTTCCAAGTGCTAACACTATCCACTTGCAAACTACTTTCCTTCACATCCTTATTATTGACATGAGGACTATGCTTGCAAATATTAAAGTGTTTACACAAGGTGGATGTATCGCTAGATGTTGGATCAGCCTTGATGTCACATTGGCAATACTTGCACTTGCTTGACTTCACAACACCATCAACCATGACCGGTGATGCCCAGCTTTGCCTCGGCACCTGGGGTTGGACAATAGATCCTATGAGTAGGCGGATGTCAGCGTAGGTGAAGTAGGAAGTGTCACCCACTTGATCAGTATCTTTGATTATCGTTGCAATAATATTTATGCTAGTGATCCATGTACTGAAACTCACTCCTAAGACTATCCGTCATCCTAGTAGCAACCTCCATTTAATTTACGCATCTTTAATTTCTGTTTTTATTATTATTCCAATAGTTTTGTCTTTGCAGTTGATTTTAGGAACCTCGGCCATATTTTAATTGACATTTGAAGTAATCGCCGACACTCACTGAAATTCTCAAGAATGATCTCAACACCGTGACCATTTTCATGACACCTCGTTTCCTTAGGATCGATAAACCTCAGAATACTTCTAAGGGAAAGCTTACTGCAACCGATCTAGTCCTCTTGCTAGGTCGGCATTAACTGAGTTTTCTGGTTCCGTTGCCAAAAAAGCAAACGTTGTTCATGGTAACCATAGCTTTCTTTTCATTTGTTTTTATTTTAGTTTGTCTTTTAATATATTAGTTTTATTTTTTGCAATTTAGTGAAAACCCAAAAAAATTAGTTGATACTAGTTCTTTAATTTTTAGTTATTTTGCAAACATTAATAGCAGTTAAATATGGTTGATCACAAAGTTGGTGATTTTGCTTGCCCGGATAGTGAGGATTACTTAAGGGCATCGATCGTCTAACCTATGGTTACTGCTGAAAATTTTAAGATTAAAACATGTTTGTTAAGTTTAGTTCAACATAAACAATTTAGAGCATTGCTAATGAGGATGCAGGAATGCATCCTCACAATTTACTGAAATATGTGATATGATGAAAGCAAGGGATGTAGCACCTCATCTTATTAAGCTTAAGTTATTTCCTTTCTCTTTGAGAGGAAAAGCAAAAGAATGATTGCTTTCCCTACCAACTAGAAGCATAGATTCATGGACTAATGTGATACGTTCATGTCTAAATTTTTCTCACCTACTAGGACAATGCAATTAGATCACAAATCACAGGATTTCGACAAGAAGACAGAGAACCCGTTGCTTTGGCATGGGAACGCATGAATGAAGCTATTGAAACCTATCCCACTCACGGAATTCCTGAATGTCTTATTCTTCATACATTCTATAATGGTCTTGATCAAATTTCAAGGAACATGCTAGATACAGCTGTAGGAGGAACATTTATAACAAGACTAGTGGGAGACGCTCACAAATTGCTTGATGATATGCTGAAAAACACACCCAATGGCAAACTGAGCATTCAACTCCATCAACCAAGAGGGTGAATGCTACTGAAGGTAATGAAGGTAACAGTGATCTAGCTAATAAAATTGATAAGCTTATTGCCATGATGACACCAGTTAATGAGAACAACATTCCAATTAATGCTATTGCTGAAAGAATCTACTGGCATCAATTTTATTGCTAGAAGTAATTTTAATAGTAATGGTTGGAGAAATCCTAATTAGTATAGCAATAATTATCAGAAAACATTTCCCTAGCAATATGAAGAACAATCATTCTGGTTTTAATGCTAATTGTCCTTGTTTAGAGGATACTCTTAAACAATTTATAGCATCTGAGATGGAACAAAATAAAAATTTACTGAGAAAATTAAAGCTCATGATGCTTGTTTAGAATATATGACAGGAAAATTTGGCACTCTTGCTATAGATACTAATAGTTTGCAGGAGAGGACTAAAACATCAAAGTCCAGATTGCTAAAATAGCTGAGAGTTAAACTCTCATTCTCACTCAATTAACTGGAAAACCCAAGCCAAATCTTGCTGAATCACTCAAGGCCATCACTGTGGATGAAGAAATGAGCAACAACAATGAGGTAAAAGATGATGAATTTACTATTGATAGTACTATTAAAAACTTCATAAAAATATGAGTTTGAAAATGCCTAAATCTCAGGAGAGTGATCATGATTATCAAGAAGTCATTCAAAAGGTTTCTTTGAAGGTTAGAGAATTAGAAGGAAAATTTGATTAAAATGAAAGGAAAACTACCATTCAAACAAGGAGACATTTGGGAACCCATAATTAAAATTGACATTGGTCGCTCTATTATTTTGTGCTTTATGTGATCTTGGAGCCAATATTTCTACTATTCCCAAATCTCTTGATGAAATGCTTTGTCTTTGACCATTTAAAGATTGTGAAATGAAATGGAATCTTGCTGAGTCAACTTACAAGAAAGCTGTGGGAAGTAAAGAAGACGTTATTGTTATGGTTATTGATTTGATTATTGTGGACATGCCCGAAGATGCTAATGCTCCTATAAGTTTAGGAAGACCATTTTTAAGTACTTGCAAGGCTATGATATATACGTAGGAGGGGAACATCACGTTTATCCTACACCCTCACCATTTTTCATGCATTTTCCAAGGAAAAGGAAGTCAAAATTCTGCTATAGAACCCATTATGTTAAATATTAGAGAATGTGGACCAGCCGATAATCCATGGCCTCGCACCATTAGTGAGAGTTAAAAGGTAATGAGGTCGAGCTAACGACCTTAAACAACAACGCTTCATGGGAAGCAATCCATGCAACAAAGGTTTGTTTTAGTTTTTGTTTAGTGTTTTGTTCAATAAAAAGTGATTAGACATCACCGGAGGAAGAATAGAATTAATTTGGGATACCCGTAAAGCATAATTATCATATATACATTTTTCTTCGTATTTTTCCTGTATGTGTCCCCTAATTTTATTGTAGAAAAATAGTTTGGAGGACTTGGGGAAGAGGCACCAAAATATTTGCTAAGGAAAAAGGGTCTAGAAGGTTTACCGAGTAGTGGTACAACCATGGTGGTACCACTCGATAGTACTAAGATTGAGAAAAATTCTAGAGAAAAAGAAAAATCAGTCGTTGGGGTGAGCACTGGTACGACCACCACCGCTAGTACCGCACGGTCTTACCAAATAAGAAATCAAACAAGGACCTTGGGAGAAATGCCTAGTAGGTTTGCCAACCTTCGATACAGGAGCACCCGCCCGTATCGAGCGTGTCGTATCGATGAGGGAAAATAACTTAAACAGATCGAGGAAGAGCCCCCAATTCATAGTTTTTCCCATTTATCTCCCTCTTTCTCCCTCAAAACGTCCTAAACCATTGTTAAGATCTCCACATACACTTGATTTTGCTTTGATTTCTTATGCATAACTCATCTATGGTATTAATCTCTTTCGTTCATCCAATTACTTTTATCAATTATGATCTACATTGTGCTAAATCTTTGGATTATTCTATCAAAGAATTCATATTATTTAATTTGAGGATTGTTTATATAGCACCATTTGTGTTTGAAAATTTTTATTTTGATTAGGTCATGGATCGCGTACTCCATTCACACACCGCACGCACCGAGTGAGAGGCCTACAATAGGCCTATGGATCTACAACCCTTGGATCGAATCTCCCACCTCCAAAAGAAGGTCTACCAACTAGGAATCAATATGAGCAAGGTTGAGAGGGAGTGCTTCAACAACTTCGCAAGGTGAAGCCAAGTAAGTGTGCATCGCCGACAACAATGGTAGCTCTTAGTATGTATAATGATTTTCAAACACTATGCCATAATGTCGGTGTTTAAAAGGACCGCAGGTGCCGACTAGAGGGGGGTGAATAGGAGGCTAACTAAATTTAGACTATTTCCTCATATTATAGATTTAAGACTTAACAGGTTGCAAGGTTTAGATGGCTGTGTGACAGGTTAACAGCTCAGGCAATATATGTTATGTAAATTAATACGCAGCTGTCACACAGGTGTCTAACACAGGTGAGCTAACAATCTTAAGCAAATATGTAAGATAGATAACTGTGTAACAGGTAGCTGGCACAGGTAGCTGGCACAGGTATAAGATAAGAGATGCTACAACTGAGACACAGCTAAGCTAACACAGGAATAAAGTGATATATCACAGCTAACCAGTGTACAATAAGAATCACACAAGCATACAGTCTGATGAGTAGATAATAGCAGTGTAAAAATGCTCAGAGAGACATGGGGATTTTTCACCGAAGTTCCCTACTCTTTTCAGAGAGGTACGTCTTCGTTGGAGAGGCTAACTCTGAAGAGATCACCAGCACTGAATCGTGCTTGTTCTCCGAGTACCTGAATGATCAGGCCTCTTGCTTTACTTGTGGAAGTCCTTTCGCCTTGCAGCAGGTAGACTTGGGATCACCTTGTGGCGTACCCGGTTTTTAAGCCGGATACTCCCTCGTGATCACTGTACTTGCTTTCATACTAGAGCCGGACCCACTAAATGAGACTTACCCTAACTCCGATTGTGCCCAGGCAGCCTGACACCACAATCCGGAGAAACGCTCATCTTTGTGTCGAATCTTCACCCACGCCTAGATGGAGCTCACTAAGAATCTCGACCCATGTAGCGCCGTGGGAATTCTCTAGGGGCCCACGTCCTACCTAGCACTTCCTCCTTACTTCCTACGGGTCCGAACCCTAATATTAGGCGGGTTACCGAGTCAAGTCCTTCCCATAAAGGACATGTGGACGTCGGTAGGGAACTGATTCAGCGGCACTTAGGTTCGGTCCTTAACTGATTCGAGCAGGACTCCATGTCCAACCATCACCTCAGGTAGTAACCGGCTACCCTGCCTTTCCAGGCCTCAGGTAGCAACCGGCTCCCTACCCTTTTCCTGATTCAAGTAGCGGCCGGCTACTCTACCACCTCCAAACTCCCTTAGCATTCCTGCCCGAATCCCAATCCTCCATCACTTTCATTTGGGATTTTAGCAAACCTTTTATTTTAAAAGATTCCCTCGGAATGTATAACAGACCGAGGGTTTTGATCCCAATCCCACCGTATCGATAAAACTTAGTTTTTACTACAGCAGGGCTAAGCACGGTTAAGGCCTATAGTCCTAATTAGTTTATCGGTCAAATGATAACCGACTAAATAATCCTAGGGATACAAGGGATGGATTTCAGAACCTACCTCATATGCAATTACCCGGCATAACTACCCTAGCATAAAATAACATTGATATCAACATAGCATGCAGGTTTGCAAACAAAATAGTTAATGTTCACAAGTATGGGATTCAACATGATCAAAGTGGGAATGCTTGCCTGGCAATATTGTCCGAGTCTCGAGCTTGAGCTTGGTTCGACAATCGTTCGAATCCTTTGCGCGGTACTCCTAACGTTGGTATCTACACGGCGAGAGAACGACGAATAAATCAACGTTGCGGGGAAGAGCCAAATAACATTGAATCAAGAACTTCAACACATGAAATCATAACGTGCTTGACCAGCTATTTGATTCTAAGGAGCTACAGGAGATGAAAAGGGGTGCGGAGATGGCTCGCTGCCGCGGCAGGAGCAAGGTGGCAGGCGACGATGGCTTGACACGGCAGGAGTTAGGCAGCAGTGACAAGGTTTTGCTGCGGTAGGAACAATATGGCGACGGTAGAGGCTTGCCGTGGCAGAGGAAAATGACAACGGCAGTTGCCGCGGCGGGAGAGAGGCTGTCACGGCGCTGCCACGGTAGGGGCATAGCTTGCCGCGGCGGGGAACTGGCTTGTCGCGGCAGAGAATGGTTTGCCGCGGTGCTGCCGTGGTGGACAAAGGGCTGCCACGGCGGGGAAGAAATTGTTGTGGCGGGGCAGGGGCTGCGGTGCGGTACTGCCATGCTAGGGAAAGTAGCAGTGCGGGGCTGCCGCGGTACTACTGCGGCAGGGAAATAGCTGCCACGGCAGGAGAAAAGTAGCTGCGGTAGGAACAAAAGGGCAATGACAGTGCCTTGCCGCGGCAGGGGAAAAAGTGGCAGCGCTGTTGAGTTTGGTGATCTTAGCAACATATATGTTTATTGAGTGAGATAACAGACACAATAGGCTTCCATTCTTTCTCCCTTATGGGGTCTAACCTGTCAAGAACCTAAGGCCTTAACTAACCCTAGATCGATATGAGCACATGATAGGTGGTGCACCTAGTAACAAGGGTTCTTTTGTAACGTTGCTAATGTTATACCTAGACACGTGCAGTATGAATCAAGGGTACCATGTGGAGAGGAATCCCGACTTTGAGGCTTTACTAGGAATTAGGTTTATTCCTGGACTCCGATATGTCACACCAAAAGTATTACGTATAGAAATGTGTATACTCTAGATTAATAGGGTTCTGGGATCATTTCTATTCCTGTTAGAAATTTCAGGAAAATCATCTCCTTAAGGAATATGAGTTCTTCTTTGTTTCTATTCACGATCGTTTGATATTTTGCAAAGTCTTTAAAAAGAAAAGCTGGGGATTAAGGTGTTGGAAATAATCTTGTCATGTCATTAATTAAGTGCGTTCAGATACAACACTTGTACGTTAGTTGTGTTCACGTGTACATGTGCCAGTGTAGGGTCATGCACATTGCAATGCATTATTTAAGTAGCTTGTAATCAGTTGATTAGCTTTTGAAGTGAATAAGAAGAGCAGAAAACCAGAGGCTGGTTGTGGCCTTGCAAGTCCAGTGTGCCTGTGTTCTTCCTCCTCCTCGTACTTTGTGTGTGCACAACACTAGAGAAGGAGAGCATGGGTGAGTTTTCTCCTGGACAAAGCTAACGTTGCTCACCTCGGTAGTGCACCCCGGGGAAAGAGGACTCCACGGCTGCTGTGGTTCCCGGACTTGAGGGGGACGGGCCGATTCGTCAGCGGCGGTAGCATCGGGGCACCGGCGGCGGATCTCGAGCTCGGTGGCCGGGTGCGGTTAGGCGGCGAGTCCAGAGGGTGGCGGCGCCGGCGCTGGTGAGCACGGCAAGAACAGGAATGGGGGTGGAATGGGAACAGGAACCACAGAGGAGTGGGAATAGAGAGTGAGAGGCGGCCCGGTTAGCAGCCCATACTGAGGCTCATGTCTCTCGGGACGGAGCACAACCGGCGGCCGGAGGAGGCGGGTGACGACGGGGATTGAGGGAGAAAAGGGGGCACGGCGGGAGTAGAGTAGACGGGGCTGTGCTGAGATGGAACCGAGGGGCGACAGCCGGGTTGAGCTCTTGGTTGCTTGGGGAGAAGATGAGGAGGTCGAGCTCGGGTACTGGAGAATGGGAGCTCACCGAGGCGGCTTGTGGCGTCGTCGTCGCCGGAGCCGAAGCTAGAGGGAAGGCGGCGGATCCGGGGCGGCGGATAGCTGGTGAGGCTCACCGGCGGTTGCACCAGAGGAGAGCGGCGCTTGGGGGATCTCGCTCGGGAGCCATGGCCGGAGTTGTAGCGGCAGCGGGGTTTGGCTCCCACCCGGTGGCAGCGCTCGGAGCAGGGAGCTTGAGCTGCGGCTGCGGGGAAAAGTGCGCTCGGGTCTTGCTCCTGGTGAGGGAGCTCGGCTATGGGCTCGGGTTGTAGACCACGAGGGGAGGTTGAGGGAGTTATAGCAGGGGAAGGAGCATTGCACGGCTTGGGGGAAGAAATAGAGCTGCTCAAGTTGGGGAGAAGCTCGGGAGCAAGGAGAGTGAGGCAGAGCAAGAGCTCGGAATGTGGAGAAAAATGGAGGCTTGGGAAAAATGGAGTTCGGTTAGAAGGGATTGGGAACCATGGATAGCTCAAGGAGAGAGGGGAGGAAGCATCTGAGGAAGGAGGACGGGCATGCGAGCTTGAGCATAGCACAGAGGAGAAAGAAGCTCAGCTTCATGGGGTACTGAGAGAAGGGAAGCTCGGCTCTGGTTTTGTAGAGCTTGGGTACCACGTGGAGAAGTAAACGTGGCAGGAAGGTACGCGCCGCTTACTGCTGGCATTGATGGCGTGTTGCACTTGTGGCAAAGGCGTGGTCAAGGAAGGGGCAGCAACTGTGCCATGGAGCAATAGTGTAGCTGATGCTGACTACTGATGGAAGAGATGATGGAAAAGTTAGGCACCATATTTGTACTAGCTGGGTGTCGTGTCAAGGAATAATAGGGCACGGGCAGCTGCGGTGATGAGTAGGAGAGATGAGTGTGTTTCACAATGTAGAGAGCTGTAGACTGATTTGATGATACGTGGTACTATGCGGTACTACGACTGTGTAGGTCTTTAAATGCCAGGAGAAGTCACGTCCAAGATTATGTGCAAAGGGACGATTAGAGGGCTGCCAACGGGGTCATGGGGAGCTAGGGTTCGGGAAATATCGCCGGTATACTCGTATATATGCACAAGACGGTAGCAGAGATAGTTTATATGTGTATATATTCTAGGAGAGAGAAAAGGTGGTGAGAGATCAAATGGACACATGCAAGGATATGCCGGGGCTCTCAAGGTGTATGTGCCCATATACACTTGGGAAATTTAAGCATATATACATAGGATTGAAACAGAGTTGAACGATGCGTTAGGGTTTTAAGGGGAATTAGATTTAAATAGGAAGGGGATGAATCGGGGCTCGGAACTAGGGTTCCGGAGTGCGGCAAGGTGAAAAGGGAATATGGAGGCTCGCGGGAATCCATTCCCCTTGGTTTGGACTACTCGGTGGCAAGGTGCCGTAAACATATCGACGTACATGGTACAGACATCGAGTTACTGATTTTGATCCGTCGTTCGGGAAGAAGGGGTTAGGGTTTGGCGTATGAGTGTATACATAAAAGTAGTATATTTTTGCATATACTCGTGATGGGGCATGGCGGAGTTGGTGGTAGAATTTCAAGTCATTCGGAAGAGATTCGGGATGGGTATATGCTCCGATTTCGTAGAAGTGCTGTGAGGGCACCTTGCGGCAGATGTGGGTTTAGGTGGCACTGATTAGTTAGAGGGGAGGGATGCCGAAGATATGTTCGTGGCGGAAATGCAAGAGCGAGTGGACACGTATTAGGGCAGGGTGCTGAGCAGGGTTGCCCGTGTTGTCGGACGTAGTTCCGAGTATTAGGGTTTCGACAAAACGGAGATCGATAGAATTAAGAACGAGGGTTTTCGTGTTTGGTATTTAGCTTCATCATGATTTGAACTAAAGTTTTAATTAAGTGTATTTTCAGCTGACACTATTAACAAAATTTTTTTGTTAGCCCTAATTTTCGGGTTTTGAAAAATCAGGGTGTAACACACGTTCACAAACTTCTGGTTCAATCCACACAAGCTTGGGAAGATACCAGCAACTCCTACGCCCGTCTAGGAGTTGACATTCCAAGAGTAACAGAATCGGCAGCAACAACTCTTGGAGGAACCAGTGCTCTTTGCTCAAAGCTCTAACTCTCTTGAACTAACTATTAGAAAGTTTGGCTTTTGTTCAGGAGGTGAGAGACTTGCAACGGTCGAAAGTGATTCGCTGGATTGAGCAAGGGTTGAGATCGAAGACCTCCCTGGTCCCCTATTTATAGGGTTCACAGGTACCCGACCGTTACACTCATGCCACGTAGGATTAAGTGGATCATCAGTGACAAACACCGGTGACACAACTAATCACAACGCACAATGGTAACCGGCTCAGGCAGACCGACACCTGTGTCACCGAGGATGACACAGGTGAACCCTTAACTGACGTAGCCTAACTACTCAGCCCGGTCTTGGCACATTACATGCCCTCAGTGCACAACTAACTCTGGTCCCTAATAAGGAGAGAACCTCCAACAGTCTTCTGACTCGGCAGACAAACTATTGTAGTGCAGGTCCCTTAGCATTTACAAGCTCTCCCCTGGTACAGAGATGTACCTGAGTCATAGAGCAGTAGATCACATGTGACACAGCTGTGTCACACATATGACTTTGGCTCTAGGGTTTTAGACAGTTAGCACTGCAAAGTGCTAGCACAAACCAGTTTCACATTAGACTAAAACTGTTGTTACAGGGTCACTGACCTCAAAACATCAGTGCCACTGTCTAACACTCTGAGCATTGAGCACAAGGAACTTCCAAAGATCATTGCTGCTTCATCCCTCTTGATAATACGGGTGATTCCTAAGGACTCAAGAAAACTAGCAAGTCTAGGCTTTACCTTTCACCAACTACAGTCACGGCCCCTGACGCATCAAGCCACCATCACCTTGCTTGCAACTCCTTGCACAGCACCGGCTTCTTTACAGCTGTGGCACAGCTGCCTAGCGCAGCTATCTCCTTGTCCTGGAAACTACCTTTGTACTTTTGGGTGGTCATCCTTTCCTGGATGACTATTCTTTCTGGAACCTATTCATCCTGCTTACACTCATTGTAAACATTAGATTCCAATTTGAGTTGCCATTAACCATCAAAACCGATTGGGGGCCTAGATGCTCTTTCAGGTGTGCTAGATTTCTCTTCACATGATAGATACACTTATCATCGACTAACTTGTGAACTTTTGCTTACATTGTCACACACCGTGCATCACTATTTTGGAATTAATGATGATAGGATTAAGTTTAGGCTTATGAATGTTGAATATGATGTAAATCTTGATGAATGGTGTAATATTTTTAATTTTTCTAATAATGATGATCATAATGGTGTAATGCCTCTGCTGATTTATCCCAAGAATTAGCATTATGTTTTCAGTAGATTAGTATAGATCTACTAAGTAGAAAAGCAAGTAGCATTCAATTCCAGCAATCCGCTATATATTTTTTACTTTGTGGCTACACTCTACAGTCAAGAGGGAATTTGGAGAACCTAGTCAAGAAGATTTAATGGTCATCAACCAAGCCTTGTATTCGGGCAATGCATTGAATGCACCAGACTTAGGAGTGCTACTTCTACTGCACCTCATCAAATAGTCTCGTCGGCACCAAGGAGCATTACTTGTGGAGGAGTAATCATCGTCTTAGCATCTAGGATTGGGGTCCAATTTGAAGAACTACGCCCCTAGACGGTAATTACCAATTTGAAGAATAGGTATGGTTAAGACTATAGATTGAGTTCATTATTTTTGTTTGCCCTCAGTGGATCGCCTTCTGCGAGCACACGCTACTAATGCGTTCGCTTTAGAGGACAATGTTTTTCCTAGAAATGATTTGCAGGGGCACGTAAATGATGACGGGCTATATGAAGAACTTGAGGGGGAACCAGAAGAAGCCGAAGAAGAAGAAGTACCACCAGAGCCGGAACAAGAGCAAGAACTAGTGGGGAAGAGGGACAAGATCCCTATGCCACGTAAGCCGACATTAACACGCTGTCGGGGATAACTGACAACATGTACAACTTTTCCATTAACATGAAGGACACCACAAAGATCGCCATGCAAAACTTCAATGAATGGAGCCAATCTTGGGCTCCCAGCTACTTCCCGATAGCACCGCCGTAGTAGTGAAGCACTCAAGCTTTAGAATTGCAAAAGTCTAAGCTTGGGGAGGTCTGCGCTTTTAATTTATTTCCTATCATATGCCCTGCTATGATTTAATTATTTTGAGGTTGTAGTTTATGCTCAAGTGAGCGCCTAAACAATTGTGTTGGATTTATTCCGTACCATCGGTTTGCCTTTTCTTTTGTGTGTTTCAGTTGAACCACCTTATTTCCTTGCAATTTTTGGAGAGTACTAAAATCAGGTTTTTGTTTTAATTTACAAAAGTCTAAAAATAATTTTCTTTTCTTCTTTTATTTGTTTATTTCTATACTTATAGGGTTTTATCTCCTATTTTGCACAATTATCTTTTTGCAGTAACGAATCAGAAGGCTCTAGAGGCAAGATTAATCACGTAAGGGAAGCGAGAAAACATTGTATACTCACGAGGTACGCTCTAAACCCTATCCTTGTAGTTTCTAAGTCTTGATTAAATATGTGATCCTATAGATTGTGCAAATGCCTCTCTAGTACTAGAACTCTTCTTTCAGATTGATAATTGTCTTTCATGGTTAGTAAGTCAAGTAGATTAGTAGCATTTAGAACTTAGAACTTACCCCTATCATGCTGCCATGTTAAAAACAAAAAAAAATAAGGAGCAAGATCTTTTGAATCCATGTATCCATTAGCTTTTGTCTTTTTAATACTTTTTATTAGTAATTTGGCCCCATGGTGTATAGGTTGAGAACTTAAAAATTACTTTTGATATCTTTTAACTAACTCATAAGTGCCTTAAGTAATTATTAGAATAATGCTTGTGCTTAATGTTTAAAATGATCCACAAAAAAGATCATTATCAATTGCATCAAAGTAAAAGGGGAGCCAACACTCCAATGACCAATGAACGATGAGCTACGAGTACCACTCTCAAAAAGAGAGAAACTCACATTACAGCTATGAGTATAATGATGAGCGTACTGTCAACACCATCTCGGGCAAAATAATGGCTTAAAACCGGCTACACTAAAAATCATGGATGCTCCAATGAATATGAGCACATTCGCCAACGTGAGAGACTGTTTAGAACGTACCAATTTTTGGTTCCAGGAACTAAAATAAAATGCCTTATCACTCTTTTGCTTTGTTTCTCTCTATGTATTGTTCTAAGAATGACAATAAGTGTCTCTTACTTGTTAATTAACTACTTAAAAGAGTATTTGATAGTTTTTACTTTATACACCCGTGGGTAAAATCATTTACTCACAAAGGATATTAAGCTCATGATTATCAAAGCCAAATTGGATACTCATGTACTTAAACCTTTTTAATTGCTCCAATAAATCACAGCAACTAGTAGAGATAATTTTTAGTTCTCCTATTTTACTCTATTACTTAGCTCGCTAACTTTAAAAGCAGTTTTCTATCTGGAGATGTGGGTCTACTACTAGATGAGGATTGTCCATTGTATAGGACTATATGTTTAATTAAGATTTTAGGAATTGCATCGCGTGGAAGAACTAAAAACCATCCAAATGGTATGCATTGCTCTAACCCCTCATGGAATAATGATCAAATTTATGTTCCTTACGGATTTGTCTTGCTCAAGAACAAGCAAAGGTTTAAGCTTGGGGGAGTTGATGAGTCCATTTTTTACTCATTATTTTCTTTAAGTTTGAACCTTATTCAATAAATTTTGACTGGCTTAATTCCCGATTTATGCTACTAATGACTAATTAATTACGTGATTGTGCAAATATCTCCTTTTGGACTACATGTGCGTAGGACCGTTGGAAAAGAGGCATATATGGATATATTTAGGAACTACTCGTCAAGAGGAGTGCCCACGAAGAAACGAGAGCTTGAATGGAGCTCTGAAAGGCTAGCTAGCTAGTGGTACGACCAGCACCACCCGTATAGAAAATTCGAAACGGCAGCTCTGATCTATATAAAGGGAGATAAGGGAGAAGAGGACCCCATCTTGACCAAAGAAGAAGGAATGTCAGGCTCAAGACATCGAGGAAGAGCAACACAAATTTACAAGAGGGAACCACCGCTCGCACTCACATTCACCTCTTGTCGAAGTATCACATCTTCTATGAGTCATTCCAAAGACAGTCACCCGCTCCACTCTATGGTGGATGACTCCCAAAACTAAAGATCCCACACGAGCTGCTAAAGCAAAATGAAGGTACATTACATTGGGAAATGCAAATGCGGAGGACAAAGGTGCACGTCAGGAAGCACAAGCAAAAAGGGGGCGAGTCTAACCAATGAAAAGAGTTAACTCAAAGCAGCTTCATCGCATGTGTTGTCTTCCCTTCCTTCCTTCCTTCCTTTCTTCCTTCCCACCTTCCTTCTTTCTGTCGGCGCTCCGGCCCGACTCGCCTATTGTCTCGCTTGCCGATCTGAGCTACCCCAATCGAGAGCTCTGCCTAGCCCCCTCCTTCACGCACGTGCCTCAACCGCTCCGGCCCGGCCAGACCTGCTCTCCCCAAGCAAGGTGGTCCAATTCCGCGTGCAGGCCCAGAGCCCCTTCTCCTGCATGTGCACCGGCCCAGAGCCCCTCCCTCGCACGTGCTCTGCCCTGAGGCGTCGGCCATGAGCACGTGCTGGCCTGCCTCACGGTCGTGCCGTGCCGGCCCAAGGTGGGAGCTCTAGCCCAAGATGGCCAAGGCAAAGGCTTTGGACCGAGGACGGCCTCCCGCTTGCTCCATGACCAAGGATTGATGCATCAACCCTACTGAATTGATGCGTCAATCTGAACGGGCGCTCCACGACCGCCTAGAGCGGCAAGGGGCTACTGTTGTGGGAGCGGTCCACGTTCTACCCTGAATTGATGCAAATAACATTGTAACCACACTTGACCACTTCGTCAATATTTTTACACTCATTATTGTCTTTCAAGGGTTTCAGCACGCCTCCATCATCCGTCACGACTCTGTCATCCTTGACGACTCCGTCATGCGCCATGACCCTGTCGTCTTCCACGACTTCGTCACTTGTCAAACCTCCATCGTCCGTCTACGCCTCATACCATGGCACCTCGGAGAGCAGGATTCACCGAAAATGCCCCCAAGCTCTAGAATATTCCTCTAGGGGTAGGGAAAATGACCAAAATACCCTTGGTGATGCTATAAACCGAGGGGTATTACCGTTAATTGCCTAGGGGCAATTTTATAATTGCACACCAAGCCAACCTTCAACATATAAATAGGGTTGCCCTCCCTCTCATTTGGGGGGTTGGATTCTCTCTCAATAAAGCTTATAATTTATACATTTATTTGAAGAACATTTGATAGAGGTAGAGGTTTCCCCTCCCCGAGTCGTATAAGAAGCACGACGGTGACGCGGACTCTACGTGAGCTGAGCACGAGTCGACTTCCGTGTCGCATCCATGTGATATCGGCGGCATATACGTGAGTCTTTTGATCCCTTACTGCACCTTGGTTGGTCCTCCTAACCAAACAGGGGTGCATCAAATACATTGTCTAGGATTACACATATGATAGAGTTTAAACTCAAGCCGTAGTTCAGAGGGTTAATGTGCTTTTTTTCGATCAGTACCATGTGGATATCTCAAATTGCAAGTAAAAGAGAAAGATAGTAGAAGGCAATAGCAAAAGATCATGTAGTCATGTTCCTTTTATCTTGTAACAAGTCGTATTCGCCTGCTCTAGTAACTCTATACACGCAGATATGTACTTGGGTTGCTAGAAACCAGGGGCTTTGCTTGCTCAATTGCTCTGATACAATTAGCAGTAGCAGCACTACACTAACCATGTGCAAACCCATTACCATGTATGTAACTTAGCCTTTTGTTCTCATTTCGTTTGGTGAGCTACAGAGTCAATTAATAGGGTACAGTTTGGTGTACGTTTGATGTTACCTCAAGAGCTCAACTATCCTTAGGGGGTGTGTGGTTGGGCTGTGGTTTATTTAAAAGCAGTTGTCGGTTGTCTGCTATGAGAAAGCTGCTGCCGGCTGTCTGTTATGGGAATGTTGAGTTTCGGTTATTTTGTTTGAGTGAAAAATATGGATAATTTGTTGTAAACTACAGGAGCAATCTCAGCACAGCATCCCCAAAAGCCAAGAAAGCACCTTAAAATGTGTTTTTGTTTTGTACACTAGTTTTAACTTATAAGTAGAGAAAGCAGTTTTTAGATATTTGGTGTTTGGTTGAGCTTTTGGCTTATAAGTAGAGAAAGTCACGGTAAAAATCTAACCAAACACCCCCTTAATCATGTGGCTATAGCTCATTGTATGGAACATAGGGCCCATACATGTGCAAGCAAGACGATCGAAGCAACGTACGCATCCATCCATGTAGGTACGTAGTAATAATATTTGTATCGGAAGCAGAGCAACAACAACCATGCACGATCGAACATGACCATGCACGCATGAGCCCCATCCCTCGATTGCCCAAGCGACTTTGTCACCATGGCACGCCACGTACCTGCGCCAATTTTAAGCATTATCTTCGTACTCGTAGTTGTAGGGTGGCCATGCATGCATGGAGCTTGCAGCTAGCACTCCATTAGCAACTGCACGCATGCCCGGCGCTTGAGCTGGCGAACGGTAGTGGGTTGGTGGTGGTAGCAACTAGGTAGGTGGCGGCTGGGGCTCGCGCTGCCAGATCGATCGGCATGCACGAGTGGAGTACGTACGTGCCCAAACTCCGATGCGAAACCGAGTTCAGTTTAAGTTGTTCGTGAGCGCACGACAGTGGAAGCTTCGGCTAGAGCGGTGCCGTGCCCAACGATCGCGCGCGTCAGACCTGGCCGCGCGCGGCGTCCATGCTACCGTACCTAAAACGCCAGTTTGCGTTGGAAAACAGCATGATTCGGCCGTATTCGTCCCGTGCTCGTGCAATATCGTGCTCGATCGTGCCAGCGCGTTCTTCTCGGGCAGCGACTCTCTTTTTCGTTGCTGTTTGTACGTTGGTGTTAGTAAGCTGACCAGAGGTGATCGGTTTTGTGACGTCGGTACGTACCAAGACATACGTACCCTCCGTGAGTACGTCAGTGACAACAGGTCGAGCTACGTCGTCCCCGATTTGTTGTTGCGTTTTGTTCATACGTACGATGCATCATTGATTCTAAACATTGACATGAACTGCACTTTCCTTAGAGAACGCATAACGTCGGGCTTAGAACGCCTAAATATTTCTACATTTCACGGGGTTAGCTAAATCTACATTGAAATTCCCGCGTCGATTAAAAAAATGCCTGCACGCGTATATGTTGATCTACCGGCTAGGGCACCTTTGAAACCGTGATTGACCACAAATTCTTCGTCGGAGCTGTCGTCGCATCCGACGGCGTGCGGATCTTTTAAGGATTTCGCTTCTTAAGAACTTTTCTTATAACAGCTATTCGAATCATAGGAATACTCGATGCTACCAGGTTTTTATGGATCGTTTTCCTATGCTTTTAATTCTATAGAAATTTTTAACATCCACTTCAATTTCATTTTTTTCATTCATTTGCGTGGGATTGATGTACTTTTTCTGTATTCTATCTTTTCTTAAAACACTAGAAGCTTTATTGATTCCCCATAGTGCAACAAGACGATGCATTATAAAGAATTCACTCCCGACTTCTGCATAAAGATGCACATAGCCAAATTTATTACAAACGACCGGAGCTGTCAACAAAACTAGAAGCAGCCTCAAAAACAGCAACAAAAAAACAAAAGGATCTCATGGAGTTGGAAGATGCAAGCTAGACCGCCACCCATGGTTGTGAAAGACCTCCCTGACGACTCTCTCCATCTGAACACATGCGTCTAGCACCACTTGGCGATCCTCCAGCCGCTGAAGCATAGACCATGTACGGAGCCAATGTGTATATAAATGTATAACCTGCATAGGAGAATTAGATTGTTTTTTTATCAAAAACAACATCATTCCTGCAACGCCATAGAGTCCAACATAACGCCGCTGCCCCTACCAAGACCAATGCCCTCAACCGCTTATCCAAACCCCGTAGCCAGTTACCAAACATGTGAGAAACACTCTTGGGAGGATACAAGTTAGAAGCTACTTGAATAATGCGCCATACCGCGCGGGCGACCGTACATTCAAAAAATAAATGACGAATAGTCTCGTTATGGTGGCAAAAACAACATGTGGAGCTACCTATCCAACGCCGTTTAAGCAAATTATCTTTAGTTAATATGACTCCCCGATGCAAATACCACAAGAATATGCAAACCTTGACAGGAATCTTTAACTTCCAGAGCTGCCTATTTTGAACCGGACCAGTCGAGTGCATGAGAGCAGTATACATAGAGCGGACCGAATATTCGCCAGTCTTATGTAAATCCCACCGAAAGGAATCTGGCTCAGCGGACAGCTGTATAGAAGCCAGTCGCACCTGTAAATTTTGCCAGGGGACTAAATTTGAAACAATCAAGGTACATCGAAAGGAGACAACAACGGGGACCTCACTGAACACTTCAGCTAACGTACAATGTTTATTTCTAGCAATACCAAACAGCCTGGATATTGATCTTTTAGAGGGGCATTGCCAAGCCATTTGTCCTCCCAAAAGCGAACTTGAGCTCCATCTTTGATCAAAAAGGTGCCAAAACGGAAAAAGTTCCGTTTAGCTCTCATAAGACCATACCAAAAGTGAGAATCTCCAGGCTTCCACTCAACTTGGGAGAGAGGAGTGGAACCCAAATACTTATTACGGAGCATATCCTGCCACAACCCCTCCCCATTTAGTAGTAAACAACTATTTCTAGGATTGTTCTATATTTTGTAATCCTTTATTTTGCACTAACATTGTTTACAAATTTCTGTGTCTTTTTATTCTTGTGTGTTTTAACGCAAGGTGTCGGTAATTAACTACTGGCTCGACCTGTGTGAGACATAGATGACGTCCGCCCCACGCAGCCAAACCAAACGTGTTAGGGTTTTGATTTGAAAGAATTTTAGTGCTAATTTCTATGGTCTTCGGTCCTATAGAACTGGAGAGAGCAATGCTTTGCAATCCTGTAAATTCAGTATATTCGTGCGTAGCATGCGAATTAGAGAGGCCCATGGTTGACTAATTAGTTATCGCTAAGAGGGTAGCATTCGCCTGAAATAAAGCCTTCATATAGTGGCGTTTGGTGGTGCACAGTAGACTTCCGGTTCAGCCGTATCCATCTCACTCTAGTTAAAATAGTCTTTTGGCTGTGTGTATATACTAACAGAATACACGCCTAACCATCTAGGGAATTGAATTCCTCGAGACCGTTGAACTGATTAATTATAAACGTTGGCGCGTTGGATATACGTATGGGCCCTCCACTTCCTCCTACCGGCGGTAAGCATGAAGCCACACAACTGTACTGTATATTAAAACTATTACTCTCTCCGTTCATAAATTTAAGGTGTGTACAGAATTTTAGATTCAACTTTAATTAATAATTAAGCTAATAATATTAAATTCTATAATACAAAAGTAATACCATTTGAAAATACGTTTGAATATGAATCTAATAATACCACTACTATATCATATAATTCAATAGTATTGTTTTAATTGTTAGTCAAAGTTAAACCTAAAATTCTGTGCACGTCTTATATTTGTGGACGGAGAAAGTATAAAATAGATGCACTGTCACACATGCACACTAGATGCATTTAACATGCGCGTAAAAATGAAAATAGGATATTATGGTTTATTGAACACTGTGATTAGCACGCCGTGAGACGGTGATTGATTGAACACACTGATTATCACACCATGCGAAGGTGGTAGTGCGTAGTACTCCACTTCTCTGGTTGTCGCTTGTAACCACGCTTAGGAGCTCTTCATAGGAGTGTAGAACACCTGTGTCATTGTAATCTGTACAGCGACAACCTAGGTAACATACACTTCACCGATTCCTTGATTCGATCCAATCAAGTTTTTGTACGATTAGTTTCTTTATTTGTTGATAGGATTTGTCCCTATAAGTTTATTGAGATTATTTCTTCATATCATTGGTTTTCATTTATTGCCGTGTCACTATTTGGCGCACATTAAGTGCTGCCTTATCGAAATTCCGATATGATAATGATTTTGTGTAGTTAGGGTATGCATGTCCAATTAAATCGTTATTGCGACACCACGCAGGCCTAATTTCGGCATCGACAGAGACAAGATAAAGTCCAAAACTGAACTAAGTTCCCCAACTGTGTGCGACTTGCTTCTGACTGATGAACAGAGTCAATCGTGGCGCGAACTTTTTGCTACGATTTTCTAGTATTTGAACACATAACTTTTGTGCTATGAATCTTAAAATGATTACACCGAGCGATTCTTTCTCGGACCTTGTAGCCAAAAAGCAGCAACTAAACATATTTTTCATTCGAAAGTTCATCGGGCTCACTAGCCCAATCGAGGTAAGAACAACTCCAGCAGACTAACAAAAAATGATCACTCATATCTCTATATAGATTGTCATCTATAAATATTTCTCTTTCATATTATCCCACCACTCCAGCAAAATATCCATATATCACGATCCATATTCTCCTCTCTAATATTTTAATAATATCATATAACTACCAACAGATTTTTACCGATTCTATTTGTCATGGATATTTTTCAAACCACTATTTTTCAAACGGCTATTGTTCCAACAGCTGTTTTTCGAAGGGATTTCAATATGGGATTCTTTAACATGGATCAAAATTTCTAACATAAACAAAAGCATAAACAGCCATGCCTAACTTAGGATATTTTTCTTTCCTAATCAATATACTATATAATCAATAAACAACATTTATCTAGCCTGCATGAATTAGATGTATAATCAATAAACAACATTTATCTATAGCCTCATATTAATCCCTCTCTCATTTTCTCCATCAAATCCCGACTCTATTTTTCTTCCCAGCAACAACATGCATATAATCTTCTTTCGCTCTCTGAAACCCCTCTCTAAAAAATCCCTCTCTCAAATCCCTCACCCCTCTCTCTCATCCTCTCAAATCTCCCTCAACTCTCCCTGATGCCTCCTCTATCCAGCGCCCCCTCCCCTTCTACCGCCACGTCTCCCTCCCCTCCCCTCCCCTCCCTCCCTCAACATCCCCCTCTCCCGGTACCTCCCTCCCCTGACACCCACTCCCCCGAGGTCCCTCCCTCGGCGGCGCTCCCTTCCCCCCAAGCTCCCTCTCCCCCGGCAGCGCTCCTCTCCCCCAAGCTCCCTCTCCTGGCAGCGTGGTTGGGCACAAGGCCGCCGAGGTGGATGGGGTGGACTTCCGAGGGAGATCGCTCACGGTGAGGCTCGAGCGGAGGAGCTGGGTGGAGGAGCCAGCGCGCTGAGCGGACCACGGCGAGCAGAGGCTACTCCGTGGCGTCCCATGAAGAAGCCGAGGAGGGGCAAATTCTGGTGGTAGGCACGGAAGCGACAGAGAAAGTGGGGTCGGTGGTGCTTGCAGACGAGGGAGGCGCGGGAGGGAAGGCTCCGAGGGAGTCGTTGCCGATGGCAGGTCTCCGAGCTCACGCCATATTTGGCATGTGCAGCGCCCGGGATGGATGGCCGCTATTTTTGGCGTGTGAGATGGATGCTCTCTTAGAGCTTGTATTTTGTGCTAAAACCTCCATTTTGGCTATGGCGGGTGAGATAGCTATCCTGCTGAAGATGCTCTAACAGGACATCTCACCACTCATGCCTTAGTATGCCTCCATCTCTCTCAAATGGCGCAGCGTTGCTGGCTAAGGCCAGCTTCGATCCCACGTCACTGAGCTCATAGGAAGGGGAGCAGTGATGGAGCCAGTCCGTTTATAGAATCTAGACAAGATCTAACTCAATGATGTTGGCATACTTTTGCCCTAGAAAACATCATCTCCAACCCCTATGTTGGCATTAGTTCTTAATGGGAGTTTGTTAGCCGAGGCCAAGTGGCCGCCTAGAGTCACCGGGTGCTGACTCCACCAGTATAGGAGAGGGTCCAGGTTAGGACGCCGGCTAGGCTTGGGGCAGCTGAATCTGACTCTGCTGAGGTTGGGTTGGCTGGAACTAGCACTATGGGCTCAAGACGGCTAGATGAATTATGGGTGGACTCAGGAATGGCGAGGGTCGGTAGGCTTGTGTTAGCAGGAGAGAGGGGTGTTTTGTGGAGTGAGGTAAGTTGCACGAAAAAATTATATTATGTAGCAGTTTGTTCCACATGTGTTTTTGTTCCGTTACAATAGATCATTGCGCATTACGTGCACTCTTTTCCTTGTAGTTTTATCATTTCCTATTTTTCATGCTTTGTCGCAAGGGTCGGGATTTATTACACCATAATTAGTTATTTGTTGACACTATCAGGTGGCTTGGATTGAGGCAGTAATTAAGCAAAATAGTTCATCCCAGACGAACGATCCAACCCCTGGTTCAGGTGTCTGATGCCTAGTGCCACTTTTAAAAAAGAAAATCAGGAAAACAAATCGTGTATGTTTTTCCTTTTGCGAGGACTGATTTTTAACTTGTGTCGATAGGCATATCCCGTCGACATAGATATTTGGCGGGGAACTTGAAATGATGATGACACTGCTACCCCACTGCTACTTGGCTCGAAAATAAAACCGATTGCGATCGGTATAAGTGAGAATCTGGCCTCAGCATGTTTTGTCAGATCGATCTGATCCAGCGACCATACATTGGCGCTTGGCAGTATTTGGAGACGCCACGGAACATTCGATAGCAGACCATGCAGATCACCTAACAATTTTCATATAATTTTTGACAGTACAGATCACCTAACAGATTAACTAACCGTGTTTATCACTGAACTGTTTCTTGACATATATATTTTGGCTTATCAGTGAACTGTGCATGCGTACGGCGAGCCGTCCATGCCATGTACGGGTGAGTTGTACTGAGATGCACACAGTGCAACTGACCTGGATGACACGAGGAGCGGGTGTTACTGCTACAGCACCTGGTTCAGATGTGTGCGCCCAGCCCGGGCCACCGCCCCGATCGGCTTTTGACCCAACCGGATCCGCCTTCCCGTGCGCACGTGATCTCGCGTTTCGCCCCGCCAAGTTCATGTGAAAATTGCCGCTGCGGATGGTCGTTTCGGTCGTACGTGTCTATGGGCTCTTCCCTGAACCGGCTAGTGTGTATGTACGTCCGGCCGGGCACCCCTGAACTATCAGCCATTGTAAGATGATTCTCCTGTTCGTTTCTGCTTCTTTCTGTGTCGTCACTAATGCTGTAATAGGCCTAACTAAATTCGGCCAAACCTGGTGTTCAGTGGGGATTGACTTGGGTGGGAGATGGAGTGAGAGAATTAAACTTTGTTTCGCATTGGCTGACATGCTTGGTTTGATGTCTCAGGTTGCCGAGCCGAACAGATTAGCAAGCCAACATTTGGGCAATGCAAAAGTTGCCAAATTTTGGCAAGATAGTGATTTGTTTGCTGCCAACAAGAAACAAGATTTTCCCTGGCCAAATTTTGGTTACATATCTTGCCAACATCTTATGAGTATTGCCAAATATTTGGAGCCAAACCAATTGGAGGCCGAATTTTTCGGACATGCCAACTTTTTGGCAAGCTAAAATAGGGCATCCAACCAAGCGCATCGTACACCGTTGGCCGTATCGCCCATTATTTACACATTCGTGTAGGGAATACAGAAGCAATGATCTTAAATCAACGGTCATACTAGTAACTGCTAGTAAATTGAGATTTGGCGAAGCCCGTCGTACTTCTTCTGTACATGCATGAACCAAACGGTACCCGTGCCATGTATCTATTTCTGCGCGGGCTTCATGTCATGGTCGGTTCATTTCCAATGAACGAATCAGACTTAGAAACAGTTCGAGATGATGCTCAGCATGACCAAAACCATTTAACCAAGGGGCCGTCATCCGTTTGACAGGAAAGTCTCAGAACTGAAACAGTGGATATGCACGACCGACAAATCAATCCAAACCCTTCCAGGTTCAGTTTCCACTAGCAGGTGCTACACAAAAACAAATTCTCGCGCAAAGCGAGATCTCTCTATTCTAGGCAGATGCGATCAAGAAATCTGTCAGTGTTTAGCTCAACCGGCCCAGACACATCGAATAAAGCAGAGCACGAAACTAAATCGCTGTCCTAATACATAGGGCCCTGGGAACCGTAGGTTAGCTCGAGTGCAGAGGTGGGTGCGCGCTCGTGTTCTCCAAACCAGAAAGAAAGAAATAAAGCGCGAGAAAGGCATGTATGGAAGCCAACTATAATCCAACTACATGTACGGCTCCACTTTCTGTTTTGCTTAATGATGAGTGGCAGTTATCGACGTGCAGGTGCAGCAAATCTTCGCTCCAATGATGGAGTGCACCGGGGCGATAGGGCTGTTGGAACGATCAAAGGTTTCAAGGGCAATCTGATTTCTGGACGCAAGCTTTGAACAACAGTGGTACGGGTACTATTTTGTTGTCGAGGTTAACCGAGTGTGTCCGCGCGGTGATCTCTTGTTTTAGACCAAATGACTATGGCCCCATCTTGTTAGAGCAACTCCAGCAGCTGATCCATCCCATACGCTATCC
Source organism: Stipa capillata (assembly GCA_019208055.1). Taxonomy (NCBI): domain Eukaryota; kingdom Viridiplantae; phylum Streptophyta; class Magnoliopsida; order Poales; family Poaceae; genus Stipa; species Stipa capillata. Next base: position 144,376 of record JAGXJF010001286.1, read on the forward strand.
CTAAAATAGCTACTCCCAAGCAAAAAACGGCCTCCAGCAGCTGATCCATCGGGGACGCCATTTTTAGCGGTCCTCCATTGCGGGCAAGCCGGACGCCATATTTGGCGTGCGCGTCCGATACGCCATCTCGCGAATCTGCTCCTCCAGACACTTCCCTCCCGCGCCATCTCCTCCATCCGCGCTGCTGCCCCGTCGAGGTGAGCTCCGCGCCGGCGCACTGGTCCCTCCCACCTCCCTCCCCGCTGGCCGCACCGCCCGGCCATAGGCCCGCCTCCCACAGCCCGGCCCGGTCCAGATCTGGGAGCGGCGGTGTAGCCAAGCCGCTCCAGATTTGGGACCGGCACTCCCTGCCCTCTCCTCGGGCCGATGAGTGTGGCGGCGCCGCGCGATGCTGCGGAGGTGCGCCGGTCGGCTGGTAGGGGAAGGAGGTACGCCGAGGAGGTAGGATGGGAGGGGAGGGGGCGGGGTGGGGAGAGGAAGGGCGTGAGGGAGGAGGCCGGCGGAGGTGCGCGGGGCAGAGAGAGCCGCGCCAGTGTTGGCGGCGGCTTTGCCAAGAGCGGAGGCGGCGGGGAGCCCAGGAGGGAGAGGGGGAGCAGCCAGGAGGCAGAGGGGCGGGAGCGGCGCGCTGGGGAGGTGGGAGGGGAGGGGACTGCGGGTGCGCTGGTCTAGTGGGGAGGGGAGGGAGCGGCGGGGAGAGGGAGATGCGCCGCCCGGTGGTAGGGGAGGGGAGGGAGAAGCGGGACATGGGAGGTGTCGATGAGGATTTGAGGGTGATGAGGGATTGTGTGGTGATTTGGGGAGAGTTTTTAGGCTTAGTATTTGTAATTTATTTTTTGTATTGGAAATCTATAGTAGTAGTTGTAAATTATGCTAACAAATGGTTTTGTGTATGCTTTTGTTACCTCAGGTTGAAAATTAGCGGTTCGAAAAGTTGCCGTTGAAAATATAGCCGTTGCAAGAAATTCGTTACAAAATAACATCTCGTAAAAATCACCGTTAAACATATGGTCGTTCGAATTATATCCAATTGAAATATGTTGGTAGTTATAGGATATTATTAAAATATATGAAAGAAAATATAGAGGGTGAGATATGGATGTTCTGCTGGAGGGGTTGGATAATATGAAGGAGAAATCTTTATAGATGATAATCCATATGGAAATATGGAATATGAGCTATAGATCAGCTGCTGGAATTGCTCTTATAGAAAGATAAAAAGATACACCATCTTTGGGGACGCTGACCGTACAGGTAAGAGTACGAAAGTTCATGGTACGACAGACAAAACAGCGAAGGCTATGCAAGACTTTGGTTAAACCTAAGACTAAGCTCGTAAACAAAAGTCACTGTCATCTAGCAACTTGGAAGACCATCGGCCAATGCATCTTCCACAGGAATGCTAAAGCCTATATCGATCACAAATCATAGCAAGTTAAAAGATAACAACGAGTTCAGTCTCCAGCACGAAAAAGCTTGAACCTCTGAAGTGACAGCCCATGTACAGAAACATATCAATCATCCAACCACCATTTCTTTCAGCATTGGAGTCTAGTTCATCCTGCAGCTGCCGCAATCCTCTTACAAAAAAATACTCCTAAGTAGCTGCAGAACATGCATGTAAAAAACCGTACGAACTTCGGCCTCTGTGCAAACCGTGTGCAAGTGCAACGCACCGAGCGGCCTAGCCCGTGTGGGCTTTTTTTACGCGCGGGGAGTGGCCCGTCATTTCATGGGACTTGCACACGCTCGGGCTGTCGGGTTGGGTTGGAAGTGGAGTGAATCCTGTTTTTCTATTTCCCGCCCGTTGCAGAAAATTAAGAACGGACATGCTAGTTCAGTGAACCCGCGGGAAATAAGAATCTGCCGCGTACCCCTCCATCATCACCATGGGCCGGCCCATTGTCGATTTTCTTCTTCTTCTTCTTCTTCTTCTTTTGCTTTTTACTTCTTCTTTTACCTTTTTTTCGTTTTTCTTTCTTTTCTTTTTCTTTTTCTTTTTGATTTCTGGTATTTTTTTTCATTTTCTTGTACTTCTTCATGCGTTTCATCAATAGAGCTTTCTTCAACGGCATTTATGTTAAAACATTCAGGTAATAGATCTTTTTTCACCAATAGATATGATTTGTTTTAATTGTGATTTTTTATTGTTCAAAAAAATATTAACACAAGTGAGTCTATCATGCTCTTCTATAGAATACGGAAGGATTTTCACGAGTTAGGTGAACATTTTTGTTAAATACATGAACATTTTCTATAGACGGTGGAACATATTTTAAAAAAATTATACATAATTTTTTTTTATAATCAGTCGGAACATTTTTCACGAGTGGCTTAAATATTTTATTCGATATACATGAACATTTTTCGTGAATATTAAAACATATTTCAAAACAAAAGTTCCATATAAAACTTTTTTGAAAATTATATAAAAGAGTTCAAAATATATTTTTATTAAACTTGATTTACAAATTATATTTTTCATATTAAAGAAAACAAATATGAATAGGTAGACCAGCCCAGTGGGCCGGCCACACCTAACTGCTTTGCGAGCGATGCCTCCTTGTCTCCCTCCTAGGGCAGGAGATAGGAGGCTCCCGACTGACGCAAGATCGCAGGAGCTCCTAGGATCAATCCATGCCGCCCTCTAGTTATGCGTTGCGCGGGTGGGCCGCACTGGGCCAGGAGCCATGCAAGTGGGCCTAAGTGTGCTCCATGCACGTCTAGGTCTGGGCTCATTTGCTATTTCATCTAGTGCAGCCTATTTCGTTAATTTTAAATGGGCCGGTCCATTAGTGTTGTGTTTGAGCTATCAGCTCTATTCGTGTGTATAAATAGGTGATCTTGTTAGGTGAGCCTATGATATTATTGTTTATGATCAAACTCATGCAAGATGTACCGACAAAATTGCGAATGTGTGGCGGAAAAAAATCTAGCCAGTTAGAACAAAAATCCTCTAGTCTAGTAAAAAGTTGTGCTGGTAGAACAAAATTTTGCTCACAGCTCAACGTATGGTCGAATAAAAAATTAGTGTGTTGGAACAAAAATTCCGCTAGCCTAGAACAAAGTGTTTCGCTGTGAATGTTGCTCACGACGGAACATTTTTTGTTGTTTGGTGGAACAAAATATTAGTCCGTTGGAATAAAATTTTCCGTTTTTCAGAACAAAAATGTACTTAGGTGGAACAAAAATTCCTCAAGTTTGGAACAAAACGTTATGTGCATGGAACAGAATATTGCATGTGCCAAACATATTTTATCGTACAGTGGAACAAAATATTTATTCAACTGAAACAAATTTGTTTTTCTTCTCATGAATCTATTAATCTTCGGGCCTCAATTGGAACAAATAGTTCATAGTCAAGTAAAAAGTTGAAATCATGGAACATTCATAACAAATATCAGTAAAAAAAATATTAATGGAGTATAAATAAATAAATAAACAAAGCATGGGTTCGACGCGCGTGGAGGTGAGCAAGTCGTGGGTTCTCTATAAATGGCCGTGCTGGGCCGGATGTCTAATCACGTGCTACGCGCGTGACATATAACACGCATGCAAGATCGCGGAATAACCAAAAAACGTCGACAGCAGGATTCGAACCTGCGCAGGCAAAGCCCAACAGATTTCGAGTCTGTCTCCTTAACCACTCGGACATATCGACGATCTTGCTGATGTTAGCAGCAATTCTTTACTTATACATACTCTAGGAAAGCACAGTCTCCATCATGTACGTTCAGAAATCAATAGTCCACTTTGCGTTTCCATACCAAAATTATGGCTTCCATCAAGACCTGTTCACAATTTTATCAGGGTAGATTCTTTTAGCCAAATTATTCCATGAATGTACGTTACTGCCCTTTCGCTTTCATGTTCTTTTGTTTCGTCTCTTTACAAGGCGCGTGGAAGGGAACACGGCGAGGCCCGCCACATGCATGTGCGGTCCTCAGCTTCGACTCCGACTAAAAAAGAGAACGCGAGAGGGACAGGACCCTCCTCTTTCTCCCGTTGCTATATTTTCACGTCCTAGCTTAGCTAACAAATAGATGTAATCATCTTCAGTTTTGATATGATATGATAGGGCCTGCTGAATTCAGAACCGATTCAATGCCCAACCGATCCGGCCTAATCCTCCTGTCTGCACCTAAATCTCTGCCCTCCGTGTGACGATCCCTGTTCTTCAATTTCTCTGGCTCCATCTGGTCTAGGCTTTTCCCTAGCACGTCATTCTGTCATGCCCTGCCTTTGCGTGATCATTGTTAATCTCGTCTGTCGAGAACCTTCTCCTTTTCCCTTCTCAAAATTATCTTATTTCCTCTTCTTCCTTTTCTTTCTTGGAAGCAGTTTTGTTGTTTTCTGTTTCTTTTTCTTTTTCTCTTTCGCCTTGTTGTTTTTGTGGAGGATTTGAGGATTGCTTGTGTTGGGGCAGTGGTGCAGCATAAAGCTGGAGCAGGAAGTCCAAATTTAGATTTGCTTTAATAATTTAACTCCTTTCTTCCATGCCTCTTCGGTACTCGCAGTAGGATCGACACTCCCAAGAACAGAAACTGGTCAGGGGATTGCAGATGCACGGACGCGTATGTTCTTGAGATCAGTATAAACTAATCGCGCGATAGACAAGTAGTGCATGGCCCTAATTGATGCCCTTGTCCTCGATCGCCAGCCAGTGCCCTCGAGGCTAAAGCATGGCGTGCAAAGGTTTATATAGTGGAAACTTCACTTTAATTGTCTCTGCAATTGCTCACTTTCGAGGCACGATTATGAAATTATACGATAGCCTTCCCTTATTTTATCTGGATAAACTAGATGTTGTTCAGGGAGAGGAGACAGCACAAAGCAAGTTTGTAGAGAAAAAAAGATGATGCTACCATAAAGAAGGTAATTCCATGGATGCCTAATCATCAGTTACCAGCGTAACATTACCCAAGTGTAGTACTACTATCAAGGTCTTGTGCTCACTTTACTAAATTACTAGTAGACACAGCGCAGTCACTACAGTTATACTGATGATTACCACGATACCTTTCTTGCAAACTACCATGCAGAAAAGTGGAAGGAAGAGAGATTAGCCAGTCCATGCACTGATAATTGACACACAGCTTTTTGGCAGATCCGCTGCCTCCTAAGAGGATCCTAGGTGAGATTTTGGCGCACCTGAATGCATGGGATTTGTGCATGCACGGGTTCCGAGTATCTTACTGCCCTGGAACTGAAGAATGAAGACCAAGACTTGAGGGTACCCAGGAGGAAACATATCAAACTGCACAGCATAGTTTTATATGTTGGCTTCCCTACATACGTATCCAAAATTTAGTTGAATGTTGGTTAGGAGTTGGGGTCCTGGGGTACCATACACGTACTTCCTCAGACATAGTTAATGACATGTTGGCTTGCATTCTCCATCTCTTGTGGCAACCAGGCTCATGTCCCTCTGTGCACAAGAGACAGCCTATTTTGCGATGTACCCATACTTCTGCATCATGCTAGAGCTGATAAGCCAGCGCCACTGAATCATAGAGTTGCTTAACATGCTGCATTTTTTTCATCTGTTCTTGCAGTGATACTGATAATTAGGACATGCATTGTACTTATCTTTTAAAATCAGTACACTAGTTGATGTTTATAGAGTTTCAGAGGGAGAGCAACCTGTGTACAATTGAGTGTACGATGGTTCATGTTGTTAGTTGTGATCTCTGGCTAACAACCGAGAGAGAAAAGAGGGGGGGTTCTAAAACCCTTTTCACGTCCTGATCGGGGGCGCCAAGACTAGACTTGATCTCGGTCCCCTGTTGTGCCACGCCATATATAAAGAGGGAGCTGGCACCTCACGAAAAAAGTGAGTTGACGTGAGGTAAGCCACGCACACCACGATTCTAAGACCAACCGATCTGGGGGAGCACGGCAGCAACAAGAAGGTCGAGTCGCCGCCGCTGCAGGAGCACCGTACGTGATGACGCGGGCCACAAGGCAGAAGAAGGAGAGAAAGGCCAGATCGAGCTGCTGATAACTACGCTGCATCCCCACACCGACAAGTCGATCTCCTATGTCTACGCACAATGACATCGCCAGGTACTCATGTCCCTAATACTTCCGCATTATTTTGTGTTCTAGTGTTAGATTAGGGCTAATGATTAAGTGTTAATGGCTAAGTATTTCTAATATTGGTATCAGAGCATCCCTAATCTAATCTAGAACCCTAATTAGTCCTAATGAAGCTCGGTTTTGTCTCGGTTGATGGAAATTAACTAGATCAGAACCTAATTGAGCCTCGGTTAATGCTAATTAATCATGTTTAGATACTAATTAGCCTCGCTTAGTGCTAATTACTAAATATTTGGCTCGGTTTTGGTTCCATTCATCACGTTAATGCTCTCGGTAAAATTAAATCAGCACCGTTTTTGAATCAAGAAGGAGGGGATCAAATGGATAAGGAAATGCACTAAAGAAAATCTCCAAATTTTGAACCCCACCCTAAGAACCCTAGAAAATTTTCCCCAATTTTGAGAATCGAATTACCTTAAGGGGAGCCGTGGCGGAAGGGCTCGTCGCGCGTGTGCATGCCGGTGGGACCCGCGCCTCAGGAAGATGGCGTGCGCGCCGTCGTCGCCCTCTCACACCATGCCACCGGCTCTGCCTCCTCCCGGGTGCTGCACCCGCCTCGTCCCTCCATCCGCTGCGCGCCACGGATGAACGGCTCGACGGAGTCGCGCGCAGGGCCCCCGCCGCTGCATGCGCGCGCCGGCGAGCCGCTCCGCCACGACGCCTTAGGGCCTCAGCTTGCCGCCGCCGCCGCCGCTCGCTGCGCTGGTTGCGGGCGTCGCCGCCGGTGCTTGCGCTAGCCGCCGCTGCTCGGTCGCCCGTGCGTGCCGCGCCAGCGCATGCTGCCGCCAGGTCGCCGCCTTGGGGAAAATCCGGAGCCCCGGTTTGGGGATTTTTTTTTGAGGCCAGTGAGTTTTGATGCAGCAAAAATGAAGGGCAATCGTCCGATCAGATCGGACGGCTCAGATCTCCCCGAGCATAGTAATGGGCTAAGGGGTGTTTTGGGCCGCGGCAGGTTAGTGGGCTGTGGAGCTAAATTGGGCTGTGCAGCGTTTTGAGCCCTTATCAGTGCATCTCTTTTATGTTTAGTTTTTATATTTTTGCACTGTTGTTTTATATTTTAAATAATGTTTATGGTGCATAAGCAGTGCATTTTTTCTTATGGGCTGCTATGGGTTATTGGGCCATACAGTACGTTTTCAGTATTTCCAGTGCTTTTCTTTTATTCAGTTGCAGTTTTTGTTTTATTTTCTACACCATTAGCTAATGTTTTTACCCCATTAAGTAATGAATTCTGCACAGATTAAATAATGTCAACAGCCCATTTAGTAATGTTTTTGCACTAAAGAATATGATAATTCTCTGATTAGAATGGAACCATCAAGAACTTTTTATGTCAAATTTTTTATGTTAATTTTGAATTAACATGGCAAATGACTATATACTGACCAACGTTGTTTATAGTCATATGTCTTCTAGTTAGATTAAAACTTTTTGGGTTTTAATTTTGTTCCAGTGCTTTTACCTTAAGCTATTTTATTTTGTGCACTATTTTAAATATTGTTAACGGCCCAAATTAAGTTAATTTATGTACTGAGTATTATGTTTTAATTATCATTAATATTAGGAATTATGAGCTAGAATTGTTTGGTAACCTTAACAGCAACTTTCCCTTATGATATTCAAGTTTACAATTAAGTTTTGCTTTAAGTTGCTAAAAGGGCCCAAATAAATTCAATTAAGTATTATGTTTTAAGTTATGTTTTGTTGCCACATTTTATCCATTTAAAATGGAACCAACGAGAAGTTTTGATTGGAGAATTGTGACAATTAATTAGGCATGGCTGTGACTGTATTTCTGACCAATGTTGACTATAGTCATACGCCATTTAACCCTGATTAATCTTAGTGCTCAATTATGACTTAAGCATGGCTTCATAAGTATGCCATTCAATTTTGACTAATGAACTTTAATTATTGATTACGAATTGAATCTGACAAATGACTATATTTCTGACCAACGTTGATTATAGTCATATGTCGTTTAATTTGATTAAATTCTTTTCCATTTCCTGCTCATCGGTGATATGAATTAGAGCTTAAGCATGATTTTAATGTTATTTTGGGATTATGTTGTTGGAAATATGCCCTAGAGGCAATAAATAAAGTTGTTATTTGTCATATTTCAAGTTCATGATAAAGTTTATTCTCCATGCTATAATTGTATTAATTGGAAACATTATTACTTGTGTGGTTATATAAACAACACCGTGTCCCTAGTGATCCTCTAACACTAGCTTGTTGATTAATTGATGGTTAAGGTTTCCTAACCATGAACATGAGTTGTTAATTAATAACAAGGTCATATCATTAGGAGAATGATGTGATGGATAGACCCAAGTTGAGCGTAGCAATTTGATCGTGTCACTAAGTTTTATTTGCTTCAACTATCATATGTTAAATGTTCTAGTCCTTCGACCATGAGATAATGCCACTCCCTAGTACCGGAAGAATGCTTTGAGGGCATCAACCATCACGCCGTAACAGGGTGATCATAAAGGTGTCTTTCAGGTATCTCGGAAAGTACTTGTTGGGTTGCATGTATCAAGAGTGGGATTTGTCCATCCACGTGACGGAGAGATATTCTCTGGGCCCACTCGGTAATGCACATTCGATATCGCTTGCAAGCAAGGGACTAAGGAGTTAGTCACAGAGGATGTTGTATTACGGAACGAGTAAAGAGTACTTACCAGGAAACGAGATTGAACTAGGTATGGTGATACCGACGATCAAATCTCGGGCAAGTAAAATATCGTGAGACAAAGGAATGGAACATTCGACATCGTGGTTCAACCGATAAATGATATTCGTTGAATATGTGGGAATCAATATGGACATCCATGGTCCCGCTATTGATTATTGATCGGAGAGGTGTCTCGATCATGTCCGCATATTCCCGAACCCGTAGGGTCACACACTTAAGGTTCGTTGATGCTAGGGTAGAGAATGAGATATTAATATGGTGAGACCGAAATTTTGTTTGGAGTCTCGGATGGGATCCAGGACGTCACGAGGAGCTCCGGAATGGTCCGGAGATACAATTTCATATATGGGAAAGTATTTTTAGGGTTTCGGAAATGTTCGGGATTTTTCCGGCAGAGTTCTGGAGAAGTTCTAGAAGGTTCCGGAGGGTTCTAGAGTAGGGCCCACTTATCCCGGAGGGGTCCACATGGACCAAGGGTACTGCATGAACAGTACACACGTGAATAGTGTCGCGTGAACAGTACCCCCCCCTCCTAGATGGATAAGATCGATATCCCTTAAAAATAGGAGATCTAAAGATAAAGGAAAAAGGGGAACTTGGGAGGCAAGTTACTGTTCACGTACTGTTCACGTGAACAGTACCGAGCCTATATAAAGGGGGGGAGGGCTGGGCGCAGCCCCTCTCGAACCCTAGCAGCCAGCCCCTCCCTCTCTCCCATCTACTCCTCTCCCGCAGCTGCTTAGGCGAAGCCATGCAGGAATTTCTCCACCACATCCACCACCACACCGTCGTGCTGCTGGAGATCTCATCTACCTCTCCACCTCACCTTGCTGGATCAAGAAGGAGGAGATGTCATCGAGCCGTACGTGTGCACATCTCGGAGGTGCCGCTCGTTGCGGTGCTTGATCGGATTGGAACACGAGAAGATCCCTCTCGCGGCTGGGAGGTATAACCTAGCTGCGGGAGGCTGCGGGCTTCATCGACAACGGTCAAATTCTCCGCTGCGTTGACGTGTTCGTCGAGGGTATGTAAATATGATCTGTCTCTCGTTGCAAGCTTCTTCTAGATTGGATCTTGGTTTTCTAGATTGGATCTAGGTTTTCGTTTGCATCTCGTAGGAAAATTTTTGTTTTCTATGCTACGAATCCCATCA